>CM076580.1:530436157-530878921 GCA_034641835.2 Pinus albicaulis
AACTGAATACAATTGGGGTCTATTACAATATCATGGACTCGAATTTTTAGATTTGGTACCGTTAGCTCCCCGTAATCGCAAGATTGGCAAAAGTCCTACCGCAGGGAGAAAACATCGTAACATCGCTTCAACCACTTTAGATTCTAGGATCTAGCCCTCCTGAATCCAGAGAGGGATCTCTCCAATGAGTGCAAAGATGGATTTGTCTTTGAAGTTTTGGGTGATGATATTAGGCTAGTTATGAAGACCAAAGGTTTGTTTTGGTTTTTTTTAGATGGTTGAGCATGAATATTGTTTGAGGTGAAAAGTCTTGAATGAAAAGAGTTTCAAATGTGAGAATTTCTAAGAAAATAGAACAGATTTGGCTAAAAGATAGATATAACGCCGGTTTTTAGTCCATTAGGCTATGGAGTCATAACAGGGCTTTAATTGAGCAACAACATCAAGAGTGATCCAAGGGGCAAGTCATATATATCACAAGATCATTGAGATTAAAATGATGGAATGGGAACAATAAAGTGTTGGAGGGGTGGAAACTGATAATAATTTCACAAGGGATTTAATTAACTGTTTAAAACCAACCAAGAACAGGGCTAACCATAGACTTCTTGGGCAAGTTTGTATTAATGCAGCTTAATTGAAAAACAATCCAGTAATCCGCATAATTACCTTCAGAAGGTATGAAAACACATAAGAGAAAACAAAGTGTAACCTAAGATCAGATAAGGTACTTTTAAACCTAGTCTGCTTTCAGTCAACACCAAGGGAAACCTTCAGAATCTGCCTTTGGAGAATAGAAACTAGAAACAGGGCAAACCATCACTTTTCTAGTCTAACTTTAATAAGAAAATGATGAAAATAACTTTCAAGAACAATGTTTAAAGAAAACAGTAGGACGAGGGAACGCCAACATTCCTAACTGCTTAAACTGTATTGAATCATTCTTAAATAAACAAATTGGAGGAAAACATTGAGATAAATCTTATCAGTTAGAGAAGGGTACTGGTAAACAGTAAATCCTAACTCTATAAATGTTGTTCTTTATCAAAGAATAGTGAACAATATGACATACATAGAAGGAAAAAAAATAACAAAGAAAGGGGCACTTCACCAGTGATATAGACCAGGATCCCAAGAAACAGCTTGTTATTAATGTCAAACTAGTTACAGTCTTTAGGTCCAATGTTTCAGTTCAGCAATCATCTTCACTATTCAGCCTAACTAATCTAAACACAAAAAAAGCTTCAAGGGCCAGCGAACACTATTTACAATCAGAAGTTTAAGCTCAAATATATTTCAAAGTTCTGCAACCAACAATTCCTCGTCTTCTACAGAAGTATTTATAGAAGAATGAGGAGCTGAGATCTGATAAAATATCTCTTAGGACAATTAATATAGAATGATGACTTCTCAGCCTTTGAGGGGCTCGATGGAGAATTTTACAGGTGTTTGTCTGTATTAATGTTTTACATTTAATATTTAAGCTTGATGGGAGCTTTTGTTTGACTTTTGAGGCTCTATGTCATGTTGGAGTAACTCTGCAGATATTTTTGCATTAAGTTCTCTACAGAAGTAACTCTCTAGATGTGCTAAGGAAAATATCTTCGTTTGATCAATAACTTCGGCCTCTGTTTGGATGCTGGTGGCTATAGGTGGCACTGTGGTAGCTGAGAGGAATCAATTTTCCTCTGTTTGAGGTAGTGGAGGTCTGTCTATCTGATAACACTTATGATGTTTCTTTAACTGTGTTTTAATTCTGGGGATTAGGCTTTTGATAATCATTGTTAGTCGTAATCCCCAAATTATATTTAATCCTTCTATTCTGTTGTGTTCTATCTTCGACACTGATACTCCTTTAATTGTGATTTAAAATCACAGTGTCTTGTTGATATGCAGGCCGCGCAGGGCTCTTAAGGCATCAATGCCCATGAATCATTGACGAAACGTGGCAAGCGAACCCCGTGAATGGTCTCCTTTGATGATTCAAAGGCACGAGAAACGTCTTTCCCGGCTTTCGGACTTTCTTTAATTATAATGGATAAACCACTAATCATCTGCAAAAATACACAAACATGTTATAAAATCTTGCGTTTTTTGGTTTTACTGTTGCAGAGGGTGAGGGGAGGAGCATGGCGGTTGGATGAAATTCACCCGATGAGATCAACGGTGGAGATTTGCGTTGAAAACCATTTGGTGGAAGGTGGAGGGCGATGAAACCATGAGGAAGGATCTGGGCCATCTGATCTAGACACGTGGACGGTCTAGATCCAATCGGAGGGGGAAAAATAGAGGGTGTAACAAAAATTGCTGATGTGATTGCGTGATCGGGAGGGTCGATGTGATTAAGCGCTGACCGTCGATCTGCAGATCAGATCGATGATGGAGAGTGAATCGAAGGGGTTCAAAGGTAGGGGAAAGTTCACAATCGTAGCAAATGAGGGCCGTCAGATTTGAGGAAAGCGGGGAGAAGATCAACGGCTAAGGATCGGTCGGGGGTAGTTAATCGGAAGGGGGAACAAATGCACCAAATGAAACTTATGATGCGATGTTTCATGGGCCATTTGATCGACTTACGATCAACGACAGGGATTTATTTTAAAGAGAACTGGCAGAAACCCTTTATAATGCATGAAAAACCCAAATTTTTAATATAAAACAAAGTTCTGGTGGGTCAGGGTGGAAAATATATATAACATGGTTAGGCGCCTGACTGTGGTACCTTGGTCTATAAGGAATGATAATAGGCCCGAGGCGTATACAATAAAGGGCCAATCGCAATTGGAGCTTTGGGCTCGGGCTTTTCAATCTACCCATTAGAATTTTGCGATGCGATTGGCGCCTCGGGACTTAAACTTTTGGTCTCGGGCGTAGGTTATATGGAATGAAAAACGGCGGGGGATATGTACATGGGCTTAATCGCATCAAAACTTTTTTAAACATGGAAAAAATACTTGCACACTTGGAATTTTGCGATGCGATAAGCACTATGAGGGTTTAGTGCCTGATTCTAGTGCTAGGGCACATGGAGGGGAAGTGGTTTTAAGATATAGCCCAAGGGGGCTTAAACCTTTATGCAAAAAATATGTATTTTTCATGAAATTTTCAAGTTTTTCAACGGATTTGGGGGTTTTGGTATAGTTTAAAAATGAGTTTTAAACTATGTAAAGAGGATTTTCATGAATGGGAGAAGAGGAGTCATGAAAAATAGAGGAATTTTATGGAGAAAAAGGGGACCAAATGAAGGTTAGTTTTGAGTGGAGGAAAGGGGAAAATGATTATTTTGCAGCAGTCTTTTCTCATGAAATCAGCAGAATTTCTGAGTATAAAATAGGAACAGTAGTGAAGATTTGGACAGAGGCATGAGGCCTTCAAGAGTCTTCAAGAGCCAACACTTTTTAGCTATAAAATGTGTTCCTTGAAGGCTCCAAAAAATTTTAGTCACCTTTTGCTATAACAAATTTTATAGGTGGCTAATGGAGGACGAAATTAAGAATGCTCAAATGATATGTTATCACCAAATTGAGTCTTGTTGGGTTGCTTCAATGGTCAACTTGGAGTAACTATTTCAAACCACTTGTAACTAGAAATTAGCCTTTCCAGCTTAGAGGGCTCTCTCAAAAGGATAAAGGATATTTAATGAACAACTTGAAAGTAGATGGCTAACTCTGAATTGGATTGAATGTGTTTTTTTGTAGGTGAAATACATATAAGGTTTACTACCATTGGGCTTATGGAGTCAATATGAAAACTAAGTCACAAGGCAATCTATCTCATGGAGGCTAAGGTAATTGTGTTCCTATAAAACCACACATGAAGGATGGAACAACAAGCTATATGCATACAGGAATTTGGAGCATGTCACCATGAATTCCATGTGATTATACATAAGCAAACTAATAAAGCATGACAAAACAGTAGACTAGGTGTATAAATGGAAGTTGGAGCATGTAATCATGAATTCCAAGTGATCATACAACTAGAAAACTTAAGAGAAAGTAAAAGGCTGATATAAGAAACATACATAAGAACACATATATGAAACCCTGTGTCCGAAATAATATACCGCAATTGTATATTAACATAGAAAACAATATACTAGGTGTATAAATGGAAGTTGGAGCATGTAATCATGAATTCCGTGTGATCATACAACTAGAAAATAAAATAGAGAAAGTAAAAGGTTGATATAATAAACATACATAAGAACACATAGATGAATCTCAGGTCGGAAATAAGACTCTCGCAACCGTTTATTACCGATATAGCAAGACATAAGATTAATGCCTTCATAACATCTCCCCAGCCCTTTTAGGTCTAAAATTCAATCCCGTTATTCATCAGTAATTTTTCCTATTTTTAGATGATTAAATACTTGTCATATATTTCTAAAAACAAGATTCATGAATATTGTGAGTTTTAGAAATCTCACTGCCTTCATTATCCTTAAACAAATTTTTCAGTATTTTACTACTCTACCATTCCCTGGTTGGCCTACCACTCCTAAAAACCCCTCATGGACTCATGCAACTCATATTTATCCTATTTTCCCACACATAACCTCATCACTTTGTTTTACATATGTGTCACCCCTCCACTCGCCATCTAGGATTACCAAATAGCCTACTCCTTATGTTCGCCAGATGCCTCAAGCATTGATGGTCTTAAAACTATCTCTGTAGGCTCTTTAGATAAATCAAGTACATTGGATTTTGGATCTTCAATACATCAATTTGTCAAAAACTCTGTTTTTCATACTTGAAGACCCCAAGTCAAGCTTTCAGTCAAAGAACAAGTCAAAGGAGTTTTCCACCAAGTCATTAGGGTTTCATAGGTTGTAGGGTTATCTTTGGTGTTCTAAATCATTGTTTTTCATGTGCTAGAAGCTTAATCAAATGTGAAAGAAGGTCAACACCTATTTGTCCAAGATAGATCAGAAAAGTCTCCAAGGAATACCTCCTTATGAATTTCAAGTTCTGCAAAGGGAAGCTATTCGTTTTTGACATTTCTGCAGGAGTTTCAAGGTGAATATCAACAGAAAATTGGTAAAGAAAGAGTCCAGCTCCTCATTAAAGACATTCACAGGCTAAGAGACAAGGAGCAGTCTATGTCCAAAGAGAAATCAGGGTTTCTAAGCCTATTTGAGCTTGCATTGTTCCAAACAAGGATCCAATGTAGCAAATCACATGGAGGAGGCACACCAAATGAACCAAACATGGAAGATGTTTCTTAGAAATTATAAATGAAAAAGGGAAATGGGTGAGGTGGATTGGATAGAAATGAATGAACTTGAAAGGGCTATAGAGAACATAGAATACAACACTAATAATTCTTCTCAAACAACCCATAAACCTAAGGTTTTGGAACGATAGGCAAGGAGGTAAAGTGTAGTTGTTAGGCCTCCATGATGACAGAAAAAGGAAGGTTGAGCATAAAATAAATCAATGCCCAATGTAAACCGGGTGGTAACCGGGCCATTTATATAAACACACTTGGAGGCAGAAAGGCTTGAAAGCACTTGAACAAGTCAACCATGACCATATCTACAATGCTAGCCTAGATGCATTGAACTCCGCTGAGGCACAACACATTTCTAAATGGAGGCTCTACATGTGAAAGGAGATAAATTGATGAAGTGGTTTAAAGATTTGACAAGACCTTATCTTATAAAGAAGAGGAGAGGAGCGTGAAAGGGGTTGTTGAACATATTGGGCTGAAAATATTTGTCCGTTTAGACACTTCCTCATTCCCTTCCGGGCCGTTTAGCCGAGAATAGTGATGTTTAGTACTTGGGTGTTCTTGGTCGGGAATCCCACCTCTTTCCTTGAGAGGCCTCTTGGAAGAGTCTTGCATTTATTATCCACTATCAAGCATTTGGCCAAGCTTCTTCTTCCAACTACAGCTCTGATCCTGTTGAGGGTTTGGTTGTCTTTGTGAGCAGCAACAAGTGGAGGCTAGATCTATTCAGATCTAGACCATACTAGTGCCTCTTTTCATTAGGAAAGCCTTCTATCCCATTGGCAAGAGTGTATTAGTTGATTGGAGCTTTAGATCCATACCTTGGAATCAGTCCAAAGTCTACATCAAGCCTACAACACAGTTTATATCCCTGGACTGCGTTATTTTGCAAGTGAGAAGTTGCATGGTGTTTGGAAACTATTTGGAGGAGAGATCTCTGGTGTAAAGGAGCCTTCCTTACACTATGGTGATCCATGGATTAGCCATCTAATCCATGTATGTTTCAGATCTTATCTATTCATTGATGTATCTACTTCAGAATTTCTGAATCATTCTGCAGATCTGCTGCAGTAGATCTCAGATCTACTCTTTTGCGTTCATGTTTTGCTGAAAACCCCAAGGGGTATGTAAAATAGAGACAATCTAGTGTACAGATCTGATATAGATCTAATATTTTGTACACAGATATATCCTAGATCTGATTTTTAACCTACATCTATTGTTTACTCATTAAAATAGCATTGTCAAGGCTTTACAGTGAATTATATTGTTGCAACACCTCTTTTAGAGGGTTTTTCTCCATAAAAGTCTCCATCTTTCTCTTGTACATTGATTGGGCTACCTTGTAAATCTGATTTATCATTGTATAAGCTATTTTTTAATGCAATATTGGCCTACTTCTACTTCATCGTCTAAAACTCATACTTTCTCTCGTTACAAGAGCCTCTTTGTATTGCTGCAGTCCCTTCTTTGGGCAGTTTTCAAGTCATACGGGGCATGGGAGATCTATTTAACCCACCTATTTTGATTTTTTTATGATCTCCTCTTGGATTTGGGTCTTATATTACTAGATATAAGGGATCCAAGGGCTAATTTCATATTCTGTAGTAGCTATTCCTGGAAAATGCATTTTCTAGTCATGCCTTGCTAGTGGGCCTGACATTTTGGGATATTGGGCCAGGTCTAGTCCTTTCAAGACTTTGTTCACCTTTATACTTCCTTGACTTTACCTTCAATCGGTGTCTAGTGATTAGTTCTTACAACGTACTTCTGGCATACGATTTAGCTCCTAATGCCTGTGATTAATCGGGGGAAATCTATTACACCATTTTTTGGTCATCTATTGGATGGACCCAAGTAAACCATGTAAGACCAATTTTACCCTATGTAAAATTTATTTCACTATGAAAATAACTTAGTAAACCACCTTTATTAAGTTGTTTATGGTCTAAACAGGAAACCCCATGAGGAAATATTAAATAAATATACATTTGTTTGATTTTCCTCATGGAATAATTAGTTAAACAACAGTTTAATTAATATTCCTAGTTATATTTAACCCAAAACAAGGAAATTAATTAGATAAATCATTATTTATCTTATTATTTTCTAAAGAAGAGTTATTTAAACCATATTTAAATAATATTCTTTGTTAAATATGACTAAATCACCCATAAATAATTAAATAAATCATTATTTATTTGATTATTACTCAACCACATCCTTAAAATGATAAATAAATCATTTATTTATTTATTATTTACAAATAAAGGGATTTGACCCAAGTCAAATTCTTTTTTCCTCCAACAAATATAATAAAATATTCCATAAAAGTTGGATCTTGATTTGGTTAATAATATTTTAATTATGCACCAATATCTAGACTAACTCAATATTTTGTTATAAATAAAATGGTTTTCCCATTCATTTACCACCTTTTGTTGCCTAAAGATCACTCTAGACCTATACTTTTGGTCTGACTATTGATCCACCATCATAATCATATTTTTCTACCATTTTTGTCTGGGTTTTCTACACCATCAAGAGAGAGGAATTTTAGATCTGAAGTGCTGAGGACCTACAATAACCCATCCCATTGAGGAGAACCGGTGACACCCTTCTGCTTAGCCATCAATATTTTTTACATGTTAGTGATGACTATATCTACAGCTGAGTTTTCTAGAAATTGATTTCCTTATGTCAATATGTCATCTAGAAAACCCTCCTAAAACTTTTTCGCCCTTCTACTTTTCAGTCCGCCCATGTCGAAATCAAAACCTCATTATCACTATCCTACCTGGCTTCAGCCTTACTGATCTGCCCATCAGCTTTAAAAGGCAAACCCACATCTGTTTCAAAAGTCTCCCCTATGTTAGGAAGTGGCGCTTTAAGGCATTTTACCCTTGGCAATCATCAAAAAGCCAAAAAGCCTCCATCTGCTACAGACCTACCATGACTGACCTCCCTCTTTGCAAATGAAATTGACAAACAACTCTAAGTCGCGCCACTCACATCCCCTAGATCTCAGCACTGCATAAACCCCAATCTCAAGCTGACTATTAGGTGTTTCACAGTGTTCTATGGTTTCTACAAAGGCAGGAAATATAATTTCATCTCAGGAGTAAATGCTTGAATCTAAAGTTAGAGGAACAACTGCTTCTAAATGTATCATAAGCCTGAGATATGTCTGAAAAACAGAAAGTCACTCATCAAGACCCTGCAGTTTTCCTTCCAGTATGAAAATCACAGTAAGAAAGGGACACCACTGTCTCAGCAAACTGGTAAATTGTCATGGCCCAGAACCTCCTTCATTTACAAGCAGAGGGTTAGGGTGCCTCCTTCATCTACAAGCAGAGGGTGCTGGCCAGTATTGACTTTAAAGGTTGCAGAAGTCCAGGTTTTCCTTTTACTGAACAAGTGAAACAGAGACTCCAGGTTTTTCTGAGTGTGAATGATGATCATAACAGAGAATAGAGTCTGCAGTATGCAAGTTCAAAGGAAAACAGAGTTTGGTCTGATAAAGGAGGTCATTTGAAGTTTTCAACTCTTATCAATTGTTAAACT
Source organism: Pinus albicaulis (assembly GCA_034641835.2). Lineage (NCBI taxonomy): Eukaryota > Viridiplantae > Streptophyta > Pinopsida > Pinales > Pinaceae > Pinus > Pinus albicaulis. The sequence goes on from CM076580.1 coordinate 530,444,957, forward strand.
TTAGAAAGGCATGTCATTAGTAAAAATTCCAATCATAAGCAGCCTGCTTGTCCACCAGATCAAATTGAAGAGGTGCTGACCAAACATGTCATTACACCGGCAGAAGGAAAGGTGTTTTGTTTTTCAAAAGGCACTGACCTCCATAGTCACAGAGACTATCCTTCAAACAATTTTTCATGAGATGACCAAAACAAATGATGACATCTCAGTTTCCCTCAGAGCAGTACAGTGAGACAAAGATACTTTGACTAGGGTTTTTTCTGAAGCATAGTGGTGATTGCAAACAGAGGTGCCAGTGTTGATGTTTTTTAAGTTGATTACCTATCATCATAATCCAAGCAAATCCTTGTCATGTAGAATTATCAAATAATCTTCAGATACTTTGCTCAGTGAAGCGCCTCCTCCATTTATGAGCAGATGGCCAAAGCATTGCAGGTTGTTGAAAACTGATTGATCTAAAGTGCAGTGGAAGGATACAAAGAAAGTAAATAGAAGTCATTGCACAGAGAAATATAGTGTGAAAGCATGCAACCAAAATATGGCGCTTACAGTCCAGGGAGAAGCTTATAAATCACCTGGAAGTAGCAATTATCAAACAAATTGGAAGAACACAGGCCATCTCCTGTTAAGTGACAAAACAATTTTCAAATGCTTCTTGACAGATTTTGGATGATTTTTCCTTGTTAAAACATCACCTAAAGTGTCAAAGCAGGGGACAGAGTTGAGCTTTGGAGCGTTTCTCTTACAAAAAGACCAATGCACTAGTCAAAGCAAATATTAGGGAAAAAGAGTTGATAAAGCACTTAGAGGAAAAAATTTGTCCAAACCAAGTTTAAAAGGGTAAGCCATTTCCTCTCAAAGGTCAGAGACAGCTATGCTGTTCAAGAATTAGAAAGTATAAAAGTTATTGAGGCAGCATTTCAAATTCTTCTGCAACCAGGGGTCCTACAAGTCAGTCTACAGGTTCATCAAGTACAAGAGTGATTTGGCCTATTTTCAGTTTCTGGAGAAAGATTTTAAAACAAGTATAGGCATGTTCATCATAAAAGAGAAAGGGTACTATATCAGTGCATCTTGAGTAAAAAGAAGTATCAAAGAAAAATTCCCTTTTCAAATATACAAAGGTGAATAGAGCATAAGCAAGTACAACTGCATTTTGTACACACAGTCAAAAAAGAGATTTAAAGGACACTTGGCATTTAAGTCAGTTTCAAGTAGAGGCCTTGTCACTTTGAAGCAGCTAGAAAGGACACTTTGAAATTCAAAAATCAAAGAGGTTAAATATATCTTCTCACCAAGTGGCAGAGGTGATGTGGAAGTTATCAAGTTATTTGTCGAAGTCTGAAGTTCGGTGTTTATCACCCAAAGAACAAAACAGGAAATCACTGTTCAAACACCGGTGCATGAGTAAGACAAGGTTCTGGTTTTTAAAGCCATTTGTGTTTTTTTAAAGAGGTTCAAGTATGAGATGCACCGAGGATATTCAAAAGTGTCAAAAAGACTGTGAAAATTTGCAAAGAAGCCAAACCAAAAGTCCACTTTGCATTTAAAAAGGATGTGACCGTTGAAGATTTGTTTTGAAATGATATAAGGAGTGAGGTCGAGGGTGAGTTTATCGTTTTCCAACTGCAAACAAAGTTCCACGCCGCCCTCAGCGTCGAAACAAAAAATTTCTGGTCGATTTGCAGAGTGTGGCACTGTTAAAGGCCGAGCGACGCGCCTGGAAACCCGCGCGACGTGCCTGGGAGAATGTTTACACTGACGGTTAGTGTTGGCGCGACGCGCCTGTACAGTGGCGCGACGCGCCTGTACAGGGCGCCCGACCACCCGACAGGCCGACCCGAGAGGCCACCCGGGTATAATTCTGCGCGTCGTTCTTTGCTGAAAGAGTGCCGCGCATACTTTGAAGACCTCCGGTGCCACTCCAGCCCTCTCAAAGGATTTTCTCATCAAAATTGAAGGTATCCTCATATATCTTCCTCCTCGATTTCAAAGATTTGCCAAATAACATGAAAATTTAAACTCAAACTGTGGCCCTAGTTTGGAGTTGTGTTTATGGGATAAATTCACTGCTGGAAGTACCTCTAAAGAGATCAGTGTGCTGAAACACTACAGCTGTTCGTATCAAAGTTTTCAAAACCTTCTAAACCTGTCACTATAGCTAAAAAACAGTGTTTCCTACACGGTGATCTGAAGTGTTGAAAACCTATTTGACAAGTTGCTATCCATCCAAGCAGAGGTTTTTCTAACATAACCAAAGGGTTACATTCATAAGGAACCTTTGATTGTTTTGAAAAGAAGTCTTATACAGTTTTTGCCTAAAAGCTTTATAGTCTTCTAAAAACTCTGTCATTTTTGCTCCAGCCCTGTGTATTGACTGTCTAGACATAGTTATGGTAGTTTGCAAGAGATGCAAGATTAGTGGACTGTTGGCACACTTATACAGGGCAGAGTTGTTAATGACTGAAAGTCTCCTTGAGCAAGGACTAAGGTGTATTGGTTGACATCTAAAGTTTCAGGAACAGGGTGATTTTAGCAGTTTCTCACAGCAAAACTCCTTCTAGCAGTCTGCCCTTCTTTTCACTATATTATATCATTTTGAAGAGTTGTTGACTGTGATATTTTCAAAGAGGAAGACCATTTCTGAAGAGCAGGGTTTTTATGATTAAGATTTGTCTTGGAGACACAAATACAGGTGTGTTGATTGGCCTCTAACAAATCCACAAGGAAAAGTGATTTTTTCAATACTGTATACATGAAATTTACACAGCAGTTTGCTCTTCTCTTCACTGTGTTATTTCCTACAGAGAAATCTGCTGACAGAGATATTCTAAAGGTAAAACAAGACTTTTTCTTAAGAGAATAGGAGGTTGTGTATTAAAAAAAACATTGATGAAAACCATCCAAATCACATTGTTTATCTGTCCAAGCAGCATATTGACAAAGTTTGACTCCAACAGGGCATTTTTACACACAGTGAAGGCAGTTTGCCTCTTCCAAAGCTTTTTTAGGTCAAAATGCCTCCAAGGCAAGACCACAGGAGCGGTCCACATAAGAGATATGAGCCCATCTCTACAGAAGAGATTAATGCTCATCCATCTATACTTTTCAACTTCCATGAAGTAGGCTGCCTTGATTTTTTTCAGAAGATAGAAGAAGTCAAGAGTTTTTCGCCATTAACACACTTGTGCGCCCTGAGATTCAAACAAAAACACTTCCAAGTGGCGGGTCTTGATTTCAAAATTTCTCCAAGGTATGTGTCCAAGGCCACCAAGATCCCGTATCATGGCGAAAAGTGGTTTAAACAAGCTCATCTTGACTTAGAGGATTACAAACCTTTCATCAAGCCTGAACATAGGGAGGCTGTCATTGCTATTTTCCCTTTTTCATATCTCCTTGACAGCTATGCTCCACTGATGAAAGCCATAATGAAATATTTCACTTGTGAAGGGAGGTTTAATCAAATTTATGCCTACCATGTCCGCTTATTGATGCATTTTACCAGAAGCAGGCAACTAAACCTTCCTTACTTTTTGTCCAAGAGCATAGAGAAAATGGCATCCACTGTCCAAAAGAAGGCCCCACCTCAGCAAATCCCTTCTCTTTTTCATCATGCTTTGATCAAGATTATCTTCCTATACCAGCTAGAGAAGAAAGAGGTTTCATGGGATTTATTCATCAGCCATCCAGATTTTGCCACTATTCCTCCTGCCCATATTTCTCCTACTCAGCCTGTCCATCGCCCAGTGCCTTTGTCCAGTAGGCCTACACCTAGAAGGCTCAGAATGACTACTGGACAGCCAAGCCAACAGGGGGAAGGAGAGGGCAGTGAACAACAACAAGAAGATAGAGATGAGGAACAGCAGCAGTTACAAATTGATGAACAACAGCAGTTACAAATTGAGGAACAGCAGCAGACAGCAGATAAGGAACAGCAGCAGTTACAAATTGAGGAACAGCAACAGACAGCAGATAAGGAATAGCAGCAGACAGCAGATAAGGAACAGCAGCAGACAGCAGATAAGGAACAGCAGCAATTACAAATTGAGGAACAGCAGCAGACAACAGATAAGGAACAACAGCAGACAGCAGATAAGGAACAGCAGCAGGTGCAAGATGAAGAACAGCAGGTTAGGCAGGAAGTTGAGACACCTCTTGAGCCACAAATTGGACAAGACATTGATAAAGAACAGCAAGCTAAGGCTGCCACCTTAACAGTGACAAATATTGTTCCTAGCAAGAGGAAATTGCCCAAAAAGACACCTTCTAGCATGCCAAGGAGGAAAAGCGCCAGATTGGCTTTCAAAGGTAAAAGCAAAGTTGGGGAAAGTACAAAGCATGGAGGTGAATTAGCTATTATCCCTATCCAAAGAGATGATAGTGACAATGAGGCCCGCCTTCTTGAAAATCTCTTAATCCATAAGGAAGGGCAAATTGAGGCATTAGAGCAAGATCTTCAAAGGGCAAGGAATTTCAATCACTTCTTGGAGATTGAAAACAAACAAATGAATGTGCACACAGCTGTTCATGAGGCACAGGCGATTAAGTATAAGAAAGAGGTAGCTAAGGCGCAAGCAAGAATTGAAGAGCTCATTGGTGAGTTTGATGATGAAGAGGAGGAAGACCAGCCTAGGCGGAAGAGGCCTAGGACCATTGGGCTTAAAAGAGCCTTGGAAAAGCAGAGAGCAGAAGAGCAAGCCCAGCTCCAAGCCTTTCCTCTCACTGCACTCCTTGAGCAGGAAATTGAGGAAAACAAAGAGGCTTGGCTTGAAAGAGCTAACAAGAATTTGGAAATGAAGCTTGAAAGGGCGAATAGAGAGTTAGAGCTACAGAGGAAGAGGACACACCACTTCCAAAAGCTGAATCAGTTTGCCCGGCGCAAACTAAAGGCAGCACAAGAGAAATTGAAGAAGGTAAAGGGGAAGCGCCTAGCACGGAAAGAAGGGAAAAGCATATCAGCCCTTGATATTTTGGCCTCAGATTCGGAGCATGTTGCTAAGGACCCTTGGGGGTCATGCATGCCAATTTTGGGCCTTTTTCGGAAACTTTTTGTTTTTTGGCATTTTTTGGGTTTTTGGCCGAAAACTCATAATTTCGCCATTTCAGTTTGATGAGTTGTCAAGGGAGGAGGATGATACCGATGGATGCCATAATTCCATGAGCAGGTCTCCAGCGATTTTCGGGGCATTTGGAGATCATTCGCCCCTCAAATTGGCGAAAAACGCCCTCTTTTTGCACATTCTGCTCGCCATATCAGCAATCTGCTATTTCCTGGTTTTTTACACACAGGTTCAGTTTTGGATGACTTCCTGTTCTCAGATTGAGATGGTTTCAGCTGCGACGGAAAGTAGACACGGAGAGCTTTCCAACAAGCCCTCATGAGCCTCATTTCGACATCGGGAAGGCTGCCAATTGCATCCAGCAAGTCAGGGGACCTTTTTCAGTCATAAATATGAAGTATTTTTGTAATTTTTGAACCTCAAAAATCTGCTTTTCCCAAATGTGCGTTAAGCTATTTTTATCCTTGGGAAATGATGTAAAGTCAATATAATTTCTGTTTTTAGCAGTTTTTTAGATATTTTATGGGATATTTTGTGCCTTGGGCTTTGCAAAGCCTCAAAGACAAGTTTAGATATTTTGACTTGGCCAATGGGATAGCTAGTTGCTCCATGAGGTTTTCCTCCCTCAAGCCTATTTATTCCATGGGTTTCATTGTAAATCAGAGGCTGAACTTGAGAGAAGAATTAATACATTGGTCATATGAGCTTTGAAGTATACATTTGTGTTATGATTTTTGGACTGCCTCTTGGATGCTTTTGATGAATGATGAAGGATTGGTGATGGATTCCATGACATGGTAGAATGGTATAGTGTTTCTTGCTATGTTTTTGTCTTCTAGTTTTCACTCATAATCCATGCTTCTTACTGCTATAGATCAGTAGAGATTGATTTTGAGATATGCCCATGGAGGCACCTCAAAATTCCTGAATCTTCATAGCTTGATGTTTTCTTCTTCCTTAGTTATGCTAAAGAATTCTTAACTGCTCTTTAGTGACTTAAGGATAATGTTTGCTAGTTTTATTTACAAGTTCTATGCATGTTGAGTAGGATGTATGGTGTGCCCTGCCTACCTATAAGTTGTCCATAGTTCTGTCCATAAAACTTTCTCTTTGACTGATTTTTTGATCATCTTGTTGAACCAAGGAGGCCTAGTCCCGATCTAGCCCTTTGCCTAAAACTATGAAAGCTTGTTTGTCAAAGTGCCCAATGACTTAGAGACTATGTTTAGGCGTTCCAGCGTAGTTTATGAGTTGTTAGTTTGTCTTATGTGTTTTCCCCAAAGTCTGATAGCCATTTCCCGAAGTTAGAGGGTCTTATACCTCTATGTATGGCTGAAATGTTTGATTTCTATGTATTAATTAGCTCATAGTTGCATTTAGCATGATTAATGGCTTGCTATAACATGTTTATGTCTGCTATAAACTAGTTACACTTGAAATCCCTTGTCTTTCACAAGCTTGTTGTCCATTTAATCCATTTTTCTCAAATATCCCTTCTACCGTGAATCAAATCGGCCCTACGGCAGCCTTACATCATCATCTCATAGCTTCCTTGACCTGTTTGACCCCATAGCCCAATTGATCTGACTTCTTGTTATCCATTTTTACATCTTTGATCAGTTTTATCCCTCACAAACTAAAAAACCAAAAATCAAAAAAACTCATTTCATAACTAGCCTAATATCAGAACACCATAAGCGAACACACCGATATCTTTTACATTTATAGAGAGAGCCCTCTCTGAGTCCAGGAAGGCTAGGTCCTCGGGCTCCAAAGCTTGGTTTGATGTTACATCTTCATTTGGCTCGCCAATCGGCCAAATCACGGAACCCTAACATAATGGCGATCACGGTGGGACACTGAGTGATTAAAAACTTAGTTTCCCTCATCTTTAGAGACTTTTTGAGAATACTGTTTGATTGACTTATCCCACCGCTCTCTAACATAATGGCGATCATGGTGGGACTTATTTGAGTTAGTGACAATCTAAGGACACCTTAGAACTCTATAAGCCCCTTTTTGAACTAAGCATACCTACCAGTGAGCCACCTCATCGCCACCCTAACATAATGGCGATCACGGTGGGACCTACTGAGTACATGACAGTCTAGCGAACTCTTATAGACTCTTTAGTCCTTCAATCCTAAACTCAGACCATCAGCCTTTAGAATCATTTAGTGTAAACTCTCTGTTTCACCATCTTAGCAAAGTGATGAATCAGGTTTATAACACTCTTACATCCTAGGCTGCACATAAAACTCAGAAAAAACCACAAAAAATACTCCTTTAGATTGGCTTTTGACAGTATTGGTGGTGGACCATACAATTATATCTCAAAACAAACTGAAAATCCACCTAGCGACTCCACTAAACTTCTAGTAAGCCTTACTACTTTTCAAAACTCTAGACTACTATCCGATAGACCTATCCCATCGCTCACTAGCATAGCGGGAGATGGTGGGACACTGAGTACATGATAGTCTAGCAAACTCTTATAGACTCTTTGGTCCTTTAGGTACCATAAACAAGCAAGCAGTCCATAGATCCATTTGAAGTAAACTCTTGTTGTTCTCATCACCCTAGCGAAGTGTTGAAACAAGTCTAGGATACTTTGAACCATAGGCTGCACTTAAAACTCAGAAAATCCAAAAACATTCCCAGATTAGTTACTGGTGGTGGACCATAGCTATCTTCACAAAAACAACCCAGTTCCACCTGGCGACTCCACTAATCCATCCCTTTTATTTTTGACCATCCTTCACCTTAGTAAAATTTTAGAAAAACCATTCATCCAGAACACTCACCAATACCATTCTCTCTAAACTCTGGATCTGAAATCTGGCTTCACGAAGAATCAACACCAGATCCCATCCAGACCCAAATCCCCCTATCATAGTAGATGACCCAGAGAAGATTCTGTGGCAAGCTTCCGAAACTAACCATCTAGCTACTGGTAGATCCATCCGTAGAACAAGATCAGTTCCTAAACATTGCACTGTCCTACTAGATTCACCTTTTGAAATAGAGTCATCACAAACTCTTCCCAGAAGCAAATCATATAGTAAGATAAACTTTGACGATCTTGAACCACTAAGCCCACCACAGAGTCCTATTAGAGAAGCTTCACCTACCACTCCTCCTGATTTCCAGCTTCTCTATCAATTTGGCTCCTACCATCCTAGTTCTGCTCAAAACCAGATCACTAGTCCAAGTTCATCCGCCACACCTGGTCAAACCACCACTGTTCAAAACACCTCCTCTCGGCCTACTAATCCTCATCTTGTACATCATCCATTAGCTCCAGTCATGGCAGCCTGGTACACACCTTTGGTGTTGCCACCGCCCTTGGCTCCTCTCCCAAACAAATATCAAGACAAGATCCCACACTTTACCGGAGAAGACACCACCACACCTCAACAGCATATAAGTAGGATGACTGATGCTTATGAATACCTAGAGGTACAAGACGAGACGGTCAGAATGAGAATATTCGCACAAAGTCTTGGTGGTGAACCCAAAGCATGGTTCAAAAGCTTAACTCCAAACAGTATCCATGATATCCAAGAACTACATCAGGTCTTCAGAAATAGGTGGGAAATCCGAAGAAACCCCATTCAAATCCTGTCAGAATATAACAACCTAAAACGGGAAAATGGGGAAAGTGTCCAAGCTTACTGTACTAGGTTCAACAGTGTATATAACTCCCTACCACCTCATTTCAAACCCCCACTTGGTCTAGCCTTGGCAAAATTCCCCGAGGGTTTCGATCCGGACATGACATATCATCTAAGAGATAAGGATCCCCCTACCTTAGAGGAAATGCAACAAATAGCCATAAAAGCAGATGCCAACTTAGCAGAAAAAAGGGCTAGGACTAGATCAGAAAGAAAGGTCACATACAAGGATGAGGTCTCCACTTCATCAACTTCTCTAGATCCCCGAATAGATGAGTTATTCAAATCCATGGCCAAAATGTGGGAAAAGATCAATGAAAAGGCTCCTATTAGGGACAACCAGCCAAACCCTCCAAACAGAAACCGGAACCAAAACTTTAGGAGGGAACAACCCCAAAACAGACCTAGGGAAAATGACCAACATATTAGGCCACCATTCAATGAAAACTATGTGGAAGAGGATGACAGGGATACAGAACCTCTTGATGAACATCATTTAAACCTCATAGGATCTGATAGTGAAAGTGAGGTGTACCTCACAGAAGAAGAACAAGCGTTCTTTTCGCCTGATCAAGATGAGACCAACTATGAAGATCTTGACGACCCTGCCATAGATTTTCAGAATGCCATTATAGAAGCTCACAGGCAATATGACCTTAGAAGCAAAAGAAACCAAGATAATGCCAAGAAAGGTAACTCAGATACTGCTAAAGTCCCTAATACCATCCTCAAGAAAGCAGTAGGCAATGACAAAATCAAGGTTGAGAAGACTGACCAAAGCCAAGCCAAAGTTACCCAAACTAGTCCTCTCTCAAATACTCCTGGTACTTCTACAAAAGTCACCGAAGCAACTATGGCAAACAAAATCCCTAAACAAGGTCAACAAACTCAGAACATAGACAAGGTCGTAGCTGAAAAAGCTGAAACAAACATATCTAAACTTCAAATGCCTTTTAGCTTTGAAGGCGAAATCGCCAAGATCAAGATCACCATGCCTCTTACTGAACTCATTGCCCAAAACTCTTATAAATCCCAAGTACTAAAAGTCTTAAATATAGGGAATGATGCAAACACTGTTAATCTCACTGATGACACCCCTGAAGTATTGTTTGGTCCAAAGGTAGAGGGAAAATTCCAAGAGGGAGCTACTCTTCCATTTTACATTAGCCTAAACATCCACGACCAAATCCTCCACAATGCCATGCTAGACTCCGGCGCCTCGCATAATCTTATGCCAAAGGTAGTAATGGAAAGATTAGGCTTGGAAATCACAAGACCATACAAAGACTTGTATTCATTTGATTCAAGTAGAGTCCAATGCCTGGGTTTGATCAAAGACCTTTGTTTTAGTCTGGCCCAAATACCTGCGAAACATCTAATCATGGATATAGTAGTGGAAGATATTCCTCCCAAGTACGTGATGCTTCTATCCAGATCTTGGGGAGTCAAACTCCAAGGGAATATCCAACTGGACATGTCATATGCCACCATTCCTGTGTTTGGTCAGACCAGAATACTCTACCGCGAATCGCACATGAAATACATGATTAGCAGTCAAGATAGGCCAGATAACATCCCAATGTGTTCCTTGTGTTCCGACCTGAACTCTTTCATTATGCATATTGATGAAAACATGGAGGAAGAGTCAGAGGTAACTGATGTAGACTTAGATCCACCACATCAGCTGTCCCTGGTGCCCTATGATGAACTAGACACTCAAAACTACCATGATCATAAACAATTGTGTCTTGAGGAAAGTAAGTTTTCCCTTTTTGAAGTAGGATTAGAACAAGAAGCACAAACTCTTATGTACTATCAAGCAAATTGCTCTAGTTTTAGTCAAACACCAGCAGTGACTTGTGGAAACTTCTTCCGGGTAAAGGCTTTAGAAGACCTACACATCATAAACCTATTTGGAACCTGGGAGCAAGGGAGTTTAATGTTTCTACCATACCTCAAAGATTTACCATCATGTGACCCTCCCACTACAAATGAAACTTTGACCATAACCTCAGCAGCTCAAAATCTTGAGAAAATGCCAGATAAAATTCTTATGAGCAAGGATGACAGTTGCAATCCCAGCATACCTGAACTACTGAAATTAGCTCATATTCTGTCTTTTCATGAAGAACTTAGAAATGCTAAAATCATAAATCTCATGCAGAATACCAATTTCTACCGAAAAAGCAAGGGAAACTACTGTGTCAATACCTTCCCCTCAAAGAACAGCTTTGACAAGAGAAAACACAACAATCTGAAACAAACTAAACTAATCAGGGATAAAACAGATGGCCATAGAGTCTGTTTTGATTTTAGAAGTAATATTGCATACCCCTATAACAGAAAATATGTTTTTTCTACCCAAGACCATGGTTTACCAAATAAAAGTGCTTCTAATCATGTACTTTGGCAAGATGATGTTTCAGGTCATGATCATAAGATTCCCTTACGGAGTAGACAGCTTAAAGATTTTTTCAAGTTTGCAGGAGGTAGATCAGATTTCAAGTTCAAAATTGGAAAACCACCTAATATCAGAAATCTGTTCATGAAGGCCATGTTCCCAGTTTTAAATTTCTGCATCTGTGCATACCTTGATGATGTCATTATCTATTTTAAGAATGACCAAGAATACATGCATTACTTGAGGAAAGCATACAGTAAGGAAAGGAGTGGAAATCAGATATTCAGAGAGGTACAAAGGGAAGATACTAGGCTGTTTAGAGATTCTTGCATGAATCCCTATGTCATGTTAGAAAGAGAGAATTTCCCAAATTTTTCTTTTCAGGAGTTAAGTGGGCCAAGGGTGAGAGGAGATCCTTACGAGGATAAGATGCTTAAATTTCGTCATTTCCAAGATTTTTGAGTTTGAAACACTTTCAGTCATTGTACATATCATTGTTTGAAATATTGAAAAAATAGAAAAGTCAAAAACAGTAAAAAGCAGAAAAGAGGGCAAGTGAAGATAGAACAAAAGCCCCATGTTCCAAAAAATAGTCTTTCAGAAAGCGAGCAAGCCTAAATGCCGCTACTAGTACTTCAATGTCTTGTTCAGCGATCTAGCCTAATCATAGCTGAGCATGTTTAAATTTATTTTCTGATAAGTTAGTGAGTGCCAAGATAGTCAACATTGTGTAAGATTGACTTATCACAGAGCTTAGATTAGGGAGAGATTCTGGTTCCACATGCCTAAAACATAACCAAAGAGAGAAGCGAGGGATAAAAAACACATTGTACATCTTAGCCCAATATGCATTGTCAAAAGGCTGCTAGTTCAAATGCGCCAAAGAGAAGAAAAAATGTTAGGAAAGATAGTGGGGTAGGTAGAAATATCATTGATGTTAACCATGCTGTCATTTTTCAGAAATAACATCAAGAAAAGGGTAAATTTTTCCCCAATGGATAAGGCACTGGTCTTCATAAGCCAAAGATCTGAATTCTGGACACCTCCTGACGAGGAGCTGCCCTCCCCAAATGGAGCCACTGTTAGCCATCAGTATTTTTTACATGTTAGTGATGACTATATCCATAGCTGAGTTTTCTAGAAGCTGAATTCCATATGTCAATCTGTCATCTAGAAAACCCTCATAAAACTTTTTTTCGCCCTTCTACTTTTCAGTCCGCCCATGTCAAAATCAAAACCTCATTATCCCCTTCCTATCCAGCTTCAGCCCTACTGGTCTGCCCATCAGCTTTAAAAGGCAAATCCAAATATGTTTCAAAAGTTTTCCCCTATGTTAGGAAGTGGCGCTTTAAGACATTTTACCCTTGGTGATCATCAAAAAGCCAAAAAGCCTCCCTCTGTTACAGACCAACCATAACTGACCTCCCACTCTGCAAATGAAATTGACAAACAGTTCTAAGTCGCGCCACTTATATCCCTAGGTCTCAGCACTGCATAAACCCCAATCTCAAGCTGACTATTAGGTGTTTCACAGTGTTTTATAGATTCTACAAAGAACAGGAAATATAACTTCATCTCAGGACTAAATTCTTGGATCTACAGTTAGAGGAACAACTGCTTCTAAATGTATTATGAGCCTGAGATGAAGCTGCAAAACAAAAAATCACTCATCAAGACCTTACAGCTCTTTCTAGCATGAAAATCACAGTAAGAAAAAGACATCACTGTCACAGCAAACTGGTAAATTGTCATGGCCCAGAACCTCCTTCATTTACAAGCAGAGGGTTAGGGCGCCTCCTTCATCCACAAGCAGAGGGCGCGGGCCAGTATTGAATTTAAAGATTGCAAAATTCCAGGTTTTCCTTTTACTGAACAGTGAAACAATATCTCCAGGTTGTATGAATGTGACTGATGATCATAACAGAAATAAAGTTTGAAATATGCTATCTCAAAGGAAAAAAGAGTCTGGTCTGATAAAGGAGGTCATTTCAAGCTTTCAAATCATATAAATTGTTGAACTTTAGAAAGGCATGTCATTAGTAAACATTCCAATCATAAGCAGCCTGCTTGACACAAGATCAAATTGAAGAGGTGCTGACAAAACATGCCATTACACAGGCAGAAAGAAAGTTCTTGGTTTCTCAAAAGGCAATGACCTCCATAGTCACAGAGACTATTTTTCAAGTAATTTGTCATAAGTTGACTAAAGCAAATAATGATTTTTCAGTCACCCTCAGAGCAGTGCAGGGAGACAGTGTCACTTTGGCTAGGGTTTCTTCTGAAACACAGTGATGATTGCAAGTAGAGATGCTAGTATTGATGTTTTTCAAGTGGTTTACTTTCCATCACATCCAGGGAAAATCTGTGTCAAACAGATTTGTCAAGCAACCTTCGGATACTTTACCTGATGAAGAGCCTCCTCCATGTATGAGCAAATGGCCAAAGCCTTGGATATTGTTGAAGACTGATTAGTCAGAAAGGTGCAGTGGAAGGATACAAAGGAAGAAAGGAAAAAGTCTTTACACCAGGTAAAAGATAGTGTTTATGATTCAAAAGTATTGGTTTTCCTATTCAAATGAAAATGTCTGTCAAAATGTACCTATAGTGGACAAAAGGAAAATTATGTTTAGTTTCTCCAAAAGAGGTCTGCTCCTATAACAGAGAACCAAGATGCCTTGTTGATATATTCTGAGCAGAGGAGAGGCGCCCTTTTTAGACAGATAATGATAAACAGAGGTGAATGCAACTGTAGTTTTGCACCCTTAGTCAAGATTAGTTTCATAGCGGGCATCATTAACTCCAAAGAATTAAGAGCAAAGTGTTAGTTTATATTGCAAAAATGGAAAGGACCTCTGTCAAAATGTCAAAAGACACCCCCTGCAACATAAAGTATCCTCTATGGATGTCCTCTTTTCATACAAAGCGCCATAAGTATAGAAGGGGTTTTTAAGGTGACAGTTTAGCTTTTTCCTCATCAAAAGGCACTGCAAAGTAAGATACACAGTGGTTCATAGCATACATAAAAGACTTTGACATGTTTTCAGTTTCTGGAGAGGATTTCAAAACAAGATATAGGCAGGTTCATTATTAAATGGTCAAAGGTACCTTGCTGGTACATTTTGAGCAGAGTAAAGGTGTTAGAAGAATCGCCCTTCTTGATAGACAGAGGATGAAAGAGTTTACATGAATGCCACTGAAGGAGTGTACCCATAGTAAAAAAGAGGCTCAAATATCTCATCTCAGCAAATACAAAGGGATAGTAAAATTGCCATGGCTGTTGAATCATAATACCTCTGCCACAGCAAAATTAGGGTTAAGGAGCGCCCGGGCAGTTTGATTCAAAATGCTTTTCTGACCAAAACGAGATGAAATTTACAAAAGTGAGAGAGGTTTTTGTCCCTCATAGGTTCAAGAAGAAAAACCTTCTTCAGTTTCTACACAGGTATCATGGTTTGTGAGAAACGTGAAAAATTCAGATGTCACGGGAGAATTTCTGCACCAGGATTCATCATTTTGACCAGTGATGGGACAGTCAAATTTTGAACAAACAAATTGACTCCAAATGAAAAAATTCAAATTTTTATGGAAAATAGACTTCCATAGCTTTCCGATGAGCCATCTCGGGCCAAATTCCGACAAAAGGAAGGCATCCAAAAGTAGCCTACAATCAACGCTATGTTTTTCTGCACCAGCATACACCTTTTTTGACCAGTGATGGGACAATCAGTTTTTGAAGGATCAAATGGACACCAAATGAAAAAATTAAAGTTTTTATGTAAATTAGACCTCCATATCTTTCCAACGAGCCATCTCGTGCCCAATTCCGACACCGGGAAGTCATTCAAAAATGACCTACAAACAACTCGATGCATTTCTGCACCAGGATTCACCAGTTTTGACCAGTGTTGGGAAAATCAATTTTTGAAGGATCAAATGGAAACCAAATGAAAAAATTCAAGTTGTTCTGGAAATTAAACTTCCACATATTTCCAACGAGCCATCTCGCGCCCAATTCCGACACCGGGAAGGCCTTCAAAATGGACTGCAAACTTGTGCGACACTCCTGGAAAAGTGCGCGACGCGCCTGTGCACAAATTTTACAAAGGGATACACTGCTGCGCGACGCGCCTGTAGCAGCCCGCGGCACTCCTGTAGAAATGGTCAAAAAATTTGCCTAGAAACCTTAAAAAAAACTCTTTCTAGAGCTGCTCAACTCCTAAAAAAGAATCATCATCGGTTTCAAGGTATTCAATGTGCCCGTTTGCTTTGTTAAGATCACCAAGAGAGGGTGGATAGTTTGGTCTAAAGAAAAATCAAGACTTATGGTGTTGACTAGTGGTGAAGCTTTAAAGAAGGTTAAATTTGCATTGATATGAATAACCATTGAAATTTCCCTCAAAACTAGGATGAAATGGAGGCAGAAATTGTCAAAACTAAGTTAAAAAGATAAGCCTCTCCTTTCAAAATGACAAAGACAGGTATGACATTCAAGAATCAGGAATATAAAAGATATTGGGGTGACATTTCAGTTTCTTTTTCAACAAAGGGCACTAAAAATGAATCTACAAGTTCATAAGATGCAAGAAAAACCTTGGCACTATTCCTTCAGGTTCTGGAACTCGTTAAGAGCAAAGTAGGCATGCCACTGTCACAAAGGTATGGCACTCGCCCTATGAACACAAGTCAAGATACTCTGCTGTTATGTTTGGAATAGAGGTAAAACAGTACATTCTAAGTTAGTTTGCAGGAGTTTTATCTCCTTTGAAGCATCAAAGGCAGGAACTATCAGTTTAGGGTTCAAAGAGTGAACTCACCTCCGTGCAAAATGGCAAAGATATTTCATGAATCATCGACCCTCATCAAGTAATGATTAGCCTTCAAAGTGGTCTGCTCATGGTAAAAGAAGAGTCACAAGCATAAAACCTCCAAAACAGTCACCCACAGTTTTTTCAAATTAGCTTGGTCAAGTTTGGGAATGTTTTATTCTTTAAAGAAAAATGCAAATGATGAAAAGTCCACATGCTATTTCAAACCATCGTTTTTCTGTCAAAAAGGAGATTTACAAGAGACCCCCACCAAAGCAAACCAAGGATGATCTTTTGTGTTTTCATCCTTTTAAATCAAATTACTAGACAGGGCAATGAAGCTTTAAGGGTCATGGTGTAAGTCAAATATGTTGAGTGCTATTTTTTGAAACAGATTGTAGTGTGTTGATAATGAAGTGATAATTCAAGTGTCAATGAGCCCATAGTTTCCCGAAAAAATGATAAGACATCATACTCCTGTTCTAATGATGTTTGTCAAGCATGAGGAACATTCTAGCTATCTAAGCACAACATACAGACTCTGTCAGCTGTGCGCACTAGTGAAGACATTTGTTGAGGAGAATTTATTTCCTTGTTGAAAGGTTTGGGCCTGCATAACTTTGTTTTCTCAATACTGTCTTAGTAAAAGTAATATATCTGGATAAATACCAAAGGACCTTATAGACTGCCCTCAACACAGTTTTGAAAGGTGGGAACAGTGTTCTAAGGGAGAAACAAAGTAGGTGAAAAGTGAAGTAGTAGTCCTACATGAAAAAGGCAGTATTTTTTGTTCAAGAAAGGGTTTATCGTTGTTGAATGCTCCTGGATTCTATGTGGCCAATCAAAAGCAAAATGAACTCTGTCACTTATTAAACACAGTGGCTTTGACTGTGTAGATATCTTTTGATTAATTGTGTTTACATTGTTAAATATATTGGATGGGCTGTGTACAAGAGGGTAGTGCTTTGCTCAAAGAAAAGTCCATTAGTTTTATAACTGTTGCAAGAACTTTGCTACCACCTCAGAAACTTTTTAAACTCTGCCAACTTGTCCTATGAGCAGTAAAATCTGACTATGTAAATACACTAAGGTTGACTGTGTTCATATTGTTGAGTTTATTGGATTAAGTGGCACACAAAGAGAAAGGGCAGTGTTTTGAAGAGGAGCACAGTGAGGCAGCGCAGCAAGGTAAAGGAGAACACATTGATGATATGCAACACAATGATAAAGAGCAGCGCCATGAAGAAACTCAAAACAGTAATGGAAAAGAAGGCTAAAAGGAAGCGCCCGGCACGAAAAGAGAAGAAAAGTACATCAGCGCTTGACATTCTGGCCTCAACTTCGAAGCATGTTACTAGGGACCCTTGAGGGTCATGCATGCCAATTTTGGGCCTTTTTCGGCAACTTTTTGTTTTTTGGCATTTTTTGGGTTTTTGGCCGAAAACTCATAAATTCGCCATTTCAGTTTGATGAGTTGTCAAGGGAGGAGGGTGATACCGATGGATGCCATAATTCCATGAGCAGGTCTCCAGCGATTTTCAGAGCATTTGAAGATCATTCGCCCCCTCAAATTGGCGAAAAACACCCTCTTTTTGCACATTCTGCCCGCCATATCAGCAGTCTGCTATTTTCTGGGTTTTTGCACACAGGTATAGTTTTGAGGGACTTCCAGAGATCAGATTGAGGTGATTTCAGTTGCGCCCGAAAGCAGACACAGAGAGCTTTCCAACGGGCCATCATGAGCCTCATTTCGATACCGGGAAGGCTGCCATTTTCCTTCAGCAAGTCAGGGGACCTTTTTCAGGCATAAATATGAAGTATTTTTGTAATTTTTGAACCTCAAAAATCTGCTTTTCCCAAATGTGCGTTAAGCTATTTTTATCCTTGGGAAATGATGTAAAGTCAATATAATTTCCATTTTAGCAGTTTTTTAGATATTTTATGGGATATTTTGTGCCTTGGGCTTTGCAAAGCCTCAAGGACAAATTTAGATATTTTGACTTGGCCAATGGGATAGCTAGTTGCTCCATGAGGTTTTCCTCCCTCAAGCCTATTTATTCCATGGGTTTCATTGTAAATCAGAGGCTGAACTTGAGAGAAGAATTAATACATTGGTCATATGAGCTTTGATGAATACACTTGAGTTATGATTTTTGGACTACCTCTTGGATGCTTTTGAGGAATGATGAAGGTTTGGTGATGGATTCCATGACATGGTAGAATGGTATAGTTTTTCTTACTATGTTTTTTGTCTTCTAGTTTTCATTCATAATCCATGCTTCTTGCTGCTATAGATCAGTAGAGATTAGTTTTGAGATATGCCCATGGAGGCACCTCAAAATTCCTGAATCTTCATAGCTTGATGTTTTCTTCTTCCTTTGTTATGCTAAAGAATTCTTAACTGCTCTTTAGTAACCTAAGGATAATGTTTACTAGTTTTATTTACAAGTTCTATGCATGTTGAGTAGGATGTATGGTGTGCCCTGCCTACCTATAAGCTGTCCATAGTTCTGTCCATAAAACTTTCTCTTTGACTGATTTGGTGATCATCTTGTTGAACCAAGGAGGCCTAGTCCCGATCTAGCCCTTTGCCTAAAACTATGAAAGCTTGTTTGTCAAAGTGCCCAATGACTTAGAGACTATGTTTAGGCGTTCCGGCGTAGTTTATGAGTTGTTAGTTTGTCTTATGTGTTTTCCCAAAGTCTGATAGCCATTTCCCGAAGTTAGAGGGTCTTATACCTCTATGTATGGCTGAAATGTTTGATTTCTATGTATTAATTAGCTCATAGTTACATTTAACATGATTAATGGCTTGCTATAAAATGTTTATGTCTGCTATCAACTAGTTACACTTGAAATCCCTTTGTCTTTCACCAACTTGTTGTCCATTTAACCCATTTTTCCCAAAGATCCCTTCTACCGTGAATCAAATCGGTCCTACAACAGCCTTACATCATCACCTCATAGTTTCCTTGACCTATTTGACCCCATAGCCCAATTTATCTACATGTTGTTATCCAGTTTATGTCTTTGATCAGTTTTACCCTTACAAACTTAAAAAACCAAAAAACTAAAAACATACTTCATAACTAGCCTAATATCAGAACACCATAAGCAAACACACCGATATCTTTTGCATATAATAGAGAGAGCCCTCTCTGAGTCCAGGAAGGCTAGGTCCTTGGGCTCCAAATCTTGGTTTGATGTTACATCGTCATTTGGCTCGCCAATCGGCCAAATCACGGGACCCTAACACTAGCTACAAAAACACAACGTGGAGGCCAATGTAGGGTTTTCATACTAAAACCATGAAATTGAGTTGAAAGGAGGGATTTTCTGAGGTGATACTTACATTTACCCTAATTCTAAACACTATGATATCCTTCAGAAGCCTCAAGAACTTTATTTAATGCCTCTAGGAGAGAAAACATAGTCTTGGGAAGAAGGCGTAGCGTGAAGGGAAGAAAGCGCAACGTGGCTGCTTTGGCACCAAATTTTTGAGTGTTTTTGGCTTGAAATTTCTAAATTTTTCACTTTGTTATGGATGAAATCTCTTATTCAATGATTTTAATGAAAAAATGAGCTTGTGTTGGTATTTTATAGCTTGTGGTGGTCACTTTTCTTCTTTGTAGTGGGATGGCCCACTACATGTCCTTTCACTTTTTTATTGAAAACTTGTAGCTTTGACACTTTGTATGAAAATTTTGGAACATGATGCAATTATTACATATCAAAACATAAATTACATTGAAATCAAACTTTATTGAACAAAATTACCTATTACCACTCCTCCAATTGCCAGATTTTATCCATGGAATGACATATTTGGTGACCTTGAAACCCTAATGACCTAATGGAGAAACTAAACTAAATGAAATCATGATGATGTTGTTTGGAGTGATGATGATGACATTTCAATGATGATACACTCAGCTGAGTGATAATAGGACCAGCCTGTGAAATTTTGAAAGGAGTGGAAATAGTCCTAGATCTACTACCCAGTGACCAATTTTTTACTTGAAGACCTAATGAAATGACAAAAAATTGACTTTGAGACCCTAACAAGACATGATAAGAACTTATTTAATCAAATGTGACAGGATGTATAGACCGACATTAACAACTGAAATCATTTATTGTTGATGTATACAATGTAATATTATTTAACCGATTCGTAACATTGAGCAGAGCAACTCTCTGCTCCATAGTTTTCATTCCTTGTCATAAATTACATGGTCAATATATTTTAATTCTACATTAATTATGGTGATCATTGAAAATAAATTGGCCCCATCTGGCATCGGAAAAAACATGGCTTGATTCTCTTGGTTGTTTGTCTTATCCATGGTAACTTCCCTTGGTTTTGTGTCAGCGCATCTTACCACATAATTTCCCATGGAAAAATCCCATGGTATTTAGGATCGACTTTTTCTGGTTAAGGATGATCGATGTATATATATGTATCATGATTGAAATTGCAAGTTGTTCATCTGGTTTGTGTATTATATGTACTAATCATTCAATCATGTAACACATGATGTAGAAGTGTGTTTTGGGTAAAAATGCATGGAGTAAATTGAACATATTGAGTGGTCGATGGTGCAAAATGTGATATGGATTTGATGTCTTTTGAGTGTATGGTATGATCCAGAGGAATATCCAAGTCTAGTTTGATGGGATATGAATAAATGCATAGTGATAAATGATCAATGGAGTAGTATGTGAATTAGTGAGTGTGGGTTCTCGAAGCAAGGTCATGATCAGATATGCGGTGTGATTCTAGACAAGATCTTAATTTGTATTCTACATGGATGCGTAGTGCATTCGATGATCTACGTGATGGTGATATGATCTACCTATGTTGAAGAGAAATTCAATGTGACAACTATCCAAGGATTTGGTGTGCCTTATTAAATATTGGTAGTTCCACTGAGTCATTTCACATCCTATAATTATGTTGCAATATATAAGAAGTCATCAAGGAATTTTGGGATCTCTATATATGGAAATTCAGATTGTTGAAGGTGGTTTGGTTTGTAAGTAAACAATTTCACCATGTCTATTTTCTAAGAGTGATGCTCTTATTTCAAAAGGCTCCTGAGTGCTACTGGTATAGACTCTATTTGGACAAGTGCAATGATATCAGGATTGATTGGTTGGGTAAGTGAGTTTTCTTTTGAAATCATGGTACATTGTGTCGAGATCCATACAAAACCTGCTATGAGTTTTCATGTGCTTAATAGATATGTTAATATTGTAAAATATTTGTGAAGTCCATGGATCTATCTCTTGAATTCAGAGTGTAGGAGTTGAGCTCAAAAGGATGTTAAAGTGTTGCAGGGTGTTATTGTCTACATAATTTCTGGGGTGTTCATTGTGATGGGGGTGATGTGTGAAGTCTTAGTTTCTATATATAGGGCCAACCAATCAGTAATTTAATTTCTTGCAGGGTAGAATTAATGACAAAATTTTTTGTCTTTTGGAATTATGATGTTTGGGATCACTTGATATTTCACTTTACATGACCATTTTATATTCTTGGGGATCTTCTTTGTGCTATATCTGTTAGTATACAATACTAGAGTATGATAGGGATATTTCTTTTTTTTTTGTTTGGTAGTAAAGTAAAAACTGCTAGTTGAAATCAAATATGGTGTGTATTGTTGAAGTGCTCACGATTGAGACTTATACTTTAATAGTTTCCTATTATGAATAAAATTAGTTGGCTTTGATTTATATGGTATGATGTGTGAAGTTGTTGGTATTGATGTTGTAGAGATCAGAGCTTGTGTTTTGGAATTTAGGGTTTGCATTGTTCCTAATGAACTGAGTTGGTTGGTTGAAATTCAAAGTTAGTGTTTCTCTTCAGAATTCAGATTGATTTTTATTAGTATATCAAAACCATTTAATATATTTTCTTATCTTGTAAAGTTCGAGGGTGATGAAATTGTTGTTGAAATATATGATGTTGATTGGTATGAGAAGTTAGAGTTGTTTTCCAAACTAAGAATTAGAAGATTGATGTTGCAACGATACATTGTTGATGACAAAATTATCTGATTAGGGTTTGAGTTTTATTTTTTCAAAGAGATGTTGTATAAATATG
Organism: Pinus albicaulis; assembly: GCA_034641835.2. Taxonomy (NCBI): domain Eukaryota; kingdom Viridiplantae; phylum Streptophyta; class Pinopsida; order Pinales; family Pinaceae; genus Pinus; species Pinus albicaulis. The sequence continues at coordinate 530,467,003 of CM076580.1, forward strand.
GTGTATAATTGTACCTGCTAAAGAAATTTTAATGTAAATCAAGAGACACAATTCCACTCTACTACTCTACGGAAATTAATTCACAATTTAGAACAACAATTTCAACATGCAATAAGAAATAACACACATGCACAATATTTTTCTAGGGGAAAGAAAATAATAAAACCCCCTTAAGATTTCTTGCATTAATCAGATGAATATAGAATGCATTACAATTGCTATCTCACTCTAAGCTCAACCTGCAAGTGACTAAAATATCTCTCTGCTCAATGAGAATATTTGACCCAGACTTAGTCAATTTATGCCTCTGCTAGGGTCCTTATTTCCTTCCACAATTACTAAAGAATTAGGCCCCAATTATTTAGGAATTTTCCTCCAATTTATTGTGCAATTCCCAAGGTTGACCATCTGGTTGCATGCAACACCTGTAAACTCAAGACTAGTCTACAACTGATGTTACACTGCCTTGGAATCTCCACCACAGTTGGGGAAATTGAATTCGTTGCATGAATTATCTATTTTTTACTGATTGATTAGTTAAATTGATGATCACTAAGTTAGACTATCATCCCACTGCATAACTGACCTTCCACTAAGTTCCATCAACTGTTAGAACTAGTTTAATTGAAAACAACTTGAAATAATTGACCTTGATTGCTACAAATTAGCAATCACACATGCTTAACTGAACTCCAATCCCTCTAACTCAAATTTACTAAGCTAATTGAGTGAAAATATCTATCTCACACAAGTTAACTGCCTCCAAGTTGTCTACTGATTTGGAAATTCGAATTTTCTGAATTTGACCAAGGCAAAATCAAATTGAGACTTTCTTGGTGCATTTTTCAACATTTGTGTTTAAATTAATTGTCCATTAATTTCTACCAACATTGTGATTGGTCTATCCATTGATTTGTTGAAGCGTTTATTTACAAACAAGCTCACAACGATGTGAAATTTTTTTTTGTTAAGGATGACCAAAATTCTAGTCTTTCGTTGAGCATAAATGAGAGGATTTTTCTTGCAGAAACAATGTTATTGTAGAATAGGGTTGTTGTTTTCATTCTACATTGGATTGGTTGGTGTCGTTGAAATTTTTTTTATCAGAGTTTGGAACAAGGTTTGTGCTCCAGGAAGTGTCGCTGATAACAATGGGTATATTTTTGATGATGTGTTCGAGTATTGTTGTAACCGATAATGACAAAATAAGTGTGTGTGTGTGTGTGCAGTTGAGTATGTAAAGATTTTTATGATAGGACCAATATGGGTCCAACCATTGTACTCAAAAGTTTAACTTTGTTATAGGGATAATTGTTCTCTTGATACTAATATTATATTGTTGAGAGTGTTGTTGTGGTTGTTGATGGAATAAGTGTTGCTAATGACAAAATAAGTATGTTGTCGATCACATAGGAGTGAACATGTTGTTGAGCAGAGAGGAATTTGTAGGAAGGTATAAATTAATTTTGAAGTTGTGCTAAAGAGAGTGGATCCAATTTGAAAATGGATGACAGGGAGGTCCACACTTATTTTTGGGGTCGGTGTCTCCAGTCAGTTGGTGCCAACAAATTGATTTGAGAGAGTAGGTGCTTCCTATTACCAGTGAGTGCTAGTGAAAATTTGCAAGGGAGTGGGTGCTTCTTGTTGGTCGGTGCCAATGAAGCATTGCAAGGGAGTGGGTGCCTCCTGCTAGTGGGTGTTTCCTACTGGTCAGTTCCAGTGAATGTATGCAAGAAAATATTAAAGATCAAGAAGAGAAGAAGTATGGTGGTTTTATCCCTTTATGGGTTTCCACCTAAAATATTGGTGTTCTTGTGTTTGGTATTTATGAATTGTATATGTGTTCTTTGAATATTCTTAATAATTTAATGTTGAATGAAATTGAAAATACACTTCTATAATAATTTTTAAATACATGAAATATTGATTCACCCCCCGCCGCTTCAGTGTTTCCATAAGAACTTGACCAAACATGTACAATATTGATAAATTGTTGAAGTATTATGTGTAGGGAGGTACGATGTTCAAAGCCTCTTGATTCACCTGTGTGTGCAGAAGGGGCATACATATGTGCCTATATTTTACAGGGGTAGTAATTGCAATTGATCTTGTGTCACACAATTACGAGACTGGCCCACGTGTTGGATCCTTTAGTAAATGTAATATCCCAAATGGGATATTTTAAGATTTTTTTCGGAAATTAGTTCAACCATAAAATCACCAGAAGATTTCCATGTAAAATAAATTTAGAAATTTAAGTCGCTAACATTATAAACAATTTTCATAACATCAACCACAATATTTACGGAAAAAACGGAAATATAATTTGCAACTGAATAATATACAATATAAGTATGCATAAGATCTCAGCCTTATTTTATTAATATAAAACTGTTGGTACAAAAGCTGGAAATGGTTGAAATAATGGCCCAAATATATCTATAAAAATTCCGCAACTGGCATCCAAAACAAACTGGAAATAAACTGCAACCTATGAATCCTGAATAGATCCACCAAGGGAAGAGATGGGTGCTCTCCCACTCTCATTAAATCACCCAAGGGTTTCCATCTTAGGGCTACTACTGAAGTAGAGAATCCAAGTTCTCAAACCTCCCACACAAACAATGATCCAATCCAAGACATCTCCAAATGACATTCGCTTCTCCTTTTATAGATCTGATGGATAGATATCCAATCCTCTAGAAGCATATTATTTTATTATTATTCTAGAAGATCCACCATTGACTCTATAAAAGTGACTTTAATTTAATTACATTTCACTTAAGTCACTTTTAGCCCCTTTTCCTCTAAATATTAATTTTCCTTTAATTAAATGACTAGTTAAAGTCATTTTTGATTAAGGAAAATAGTATATCACCCATGGTACTATCTATGGCCACTATAATCCACTTCTCAGCATCCCATCCTTAAGATCTCCTCATTCTATTTCCAATGAGATATTACACTAAGGTGTTTTATCATGTATTCCTCCTGGAATGCCACCTTGAGTGTAATTAATTGAGTTAAACCAAAAAATAACTCATTTTTCTGAAAGTTGTCGAAATGCGCCGGAATGAAAGGAAAATTGTGCGGATGATGAAATATATCAAGCGAATGCCATCGGTCCTCATAGAAACTCCTCAAAACTCCTCCAAAAATCTCCTGGGCCCGCTAATGACACCTACCTGTATCTGTGACCTGTCTGCTCCCAACTCTAGAAGTCCATCCTAACCCTGTCATAGGTGATACCAAAAAAGGGAATATTACAGACCTTCCACCCAAAGATTTCTTGCCCTCAAGAAATCAAAATATGTGGGCCACCCTGTTGGCCCAATGCAACTGAGACCCAATTCTTGGATCCCATACAAACCCCTCGGTGCTGCTATGCACCTGTGTCAAGCCACCCGGAATAGAACCCTCAATGCTGGGATCCCAAACTGAGCTCTCACTGTACCTATCATAAAACAATCCTCCTGGATCCTAATAACACCATGGCCAATCATCGCCCAAGTCCCACGGCTCAGACTATGTACTGCCTCTAGCTATAGCTGCTTCCCCATGCAGCAAAGTCTGCCAACGAGCATCAATGCTCCATGGATCCTGCTGTGCTATACCTCTAATTGTATAAGCTGCCCCACCAACTACATACCAACTCATCACCTCTCTCTAGTCCAACTCCTGGTCTACGCTGAGGTCACTCCTGATCTGTGGATGTCAAGCTAGTGCTATTGAAATACTGATGGTTTGTCGGTCCACAATAAATGGCCCAATGGAACATGTAACATCTCTCCTGTCCAAGTGCTCCTGCCGAAATGTACCCAAGAATAAGAATGATACTCTATCAATAGAATACCAACTCATCACCTCTCTGCAATCCAACTCTAGACTCAATCTGATGCTAACCCCGCTCTCCTGAAGTCGGGAAGGAATGCTGAAGAACTATCGGCCTGTGCCCCACTTCCAACGGGAATCTGTAGCATCTGTCATGTCCAAGGGCCCCTTCTTTGCTATGATCAATACAAATAAGATTGTACCATCAAGAGGGTACCAAATCATGATCTCTCACCAATCTAACCTGGAAGAATAATACAATGTAGTGACATTTGCATACGGAACATGTCTGGAGTGTTGTCGCCAGCCCATACTCAACTCACGCTACTATGTCCCGTTTACCGACAAGATTTGTCTGTAGAGTAAGGCCTCTCTCTCTATAAAAGGCCAAAGTGGGTGAGATATGTTGCAAGGCCCATCAATGTACTCCCAGAGAGTGCTACTCCCTGAAAGCACTTATGCTCTGTTGACTGCATGTGCATCTATCCGCACCTCATTTGTGTATCAGCCCGATGATGGATGCTCCACAATCTCCAACAGCTCATCCCTCCCTTGATCAGGAACGTTATGCTCCTGTTGTATACTATCCTCTCGCAGAACTATCCCATCAACCTCCAACATCTCATGAGGATAAGTATCTGCAACTATTGCCTCCCTCCTAGATGCCTGTACATCTATCTGCTCCTCACCCATGGCTGACCCTAAGGGTATATGTACATCAATCACAGACTCAATGTGAGCCTCCATCTGGCTCTCCCCCAAAAGACTATCATGCGTGATGTGTATAGCCTCCTCCTTTGTTGACTTATGCTCCATCATATACTGCTCTGGCTGAATCGTCATAAGTGTCTCATCACCTAGGGTATCTCCCGTAGAGTCCCCTAACTACTCACCCTGCACACTATAATATAACTTCGACCTACTGTCATCAACTTCACATGACTTATCTCACTCCCCATAAGCATCCTCATATGATCCCATGGACTCATCTGATGAAAAGTACTCATCCTGGCATACAAAAGGGATGTCCTTCTGTTCTTCCTCTGTCGCATCATCTGCATCACTCAAGCATGAGTGATCAGGCCCCCAGGTTCTTTGTAGATGAATCAAAATCCCTTCCTCCTCAACTCATTTATGTTGCCTGATCCACCAAACTAGAGTAGCTCCTCCCTGGTCAACTGTCTCCTGAATATCCCAATATTATTCTCAACCAGCCCTTGGGGCTAGCTCATAAGCAGTAGGTGAGACCAACTTCTCTCTCCTCCAAATGCTCAACACCTTAGTTTGCAACTCTCGGCAAATGGCCTCAAAGTCTCTCATACATGAAAACAGGATGGACTGCATGTGTGTTATGACTGTGTCAGCATGATGTCTCCTAATGCTGAAGAAGCATTGGAACATTTGCAGAATAAAGCCATCACATTCAAGATCAAACATGATGCAATATGTTCTGAATGTGGCCATACCTCCTAAAACCTAAAGCTTCTTCCCAAAGGTACAACCTGCACCATTGTACAAATCCTGAAAGGTCCCTACCATCAATCTGAAAACTCTCCTCATAATGTCATTATTATAAGGGGTTGTAGGGGCGGTTAGTCTCATGATGTTGCTAAGACAAGCTGCAACTGGAAGTATGACCCCTCCACAAGTTTCCTCTTAGAAATTGGGTTGTATGAGAGCAAGCATACATGGTTTTAAGGCCCAAATTAATTTTCTCCCATCTGACTGTTTTACTTTGGAAAGGAGTTCATCAAGTTCCTCAAGTTTGGAAAGAATTCTCCATGTGATCTCCATGTGTTTCAAATATGTCCCAAGCGCAAGAATTTTGTTCCATATTTCTGGTTCTTTCTGTAGGCCCTTGGATTGCCCCTTTCGAAGAATGGAATGGAACCCTTTTGAGAAAGGTATATTGTTCTAATTGGTTTCTTGGTCCATAGAAACATTTTGGTTCAAGGCTTCAACGAATGTGCTGCCATGTGGGTTTATGAGGTATTTTAAGAACTCCATGTTTATGGAAATAATACAAAGTTATGATAACAATGAAAGGTACCAAAAAAACACCCAACATACATTAATACATTGTCCAACCATTGATCAGAAATGAAATTAATTCCAATAATAATGATGCATTATTGCTCATTTCAATACTCTGCCCCAACAGATAAATCCACCTCCAGCAAATATTTTCGGCTTTGGAAAATAAATTGGGGTCTAGTAAAATCATTTTTGCACAACAAGATGAATTAATCATAGCAAATCAAGATAAAAAATGTTACCCTGGATGCAAGGAAATAATCTCTCCTCAGCTCTGCACTGACTCTATAAATTCTGCAACTGTTGGAAATGTTATTGCTAGCTGACTTCAGACTACCGGTTGGGCTGCTTCTAATACTCTGAAAATTATAGGAATTTGGGAAGGTGATCCTTTCCTAAAACCCAGAAAACCCAGAAATGGTTTCCTTGAATTCCAACCTTCAAAATATGACCCTTTTTCTCCTAGCTCCTATAGCTGCTAGCTGAGTAGGGACAGCGTAAATGAGCTGATCTACTGCTCAGAAAATTCCATGATTTTAACCACATAATCTACTCACAAAACCTAGGAAAACGCATAAATGTTTTTCTCTAATTCCAACTTTCAAAATTTGTCCTTTTTGCCTAACTCTTCTCACTGCTGGATGAGTAGGGACTGCGTAAATGGGCTGATATTCTACTCAGAAAATGTTGGGATTTTAACCATGGACTGTACTAAAAAAAAACCAGAAAAACCAGAAAAATATTGGGCAAATTCTAGCTGAATAATTTTGGCCCTCCAATATAAATTTGGCCCAACAAAATGCTCTTTGACAACAATTCTGCACTAGCCGCAACAATGGATTGGCCAAAACACTTACATCCGATGCTCATAAAATTTTCAAAAATTACTCTCGGACTCCTCAAGACAATCCGACCAAAACCCAGAAATGGTTTGGCCAAATCACGATCCTCCAAAATTGACCCCAATAAGCTCTACACTCTCCCAGTAGTTGCTAAATACAATGTCTACAGAATGACCAACGAACTATTCAACATCCCTCCAAATGTGTAGCAATTAACCCCTCCTATACTTCCTCAACAAACAAATCTCAAAATGGTTGAGACCTTCCCCCACAACTAGGCTCAACTCTCCTCCTTTGCACTGGCCTAGATACTGCCACACTGCTCTAGAAATAGAATATCAATCTTAGCCCTGGAGGTTCGCCTATAGCTAAAAAGCTAATGAACCTAAGTTCACCTATAGCTCTCGTAAGATAATGAACCTTGCGACCAACAAAAAACACAATAACTCAACTGTGTCCTCCAATAATGTCTCAAAATAATAAACCATCGATCTTCCTCTAAAATTGAGTTGCAGTAAAACCCTTGAATTTGGTTTTTCTGGTAATTTGGAAAGTAAACCCTCAGGCTGGCAAGATCACCAACTTTGATACCACTGTAATATCCCAAATGGGATATTTTAAGAATTTTTCTGTAAAGTAATTCAACCATAAAATCACCAGAATATTGCCATGTAAAATAACTTCAGAAATTTAAGTCGTTAACATTATAAACAATTTGCATAACATCAACCACAATATTTACGACAAAAACGGAAATATAATCTGCAACTGAATAATAGACAATATAATATGTAGAAGATATCAGCCTTATATTAATATAAAACTGCTGGTACAAAAATTGGAAATGGATAAAATAATGGCCCAAATAGATCTACAACAATGCCGCAGCTAGCCTCCAAAACAAACTAGAAATAAACTACAACCTGTGAATCTTGAACAGATCCACCAAGGGAAGAGATGGGTGCTCGCCGACTCTCACAAAATCAACCAAGGGTTTCCGTCTTGGGGCTACTACTGAAGTAGAGAATCCAAGTTCTCAAACCTCTCACACAAACAATGATCCAATCCAAGATATCTCCAGATGACCTTCGCTTCTCCTTTTATAGATTTGATGGATAGATTCCTCTAGAAGCATCTTATTTTATTATTTTATTATTATTCTAGAAGATCCACCATTGACTATATCAAAGTGACTTTAATTTAATTACATTTCACTTAAGTCACTTTTGGCCCCTTTTCCTTTAAATATTAATTTTCCTTTAATTAAATGACTAATTAAAGTAATTTTTAATTAAGGAAAATAGTACATCATCGCCCATGGTACTATCTCTAGCCACTATAAGTCACTTCTCAACATCCCATCCTGAATATATCCTCATTCTGGTTCCAACGAGCTATTACAATAAGGTGTTCTATCATGTATTCCTCTCGGAATGCCACTTTGAGCGTAATTAATTGAGTTAAACCCGAAAATAACTCAGTTTTCTGAAAGTTGTCGGAATGCGTCGAAACGTAAGGAAATTTGTGCAAATGATGGAATATATCAAGTGAATGCAATCAATCCTCATATAAATTCCTCAAAACTCCTCCAAAAATCCCCTAGGCCCGCTGATGACACCAACTTGTATCTGTGACCTATCTACTCCCAGCTTTGGAAGTCCATCCTAAATTTGTCATAGGTGATACCAAAAAAAGGAATATTACTGTCAACAAAATAATAATAATAATGTTATACTTTCGTTAATTTTTATGATAATTTTTTTTTTTTAATCTTGGAAATGTGAGATGTATGTCCATTGGAATTTATTAACCATTTAATTTATATGGTTGCGCTAGTATTTAAACTTAATAAAGATCATACAAGTTAGAAACTTTCACCGAACTTAATAGGGTTTATAATCCCAAATATATTCATTAAATAGTTTTATGTGAAGCAAACAAAAAATATGCATTATCTTTATGATGAGCTTGTTAGCATTATCTTGCGTTGGAATTGATGTCAACTATGGTAGCATGGATCATTGGTTTGATTACTATAAGATCTTTGTGATATTTTTTGTGCATGAATACAATGCGTTGATCTTTGGTAGCTACTCTACAACATGGTTGATTGAAAAATGATGAAAATTCACTAGTGTTATTGATGGCATGTTTAAATATTGCATCATCTTAGCTAGCTACTGCTATCAAGCAGGGGAAAATTTAGGGGCTAATATTTGCAGGTGGGCTAATTTTTGATGCTTTAAAAAAAAGATTTTTGAATTTCCCTCTCTTTTAGAATATGATTCACCCAAATTTTATAGTATAAGAATATTTTACCTTATAAATCGCCAAAATGTTATAGGGACTATTAAATCATTAGAAATACGAATATTTCTATAAAAGTATCGCCAATCCTTTTATAATTTGCATATTAGGGACTAGTAATATTCGCCAAGCTTTCTAAACTTTAAGATAAATTTCTACTCTTAAAATTTTCACTGCTATCAAGTCCATGTAAATTACGTTAGGTAGAATTTTTCACATTGTATAAATTATGTGGTCAATATGTTATAAGTATGCATTGATGGTGGTGAGTAATGAACATAAATTGGCCCCATCTAGCACCTCAAAAACCATGGCTTGAATCTCTTGGTTTTTTCTCTTATCCATGGTAATTTCCCTTGGTTTTGTGTTGGCCCATCTTACCGGATAATTTCCCATGGTATTGAGGGTCATGAGGATAAATGTATATATATGAATCATGATTGACATTGCAAGTTGTGCATATGGTGTATGGATTGTATGGATTAATCAATAAATAATGCAACACGTGATGTAGATGTTTGTTTTGGGTGTGAAGACATGGAGTAAGTCAAATGACTTAAGCAATCAATGGTGCAACATGTGATCTTTAGTTTATGTCTTTTGAGTGCATGGTATGATCCATAGGAATATCCAATTCTAGTTCGATGGGCTATGAATAAATGCACAGTGATAAATGATCGACGGACTAGCATGTGAATTTGTGTGTGTGGGTTCTCGAAGCAAGGTTCTGATCATATATGTGGTGAAAATCTAGTTGAGCTCTTAAGTCATATTCTCTATGGCCGCATAGTGCATTTGGTGACCTACATGATGGTGAAATGATCTACCTACGTAGAAGTACAATTCAATGTGACAATTATCCGATGATTTGGTGCACCTTATTAAATATTGTAGTTCCACTGAGTCATTGCAAATCCTATAATTATGTTGCAATATATAACCAATCATCGAGGCATTTTTAGATTATGTATATGGCAATGAGGATTACTAAAGGTGGTTTGGTATGCAAGTAAACAATTTCACCATGTCTATTTTCTAATAGTGTTTCTCTTGTTTTGCAAGGCTCTTGACTACTACTAGTATAGACTCTGTTGGCCCCCTGTAATTCTAGCAGATTGGTCAAGACTAAAACTGCAGAGGCAACATATGAACCACTTTGGGATTCTAGGATCTAGCCCTCCTAAATCTAGAGAGGGATCTCTCTATAAAGTGCAAAGATTGATGTATCTTTAAGGCTTGAAATGTGATATTAGGCTAGTTATGAGGAACAAGGTTTTGTTTGTTTTGGTTGGGCTAAGATAAATGAAGGTGAAGGAAGTCTAAATGAAGGGTGAAGGTGTATGAAAGTGAAATATTGATTCAGCTAAAAAGATAGGCAAGAAATAGCTTCAATCCATTGGGCTATGGAGTCATAGTAGGATTTAATTGAAACAACAAGGTTCAAGAGTGGTCCATGGGGCAAGTCATCTATGTCAAAGGATCTCTTTAAAGTTGATTTTATTGAATGGAATGGAAAAATAAGACAGGGAGTTAAACATATGAAGAACAAAGAGCAGCCTAAGATCAAGTAAGTACTTTGAAACTATCTTGCTTTTGGCATACACTTAAGAAATACATAAAAGTTATCTAAGATCAGGTAAGTACTTTGAAACTAGCCTGCTTTCGATGCACTTTCAATAGAAAACATTCAAAACACAAAATAGAATAGCTTAAGATCAAGTAAGGACTTTGAACCTATCCTGCTTTTAGCATATTCAAAGGGAAACTTTTCAAAGCAACTGTTAGAGAAGAAAACTAGAGGACAGGGCTAACCATAGACTTCCCTAGTTCATTCTTTAATTAGTAAACTTATCAAGACAACACTTAAGATAAACAAAGAATAGTCTAAGATCAGGTAAGGACTTTGAACCTAGCCTGCTTTCAACATACTCTTAGGGAAACTTTAAGACAACCTTTGGAGATGAAACTAGAGGACAAGGCTAACCATAGACTTCCCTAGTTCAAATTTACTTAGCAGCAACTGAAAATAACATTCAAGAACAATGTTTAAAATCTAGACAGTAAGACATGGTAACGCCAATATTCCTTAACTGCTTAGACTGTATTAAATCATTCCTAAATACACAATTTGAGGAAAACATATAGATAAATCTTATCAGTGAGAGAAGGGTACTTTTGACAGTAAATCCTAAGTCTATAATTGTTGTTCTTTATTGGAGAATATGGACAGAATGGAAACAAAAAGAAAATAACAATTTACAATAAGAAAAACATCATTGTTGACATAGACCAGGATCCCATAAATCAACTTGTATTTGATGCTTCAAACCAGTTACAATCAGCAAGTCCAGTGGGTCCTTACAGCTTCAAACTTCTCATATCAACTTAGGTATCTTCAATTACAAACAGAGCTTACAGCAGCTTCAAAAAACTATTTACATGCAACATATATTCAGAGACCAACCTTTGCCTCATCTTCTACAGAGGTATTTATAGAATAAATGAGGAGGTGGGATGTAAAATAAGATCTTTAGGCTCAATTAATACAAATAAATGCTTCTCGGCCTTTGAGGGGCTCAATGGAGAAGTGTTTCTGATATTTGCTCTGTATTAATTGATTTTCATTAAGTTATTAGCTATTTTGGAGAAATTGTTGACTTTAAAGCTCATTATTATCTTTGTAATAACTTTGCTGACAGTTGTAATAAGTTCCTTTGATTTTGAAATAACTGTTCAGCTGTCTCGAGGCAAATATCTTATGTTCTGGCAATAACTAGGCCTCCTTTGAATGCTTTGAGGCTGCAGGTGGCTTCTGGTAACTGAGAGGATTCAATTAGCCTCTGATGTGGCAGTGGAGGCTTCTTGGATTGATAATGGCTTTGTCTTTCCCTAAAACACCTTTAATTTACTTTAGTTCTGTGTTTTAGGACAGATTAGGCTTAATCTGTGTCTTCTGGTCTTCATGATGTCTTTAACTGCGGATTAGGCTCTTGGTTATCTGAATTTATGTCTTAATCCTTTAAAACTGTGTTTAAACCTTTAATTCTTCACTTTTTCTTTGATTTCATCCCTGGATACTGATACTCTTTTTCTGTGATGATTGTTGTGTTTTCATTGCTTTTGCGGGCATGCAGAGGGTTTTAAAATAGCATCAGTGCTCATGAGGCACGGATAAAACATGATCTGGAACTCTACGGAATGATCTTCTTCAAGGATAAAATCCTGGGGGATCGTCATCCCCGGCCTTTGATTTTCTCTAAGAAAATGTGTAAAAGCTTTAAAACCTGCAAAAATACACAAAAAGTTATAAAATCCTGCGTGGATGGGTTAAGACTGCTTTGGAGGCTTAGGTTAGATCACGATTGCTCGCTGGGGTTAGATGGGGAGGCGGTTGGATAAACGGTGGTGGAGATTAAGTCCAGGCTGTTGATCTGCAAAGATCAACGGTCAAGATCAATCGGGATTTATAATGCGGAGGGGTCATATTATAATGAAAATGGGGAAAAACCTTATCAGCAGCGAAAAAGGGTTAAGACGAAGTTTGGGGTTGCGAAACAATTCTGGGTCGTTGGATTAGACCGACCAATAGAGATCGACGATGGAGATTCTTTGATGAAATCTCTGGGAAGAATGGTGGAGGGCGATAGTTTAGATGGAGATATTAAACTGGGACTGTTAGATCTCAGAGATCAACGATGGAGATTTATTATAATAAAATGTAATGGAAATGGGAATGGTGGTTTCAGCCATAAAAACCATTGGTGTCGCGCTGCTCAAAGGCGGTTTTCAAAATTTCCCCAACAAAATGTGATATGGGTCCCTGGCCGACACATGTCCTTTAGAAACTGCCCATATCGCGTAATTTTTAGGAGTTAACTTTCGGACTCAAAATTATGCGATATGGAGTCTTAGCCATTGGATCAAAGGCGGAGAGATCCGACGGGCGGAAGAAGGTGGGTAGGGTCAAGGCAGTTTTGATCTGGGCCGTTGGATCAGAGGAATGGAAGGCTCAGATTTATCGATGGGGAGATAGGTCCCAAAGGAGTTGGGCCTATTGGTTTAATCTAGACCGTTGGATGTCAAGAATGAACGGTCCAAATTGAATGATGGGGCGCCGAAAGGAAAATGAAATGGGGGTTCGAGCGGAGGTCGGGTGAAATGTGGGCCGTTGATTTGCAGAGATCAATGGTGGATCTTTGCCGAATATTTTCAACTACGGGCTTTATGAAACAACAAAGGGAAGTGGGGTTTGATATGGACCGTCGGATCTATGAAATGGACGGTCCAGATGAGATTGCAGGGTCACAAATCAGAGGAGAAAAGGGGAAGACAACAACTAAATGCACTGATGCGATCAAGCGCGAGCCATTAGATCTAGGAGAGATCAATGGTGGAGATTCAATCAGCGGGTGCAATGGCAAGGGCTTTCAAGCGGAGTGCGATTAAATCTGAGCCATCGGTTCTTGTGGATTTCGACGATTAAGATTGAATCGCAGGATCGCAATCGGAGGAGGGAAAGGGAATGGTCAAAAAGATTTTTTGCGATGCGATGAGGTAACAACGGTCGGATCAAAGGATGAACGACGGTCCTGATTAAATCAGAGATCGCATAATCGGAGGAAGCCAAAGGATGGCACTCCAGGCTTTGAGCGATGCAATTAAGCGCGAGTCATTGATCTAGAAACTAGATCGACGGTAGAGATCAAGTTATGAAGGCAAAAGGGGAAACAACGGATCTGGAACGAGGAACAATATGGACTATTGGATCTAGGGGCAGTAGAGAAGATCAATGGTTGATATTTATTTACACATTGAATTTTCGGGTTTATTGAAATATGAAGGAAAGTCGGGTTTTACGAAGATACAAAGGAAAAACAAAGAAATGAAGGTTTACAATGGGGGTTTGGCCCCTCTAAGTGCCCGGTTGCAGGGCTTATGGTCCTATGAAGCAGAGGTTTATGAAATTTAAGCCCTCGGGGACTAAGACTGTTATAATGAAAAAAAACTGTTTTTGGCTTAAAAAACAGAGTTTTTGAAGGAATTTTGAGGGTTTCGGTAGAGCAAAAAAGGCTTTTTAAAACAAATGGAAGGAGACCAAATGATTTTAAAAGGGTCTGGAAGTGAATTTGAAGGTTGAATGAGGCTTATGGATGATTTTTATGAGAAAAAGGGGATGAAAAATGGAGGTCAATTATGAGTGAAAGAAGGGGAAAAATGATGAAACATGGGGTTTTTTAGCGGTCTCTTTCTTTAGGTAAACAATAGATTTTGAGGGCTTTTGTGATGGAAACAACAGTGAAGATTATCTTAAAAGAAAAATACCATCATGAGACTTCAAGAACTAATAATTTTGAATCATGAATTGTTTCTTGAAGGCTACAAAATTTTTTAGCCACCATTTGATATGACAAATTTTATAGGTGGCTAAGAGACTCGATTTGGAGAAGTGAAATGGTCTCAAGATTCATTGGTTGAGCAAGTGATATTGATTTCGAAATCATGGTACAATGTGATGAGATCCATACAAAAAGCACAATGAGTTTTCTTGTGATTAATAGGTATGCTAATCTTGTAAACTATTTGTGAAGTCCATGGATCTATCTCTTGAATTCATAAGATGAGCTCAGAATGATGTTAAAGTGTTGCAGGGTGATATTGTCTTGTTTTATCTGCTACAACCCCCTCTAAAAGTTTGGCCTATACCCAAATTTTGTATCCTTCCTTGGTCTTTTTCATGACTGTCGCAAACTTTGAGGTCCATTTTATTTCTCTTGTGATCCCTTTCGCAAGACAAGAAAAGTGTCACCTTTGGCATGTTGGCTACCGTAGTGAAAGTATGAGTTTTTTTAGTCATTCCAAGATGTCACCTTTGTGTAAGTGAGTTGTTCTAACTATGTAAGTATTTTTCGCACTCATTTCCAAAATTTTGAACAATTTCGCATAAGTGTCGTCACAGTCGTCGTAAAGTGTATCTTTGGTGTCACACCTATCATAACTGGTCACAATTTTGTTACACAGAGTTTAATTCTTTGTATGTATGTGTCAGATGATCTATGTTGTTTGAGTCGTCAAGTATGTTGAGTGTGCGATCACAATCAAGATCTATCAATGATCACATCAATCTCACCTATTCCACACTTAGTCATTTTTTTGGAAAATTTCTCGACCAAGTGAATTAGCCTCTATGGGCCTCCCCTAAGCTATGCACTACAAAGCCTCAGTCCTATAGCTATTACCATACTACTTGGCACTCCGTAGAGTGCAATTTTGGTGACCAAAACCTGACCTTGACCTCCAGAATTGCGTAGTTGATGCCTCCAACCCGACTTGAACTAAGCACTTCACAACTTCTAGACACAAGCTCATCCCTTGAGCCTTATAACTACGCACTCCATAGTCATCCTGACCTCCTTGACCTCCTAAACTACGCAGTTTAACTTCACACCTCTCATCTTGGATGCTTGTCCCCTCTGAATCCGAAAATTGTGCAGTCATCTCCCTCAGCCTAGTGTGAATTGCGCACTACAAAGTCTCAGGGCCTAGGGCTTCCCCTTGCCTCTTTGAACTGCACAGTCACTGAGCCTCCTTTCCCAACCTGCCACCTGACCTGGGCTTATTTTATGGATTAGAATGCATCATATTAGAATTAGGGTTTTTGGATTGATGTCATCCCACCATGAGTGAATTGCAGGAACAAGTTCTCCATCAAGTCATGGGGAGACGATAAAGGAAGAAAGGAAGAAGGAAGGCATGCTCAAAGGCACTCTTGCAACCGAACTTATAGAATGATTGATTGAGAGAAAGCAAAAGGACACTAGTCTGCGACCACTTTCAATACTTGAGATTGTTGAAGACTCCCTACCACCAAGGCTTGTGGAGGAGTAAAGAAGAGTTCTTTCATGAAGACAATTAGCTCTCAACAACAACAATGACTTGAAATTTCCACATCATCCGAAAATCTGTGCCAACAGTTTCATGTCATGTCATGTCATGAGCGTTCATGTCGCCACATCACCATTGTATATTATATCCATTGTAAAAAAATGTATTGTAAAGTGGAAGTCCAAAGGACACACATGAATGTAAAGAGTCATGTAAGTGGAAAAGTCATGGGAAGTCAAACAGTCATGAGGGTAGTCAAAAGGTCACCCTTGGTTATATATACTCCCTCATTGCATGCACAAAGGACTTTTTCACCTTGGCTCCAGCAACAAGGAAATAGAGAGAATATCTGGTTCTTTTGTGGAGCAAAGAGTGGCTTCAATGCTCCACTATTGGAGCTAGTGATGTTCATTCTATATATGTGTCTCAGAACTTTTACATGATAAAAAAATCCTTTAAGTCTAGCAAGTTCTTCACACATGACTTATGAATGTTTGTAAGACTATTCTATGGATATTTTTACTTCAAGTTTGATTTTCACATGTAGTAAGATAGTTGAACTCATTTCAGTTATTTTAGTGCTTATCTTGTTGAAGAGGTGATGTAATGATTCTAATTTTTTTCACATCCTTGTGGAATATTCCGTAGGATATTAGATAGGCCTTTCTCATACTATTGTGTGTGTAATTTTTGTTGCGTCTCTGTGGACTATTATGTATTACATTTGATAGATATTTCTTAATCTATTGTGTGTAATGATTGTCACATTTGTTGTGGACTATTCCGCTGGGTGTTCGATGAGATCCTTCGGTTCACGTGTGTCTCTTCCTTAGTGGTACTATTAACTCTCTCTTAGAGGCTCACCTCTCTTTCTATCCCCTTTGCAGTATAAGAACCTTGACACACCTATAACCGAAAACTCACAAGGAACAATCGCTTTAAGAAAGTACATCAACATCACTCTCTCTTGCTGACAAGAAAGTGCCAAGGCACATCTTTAAGAATAAGGCAAACGAGCCTTTGTTCCAGATGGGAATCCTACACCAAATAGTGTGAAGTTTAATTGGGACTTCATATCGGGGAGATCCCATGAATGTTGACAGATCCAGCACCATCAACATTTCTAGCGCTAGAAGGAGGGAAACCAATTTTATATGGCTGATAAACCCACCGACCTCAAATTTACATCTTTTGATCAATGAAACAACATAAAATTTACGTCCCCTACTCGTGCTCCTGAAGTTGGCGACTCTTCTTAAACACATCCCACTCAAACTTGTGAAATTTCATACAGTCAGATTCAGTTTATCCCTCCCATTACCTGCCAGTTCGCAAAAGAAGTTGGATTGATACCGGGAGTATCTAGTATTCCATATTCTCCAAAGAAGAACAAGAATACCTCTATATAAGTAGTGGTCACCACCTTGGAAGACGTAATTCTTGCCACCCTCAAAGATTTGGCAGTTTTTGTGGAGAATGCAGAAGAACCTCTAGTTTTCAGTGGTGGAGAAGGAGACAACCCTCTACTCTTGGGCATAACCTTCAGCTGGTTAGGCGGTGATGAGAAGGAAAGAGAGTTATTAGATTATGAAAAAGAAGAGGAGGATTATGAAGACGAATACATAGTAGAACAAGATCTGGATTGGATATCCCAGGGCCCACATGCACTTTCTATGCTGCATAAAATTCCTATGCACCCAGAATTTTTTTTAACAAAGTATGACCTTGATGGGACGGTTAAAGCAGAAGACCACTTGGACAATTTCTACCTACACCTAAAAACACTTGGGCTACGTTACGATGATGTTGCATGTAGAATTTTTCCATGTACCTTGGATGGCAAAGCAACAATGTGGTATCATAGTCTTCCCAAAAACTCCATCCAAAATCAGAGGGGCTTTAAGAAAATGTTCTTTGAGAAGTTTGTTGATGAAAAGACCCCTGCCATGTTTTTGAAAATTTTTGGTAGCCTAATCATGGAGCCAAAATAAAAGGTAAATGATTTCAATCATAGGTTCAGTCATGTCTTGAACATATTTTCGGAAGACACGAAACCTCATGAATCCATCACAAAATACTATTATACTTTTTCCTTGCCAGTAAGCATTGCATTGTTCGTAACATAGACTGTGAAACCATCACTTTCAGAAATTTTTTAAGAATGAATTGCGGTTGAGAAGGACTTGCGAGAAATTGGAGTCATTATGGATGCTAAATCAACGAAGGACTCCAAGGATGCATGAAAAATGTCCCAAGCCTCAGTAAACAAGGCCAAAGAACGAGAATCGTCCGATGTTGAGAACTGGAATTAATCGGTGAAGAAATTTTCAAATGAATTGGCAGGGCTTAAACAAAGGTCAAGTGGGACCACTAGTATTAGTAAGCTATTATGCAAGCGTCTCACAAAATAGAAGAAAATATAGATCAACGACTTATAAATCATCCTCTCTGAGGGGGAAACCTCCTTTACATTGCATAAATGAACAATTATTGGATGATTCAAATGATAAAAACCTACTTTCTAAATATAGGAGTCCAAGGGGTCCCAATATAATCAAAGCCTACATAACAATAACAATTTAAGGGCACAACAATAACAATAGTGGGCTTCTATGGGGCACAATTATAAAACTATGGGGACCACATGGGCATGATAATAAGAATAAGGGAACTGCAATAACAATAAAAATAAGGGGATACACTAGTATTATAGGGACCTAAAATGCCCCTCTCCTTCAAAAAAGTGTTTTCCTCAATGCTTGAGTAGTTATGGATTCTTATGTATAAAATTCTCATCCTCCCATGTGGAATCTTCAGTGGGTAAGTTCTTCCACTTGATGAGATTGAAATTGGTCGATTTCATAGCTGTGTAGTTCTTGTTTTTGTTACTGCTTCAGGTTCCAAAATGATTTTTCCTTCCTCGTCAAGTTCTAGCAATATTGTTTGAACTGGGAGTTTGTCACCTACAACCTTATTTGAGCATGAAACATGGAAAAATTGGTGCACTCGGGAAGATGTTGGAAGCTCCAATTTATATGCCATAGTACCAATATTTTTCAACACCTTGTAAGGACCATAATAATTTGGAGATAATTTATTATCCTTCTTAGCTTGTTTAAGGGACATTTTTTTGTATGGTTGTAGTAAAAAAAATACCAAGTCTCCTACATCAAAACTTCTTTCGTTGTGATGCTGATATGCCTGTTGTTTCATTCTATTATTTGCCAAAATTAGGTTATCCTTTAGGAGTTGGAGAACTTGTTGTTGATGCTCGATGTGATATTACACTGCTTGAACCTTAGAATTTTCTCTTAAAGATTATGTGATGGATGGTGGACGATATCAATAGAGTGCCATAAATGGGGTCATTTTTGGTGCAGTGTAGAAGGAAGTGTTATACCACCATTCAGCCAGAGGTAACCACTTGACCCATTTTGCTTGTTTATCAGATACAAAGTAACAAAGATATCCTTCCAAAATATTCTTCATTATCTCAGTATTCCCATAAGATTGAGGATGATAAGATGAGTTATGAGCTAGTTAAGTAGCCATACAAGAAAATAATTCCATCCAAAAATCTCTAGTGAAAATGGGATATTTGTAACTTACAATAATATTTGGGTTTCCATGTAGCTTTTGAATTGTTTCCATAAATGCAGTAGCAAATGTACTGGCTTTAAATGGACGAGATAATGCACAAAAGTGTGCATGCTTGGTAAGCCTATCAAATACCACCATGCTGACACTCTTTCCTTCGGAATTGGGTAAACCTGTGATAAAATCCACTGAAACCTCCTTCCAATGTTGACTTGGAATGGATAAAGGTTGTAGCAGAGTCAGGGTCTTAATTGTCTCAACTTTATTTTGTTGGAAGACCAAACATTCTACCAAAAAATTTTGAATATCATATTTAAGGCCATCCCAAAAAAAAAATTTCTTGACCCTGTGGTAAGTTTTTAAAAATCCTGAGTGTCCTCCTAAGGGAGTGGTGTGCAATTCCAAAAGAATATTTTGTTTTAGTTGGGAATCCTTACAAATATATACGCGATCTTTGTACCATAATGAATCATTTTTCTAGATAAATGTATCAGATGTACTGGGATATTGTTGCAACTTTTGAATGAGTGTCCACACTTCTTCGTCATTCTCCTAGGGCCTCCCTTGCTTTGGTTATTAAATCTGGTTGGATAATAGAAATTGCACAAATAAATGCTTCCACGTCCTCATACTTTCCTGAGAGTGCATCTGCAACAAATTTTAGCTTCCCTTTTTTATAGATGATTTTAGAGTCATAACCCAACATTTTTGTGACCCTTTTTTGTTTCTCTTCTGAAGATAATATTTGTTCCAAAAAGTATTTAAGACTATCATGATATTTTTTTACCTTAAAGTGTCTTCCCATTAGGCAAGGTTTCCATTTTTTTAGTGCATGTATTATTGCCAACATTTCCTTCTCATAAATATATTTCTGTAAATAATTTCCTTTGATTGGAAAAATTTCAAAAGCAATAGGTCCTCCTTCTTTCATTAAAACAACACTAATGCCATTTCCTGGAGCATGAAATTCCATTAAAAAGGTTTTTGTGAAGTTTGGCGTAGCTAAGACCGGTGCTTTGCACATTGCCTCTTTAAGATGTTAAAAGGCCTTAGTTGCTTATGGAGTCCAAGAAAATGCATCTTTCTTCAATAATGTTGTTAGAGGTGCTTCTATTCTCCCATAATTCTTAAAAAACTTGCAATAATACCCTGTTAACCTGAGAACTCCTCGCAGATTATTTAGGGTTGTGGGGATTTTCCATTCCTTAATGGCTTTAATTTTGTCAGGGTCTACCTTAACACCCTCATGAGATACAATATGACCCATGTATTCCACCTCCCATACTCCAAATAAACATTTGGAGGTTTTTTCTAATTGTTTCTCCTCCAATAGTTTGAGCACCCTATCAACATGTTGAACATGCTCCTTCCAAGACTTGTTGTATATCAGTATATCATCAAAAAACACTAACAAAAATTTTTGTAAGGAAGGGTTTGAAAATAGAATTCATCAACCCTTGAAATGTAGAAGGTGCATTGGTAAGGCCAAATGGCATGAAAAAAATTCATAATAACCCTCATGAGTTCTAAATGTTGTTTTCAGAATGTCTTTAGTCTTCATTCTAATTTGATGATAATCTAAACGAAGATCCAAATTGGTGAAGTAAATTGCTGCATGTAATTCATCCAATAATTCATCAATGACGAGAATGGGAAATTTATCTTTAATAGTGAAATTTTTTAGCTCCCTATAATATGGGAACATGCGACATGATCCATCCTTCTTGTGCACCAATACTACTAGAGCAGATAAAGAACTTTGACTAGGATTATTTATACCAACCTCTAGAATTTCTGCAATCATACGTTCAATTTCACTCTTTTGGTTATAGGGATATCTGTAAGGCCTGATGTTTGGAGGAAAACTTCCTGGAATCAAATGAATAGCATGATCATGATCACGAATATGTGGGAGGACTTTGGGAGTCTCAAACACCTTGGAATGATTGTCCAAGACTTTTTGGAGATCTGGATAAATGGAGGATTTTGATGTTTGAACCAGTAGTGAGCATAATTGTGTAATTATGTCTCATTGTTAGTTATTCAAAATATTTTTCATGACATTAGAGTTGATTATCCTTCCTGGTTTCCCTCCAATACCCCGTAATTCAACTTCCTTTCCTTCCCAAAAAAAATTGAAGAAAATTTCTCGAAAATTAAAAGCTATAGTCCCCAAATATTGTCACCATTGGAATCCTAGTACAATGTAATATCCTGTTTCGGGAATATCTCTAAAACATGGCAACTCCAACCAGAGATAGACTGGGATGGCATTTATCGGATATTCCGCCTCTGAAAAGAGGATGAGATCCAGAGGCTACCTGGTCCTTTCCAGACTCTGTCTAAGAGTGAAAGATAAACGCACCAAGTGGTATAGAACTAGAATGCTTAAAAGAAAATAACAGTGCAGCAGACATATAATAGCATAGAGAGAAAATATGGCAAATACGGAAACTCATCCAGAAACATAGAGAGGAAATGCTAAGCCATTTTATTAATCTGAGAAATATAATGAAGTACAATAGGTGATCAGAGTGATGACACCTAATCTTGCTCAAGGTAAGTAAAGAGACTCTCTCAAAAAATATCGGAAATGGCTGCTCTATGAACTGCGTCCCAGCTGCTGGAAAAATGTCGTGTAGCTGTTACTGTTGGTATGAACTGAAGACTAGGGGTTGATCCCCTTGTCGGAATGAGCTGAAAATTTGTAGACCTCCTCTACTCACCAACCCAGACAAAATCCAGAAACCATACCAAAAATGGCCAACCCCCGAAAGTCACCAGAAAATGCCTCCTTAGTGAATTACGCTGGCCTCCAAGGCTCTGCGCAGAGGCTAGATGGAAATAGCTGAAACACTGCCTCAAACTCCACCAAAAGCTTCCTATGGGAAAAGGCTGACCCTCTGCTCAAAATCCCAGCTGAATCACCTGCAGAAACCCCAATCCGAAGCACCTCCACAATGGACTGCATCCTCTCTCCTAGTGACTGTGCAGTCTCTATAAGCTCCAGCTCCGCAACAAACCCAAACAATAAAACTACTCACAAAATGCTGAAAAACCAACCTTGCCCGAGCAGGCACTCGAAGTCCCCTGCGGCTAAGGGCGAGATCTCTGACCGGAGACACTCAATGCACTAAATAGTGCTACAGACAGGCTAAACAGTCAGCGTGCTCAAGAAGACAAATGTCTCACTCAAAAATCCTCAACTCTAGAATGAATCAAATGAGGAGGCTCCTCCATATTTTATAACGTTGGTTTCCCTCCAAAACCCAACGTAGCCTCTCTCTCCTCCACATTCTCATCCTCATCTGCGCAGAAGCTTGCAGAAGCTTCTAGAGTGTACGCAGGCCCCCCTCCTCTACGTGGTGTTAGGCCCCCCCTTGACTCCCACTTAAGTCACAATGTTTTGCTACTAGGTGGATGTCTTATTTCACAAAAGTGAGTTAGATCCTCTTCACTCACTTTTTATTTATTTACAAACAATAGACAGCAAACTAAACAAAATCGAATATTCCAATTAGCTGTCGCTAATTAGGAATATTACATACAACATCAACACCACCCATTGGAATAGAAAGCACTGGACTATTCATTACATATTTCCCCATGGTTAGCTTTATATTATGGCACTTTCCAAAGAAATTTATAGTTCCTCTATTTACAACCTTCACTTGACATTTTGGTGTTGGATATAGGAAGAAATTCAATTCCTTGGCTATCTTAAAATGAATAAAATTATGTGTACTACCTGAATCAATCAACACTATTACCTTTTTTTCTTGACATATCCTTCTATATTGAGAGTTTGAGGATTGGTAATTCCTACCAATGCATTACAAGATATGGTTAGATTCATTTCTTCCATCTCTGGGGTTGGTTCCTGGTGTATATCCTCCTCTTTTTATGTTTCTTGTTCCTTTTCTTCTTGCTCTTCACAATGTATGTAAAATAATTTCTTCTCGATGCACTTATGACCATTAGTGTATTTTCTATCACAATTATAACAAATTAATTTTGCTCTTTTTTCTTCCAATTGTTGTGGTGCCAACCTTGTAGGTTGTGGATGGCTAGGAGTAGCAACATTTCCATCTTTATAGTTTTGATTGGTAGAATTCCTTATTGCCATAATTTTTCTTTCAAATTTTCTTGCCACCCTGAATGCCTTTTCCAATGCATCAGGTTCCCAAAGGTGCACCTCATGTTGGATGTTATCCTTTAAAGTCACAATGAAGACATCAATACTATGTTCCTCTAGAATATTATTTATCCTTATATTCAATTTTTGGAAGTCCTCAATGTGCTCCATCTTTGAACCATTTTGTTTGAGATTTATCAATTGGCTAAAGAAGGTGTTGCTCTTTATATCCTCATAATGTGATATAATTTCCTTCGTAAAAATTGACCAAGTGACAAGTGGTTTATGAGAAAAAATCCATATATACCATACAAACTAATTTTTTTCTAAATATAAAGTTGCAATGCGTACCTTTTGTGTGTGTTGCACATTATGGATCTCAAAGTATTGCTCCATTTGTAGTATCCATGTTATCATATCCTTGCCATAAAACTTCCTCATATTAATCTTTGGAATATTGTGGGTCTTAAATCCAACATTAGATTCTATGAAAACATGATTAACATTTCTTTTGTTCTCATCATTAGTTTCATCTACTACCCTTTCGCCATTAGGAATCATTTCTTGTAGCAACTTTGTCAAACTTTCCTTGAAACCTTCCATGTATGATTTCAGATCATTCTTCATGTCTTCCTTGTTTCCTTTCAATTTTTCTTATATACCATCGATATTAGCTTCCATTCCATCCATGCCTTTCTTCAAACCATCCATCTTAGCTGCCATTTCATTTTTGGTTACTTTTTGTGAGAGCGAAAATTGTTGCACTTGGTCTCGTAATTTTGATATATCATGTTGCACTTCTTCCTCTTCATGCGTCATACTAAAGCTTTATGAGGGCTTAATGGGTGTGTAATTATTTTTGGGAGGCATTATATAACCCAACACTAATATCAATGCTTCAATATGCCCTTTGGAATCACTTCAAACTGATTTTTTTAAACAAAAGTTAGACAATTAAAACACAAACACACACACACACACACACACACACACATTTTTCTTGCTTTTAAGGAGCTCAATATTGGAACTGATGTATCTCTATGATTTTGGATCCCAAATATTTGAACTTCAGTCTGTAGTATCCATCCGAGTCTTATTTCCATTGACACGGGTCAGACCTAATTTGGATTCTTCAAGACAAAGTTATGCCTAATCTCCCACACTGACCTAATTATGGACTGGTTCAGTAGAGAGAACTTGTACGATGTGCCACGTGTCCTTGTTTAGACCTTCGACCCTGAAATTGATACAAAAGAAACTAAATTCCATGCACTTCTGACCACATTTTACAAAATTCCAATCCGATTTTGGAAACGAAAGTTATGACGATTTTCCCTCAGTAACCTGTTTGAGATGAAATTCTGGAGCCTGCAAAAACCCTAACTTCCATAGATCATATCTCCGAAAATGTTGTGAGCCAAGGTCTGAAATTTTTACACAAAGTTCATCAAGGTTTAGGCTCCATAGGGTAAAAATTAAGCTTCTGAATCCTCGTAGAGAAAAAATTATAGTGAAAATTCCAAGTTGACCTCTTTGAAGAAGCGAAACCCTAGAATCCCAAGCTATGATACAAAATGTTATGCAACCAATTCACAAAATAGAAGAAAAGATAGATCAATGACTTAGAAATAATCTTCTTCGAAGGGGAACCTCCTTTACATTACAAAAATGAAAAATTCTTGGATGATTCAAATGATAAAAACCTACTTTCTATATATAGCAGTCCAAGGGGTCCCAATATAATTAGAGCCTACATAAAAATAATAATGTAAGGGCACAACAACTATGGGGTGCTATGATAACACTATGGGGACTACATGGGCAAAAAAATAATAATAAGGGTGTTTCAATAACAATAACAATAAGGGGATACACTATTATTATAGGGACCTAACATAAACGTCCACGATTCAACCTACTCAAATGAACTGTGAATTCAGACAACGACACTTGTCAATCGACAAGATCTACATAGAGTTCCAATATAGCATTGAACCTTGACAACTTGGGCATGAAATAATATTGTTTATATCATCGAGAAAATCATTATGAGAAAACATTCCCACAATAGAATCACATTATGACTTTGATCTGAAATGATTGTATTAGTTTTACTGTGCTAAGTTTCTTTTCAGTTTAAAAACATGTGCATAATTGGTTCATTAGTTTGCATAAGGATTGAGAAGATGATTTTTAGTGAATTAGAATCATAAAACAAGCTTAAATAACACTGAACAACAATGTAAAATAGAGAAATAAGTCACCACATGAAATTTACACAGCAGGCATGATGAAGCAGTTCACCCCTTTTGGGCTACATCTGCTGGTCCAACTCCCAATGGCATGTCCATCTTTCACTACGCTCAAAATTTTTCTATTACATGTAGTTACAGCGATCTAATGGATTTTTTCTCTGCACCAATGGCTTCAAAATTATCCAATTATTAAAAAATGACTCTTCATTCACTTAGAATGGTCGAAAATTGAGTCTCCTACTCTTTTTCCCAGTTTCACCTAGAAAATCTACACTAAAAGTGGAGAACTCCACTTAACTGGAGCTAAATTAGGAAATCCTTCCATTTTAGGTGCATCCGCCAACCTGACTACTGAATCCAACTGCAGCTATAAATGTTGCGGTTAGGGTGGCCACATGCCAACCCCAAACCCCGTGGTCATGTTTGGTGGTTAGCGGAACTCGCGTTTTAACCCGTGGTTGAACCGTTTGAAACTGTGGTTGAAGGTTTGGTTAGAAATAAACTGCGCAGAGTTTTCTTTGATGGTTGAATGTGACAAAAATGTCAGAATAATTAGCTGGCAGTTAGCATTTACTGCAAATTGTTTGGTTGGCGTTTAATGTTTAACATTTGATCAACTCCGGGGAACCGCTCGCGAGTTAGGACCGCCGGTGGTTCCCAACCCCCAACTCCATTTGCAATGAAACATAAATAGAAATCGACTCCTATAGAGGTTAATTATGAAGCGTAGAGTGGGTGGTAAGTCGTGCGTGTGCCAAGCGGGAGGTCCGGGGGTCGATTCCTGTGGCCTCCAACAAAATTTTAGAGTGCAGTTGCAGGGACACGTGGTAGCCTCAGGGTTGGCCACGTGTCACCCTATGATTGGCTCCTCCAAACACCGTACCAAATGAAACCCTGACACGTGTCAAACCATAATTAGTTTGTTGGAGGGAATATTTCGAGGAATATTCCCTTTTGCTGACTGTACATCCACCCATTTGCTGACTGTGCATCCCAGTCAAACCTGGTCAAATTGTCGTAATTTTACATGTTTGGCATTTCAATCAGAATGCGATATATCCCTCATACGACATCGGTTTTCGAACCATTCGCGGTGCCAGAATCAAGAAGACGAGATCTACCGTAACCATCTTGGTTTCAACCCAATCCTCTAATTTTGAATTTTGAGCAAAATTTATGAACTTCTGATCATTCCTCCCCATTGGGAAGATTTTGGACCCCAAAAGACTTGATTACCTGTTCAGTAGATGAGGGTAAAACTCCCTCACCTTTCCAACCTCCATCCATTTTGCCTTTCTTGGTTTAGTTTCTTTGAGCCCAACTCAAAGGTAGTCAACACTTCCCCTCTTTGATGCTCTTGTCCTCCTGTCAAGAATTGTATTTTCTTTGAGCTCATCTAGAAATTCTGGCGAGAAATCTTCAATAGAAGGTAGCTGAATATCACTTCCTTGATCATCGATCAAAGGTGGCTCATACAAGCGTAAGTTTTCAACATTAACAACTGAATACATTTTAATATTAGAAGGCAAGTCAAGTTGGAATGCATTATTACCAACTTTCTTTATGATCTTCAAAGGACCATAGCGAATGGGTTTGAGAATTTTACCTTCCCCTTGCATCCTTTCTTTGCTAATGTGAAACCATACCTCATCTCCCTCTTGAAACTTGTGATCAACCTGATGTTTGTCATGCCTCTCTTTGTATTTGATTTGACTTTTCTCAAGCTATTCTTGAACTTGTTGATGTATAATCTAAATTTTCTCAATGAAATTTTGAGCCTTATCAATGTCACTATGGCCATCAATTGAAACATCCTTCCCAAATATGAATTCTAATGGTGATTTTGGAAAATACCCAAAGCATACTTCAAAAGGTGAGGTTTGTGTTGAAGAGTGCTTTGCCCAGTTGTAAGCGTGTTGAATGTAATGCAGTTCTTCATCCCAAAACTTAGGATGTTTGCTGCAATATCCTCTCAATAGATGTACAATGGTTATGTTCACCACTTCAGTTTGTCCATCTATTCGTGGATGAAAAGCAGTACTCTTTTTCAACTTTGTGTCCATCATTCTCCATAGATTTGACAAAAAATTCCCAATGAACTTGGAACCCCTGTCACTAACAATAGATGTTGGCA
The DNA here is from genome assembly GCA_034641835.2 of Pinus albicaulis. Classification (NCBI taxonomy): domain Eukaryota; kingdom Viridiplantae; phylum Streptophyta; class Pinopsida; order Pinales; family Pinaceae; genus Pinus; species Pinus albicaulis. The sequence continues at coordinate 530,495,020 of CM076580.1, forward strand.
ATCCAAAATGAACCCAAACATGTTGAAAATAAATTTCAACAGTTTTTCAACAGTAATGGTTTTCTTACTTGGCATAAGTATACACATTTTACTGAATCTATCCACAACTACATAAAGATAATCACGCTTCTTTCTTGACATAGGTAGACCTCCAACAAAGTCCATGGAGACACTCTCCCATGGCCTTGATGGTACTGGTAGTGGTGTGTACAACCCAAGCTTCCTATTACTAGGCTTACTTGTTGCACACATAGAACAACCTCTTATAAAACATGACACACTATCTATCATGCAAGGCCAATAACAATACCTTTGTAGATGTGCCTTTGTTTTGCTTACCCCAAAGTGTCCAACAATAAGAGAAGAATGAGATTCTCTCATGACACTTAGCCTCTCTCCTTGTGGAATACATAGCTTTCCCAAATGAAACAACAAATTTTTATGCATGTGATAATATTTTTCTTCAACTTGATTCCCTTCACTCAAACTAGCATACACATTTTGAAAATCAATGTCATGTGCATATTATTCTATGTAACGCTAATGTACAACATAATCATTTTTTAGTAAAGTAGAAGAACTAATGATTGGTCTTGAAAGAATATCTGCAACTTTATTTAACATACCTTTCTTGTAATTTATAACCAAGTGAAACTGTTGAATAAATCCCATCCAACTGAAATGTCTTGATTGCTACAATTTTGTTTGCGACTGCAAGTATTGTAATGGTTGGTGATAGGTGTGTACAATAGTCTCTTTACCCATTAAGTAGTGTTTCCACATCTTGACACTTTGTACCAATGCATATAGTTCTTTTTCATATGTAGGATAATTAGTCACAACACCATTAAAAGTTTCATAATGAAAAGCGATAGGCTCACCATGCTGCAAAAGTACTGCGACTGTGGCATAATCACTAGCATCAATTTGAATCTAGAATGGCTGTCTCAAATCTGGTAATGCAAGGACTAGAGCTGAACTAATATTTTCTTTTAAATTTTCGAAAGCTTGTTGTTGTTTTCCTCCCCATTGGAATCCTTTCTTCACACTTTTCACTGCATGCATAGGAGTTGCGATGGAAGAAAAGTTAGTAATAAACTTTCTCCAATATTGAGCTACACCTTAGAAACTTCTTACCTCGGTAACTGTTTTGGGTGTGGGCCAATTCACAATGGCTTCAACTTTAGAAGGATCAATCCTCAATTCTCCTCCTCCTACAATATGTCCCAAATAGACAAAATACGTCTTTAAAAATTCACACTTTGACATCTTAAGAAACAATTTCTCTTTCTTCAAAATATCAAGCACTCTATTCACATGAAAGACATGATCTTCTCTTGTTTTGCTGAAAACTAAAATGTCATCTAAGTAGAAAATAACAAAGTCATCAAGGAATGGTCACAAAACACTATCCATCACTCGCATGAAAGTTTCTGGTGCATTACACAAACCAAAAGGCATAACTAGCCACTCAAAGAGTCCTTGTTTGGTTTTGAATGCAATTTTCCATATATCACTTTCTACAATCCTTACTTGATGATATCCACTTCATAAATCTAACTTAGTGAAAAACTTTTCTTCTTTCAGATGATCAAGAAAATCATCTATTCTTGGGAGTGGGAAATAATTTTTTACCGTAATCTTGTTCTAAGCTTGAAAATCTACACATGTGCGCCAAGTCCCATCTTTCTTTGGTATCAATACTATGGGTGAACCGCATGGCGAGGTGCTTGGCCTTATGATGCCTTTATCCAACATCTCTTTGATTTTCCTCTTCATTTCAGCATTCTCCATTATCGACATGCGATACATACCGATATTTGGAAGAGGAAAATATTGCTACAACTGAATCTCATGTTGAATTTATCTTTTTGGAGGCAATCCTGTTGGCTCCTGAAACATCTCATGATGACCATTAACCACATCATATAAATATGATTTCAACTTAGGATCACACCCCTCAAATTATTCATGATTAACATTAGCTTTAGGCTTAATCATAAGAAGAAAAAAATTCTTACTTGAATTTACCAGCCTCTTTACCTATCCAAGATTTACCATAGCAATGTTTATCTTCTTGCGATGTGCTCTAAAAATGAAATCCTTGATAGATTGGAGGTTTTTGTGGTGTAGATTTTTAGATGCAAAAATCAGAATCTCCACAGTCTTCATTTTTAGTCTACGTTTTGAGTCTAAATCAAGACTCATCTTCAGGACAAACCTGCGAAGAAAATATATTAGGGCGAATAAATAGAGGAAAAAGATGATGGGAAAAAGAGCCAACTAGTTTCTAATATTTTATAAAAGGTTATTTATTTGATTAATTACTTATTTACTTTATTTACTTTTGCTTGTTTTTTATCCACTTTTATTTCTAATTAGATTTATGAAATTAATTTTTTGAGAAATATTTGAACAAACATCTGTAGTTGCTATGGGATCTCGGTTGTCCCCTATGGTGGCAAACCTCTTCATGGAGAAATTTGAAAAGAAAGCTCTAGACTCTTGCCCATTGAAACCTAAATTTTGGATAAGGGTCATGGATGACACCAATGTCAATTGGCCTCATGGAGAGGAGGAATTAAAAAGCTTCCTAGACCACCTTAACAACATATCCAAAGATATCCAATTTACAATGGAAGGTGAAGAAAAAAAATGCATCCCATTCCTTGACATTCTCCTCTCAAGAAATGAAGACAGATCCCTTGGACACAAAGTGTTCAGAAAGAAAGCACACACTGACAATTATATTCATGCTGATTCACACCACTACCCTGCCTAGAAGACAGGGGTTCTGCTGACTCTTTTTACACAGGCTTTCAGAATATCAGACAATACACATGTTAAAGAAAAATTGAACATCTAAGAAAATATTTCATAAAATTGGGATACAGTAATAGAGACATCAACAAAGCTATTCAAAGAGCCAGATCCGGAAACAAAAGAATTACAACTGACAATTCCTCAATAGAAAAAACACACCTCCCCTATATTCAGGGAGTCATAGACAAGATAGCCAAAGTTCTAGCTAGGAAGGACATTAGAGCATCCTTCAAACCTCTATTGACCATCAGACAAAGGATGAAATCGGTCAAAGACGACCCCAACCACCTCCAACAAAAATGTGTTTACAAAATTAATTGTTCATGCAGAGAATGCTATATTGGGGAAACATGTAGGACCTTCAAAATAAGGCTTAAAGAACATGGCATTGATATCAGGCTTGGAAGAACCAAAACCTTGGCTTTGGCAGAACACTCCAACAAAACGTGTCACCACATATGCCTTGAAGATGCAGTGGTCATTGCCAAAGAAAAACGTCATTTTAAGCGTAAAGTTCTTGAAGCCCTGGAAATCATCAAGCACACTCACAACCTAAATAGAGATGGAGGTTTGGAAGTTAGCGGGAATTGGATCCACGTTCTTTCCTGATAATAAGCTAGCCCCCATGATTCGTTGGTCTCCATTGCCTCCACCCTTTTCATCCTCTTGCATTACATGGTCCTTAGCGTTCGCTACAATGCTCCTCCCTTTACACTTCCCCCTTCCCTCTATCCTCCCTTTTTCAAATACTCTCCTTGCCCTTCTCCATCCCAATACCACGCTGCCCTTTTGAAACTTTTAAAATTATTAAAAAAAATTCTCTTAAAATCTCATCCTAAATCAACTAACCCAACTTTTAAATAAAAACTACCAAAATAAATAACTACCCTTCTTAATAAATCAAATTATTAGCACAAAATCAAATCTTAGTTAATATTAATAATATGTTAAAAAACCTAATGTAAAAGTAAAAATTAAAATGTTACAATCATAAATGTAGAATGAATTATCATATCTTATTATTATAATCTAGGTTATACATTCATTTGATTAATTAAACTTAATAAATCTATTATAAATAACCATAATAATCATTACTTAAATTTATAAATATTACTAATATCAAGTATTAATTGAAAAATAAAACAACTTTTAAAAATTAGTATAATGTAAACATAGAGCATTATAACAAAATAAAAAATAAAAAATAATATTACAATATTTTAATTTCATAAATCTAATTAGAAATAAAAGTGGATAAAAAACAAGCAAAAGTAAATAACTAATTAATCAAATAAATAACCTTTTATAAAATATTAGAAACTGGTCGGCTCTTTTTCCCATCATCTTTTTCCTCTATTTATTCACCCTAATCTATTCTCTTCTTAGCAGATTTGTCCTAAAGATGAGTCTTGATTTAGACTTGAAACGTAGACTAAAAACGAAGACTGTGGAGATTTCAAGTTTTGCATCTAAAAATCTACACCACAGAAACCTCCAATCTATCATTGTTACCCTGTACGGAAGGGATACATGGATCGAGATTCGTAATCTCAAAAAAATAAGGATAAAAATTCAAGAAGAGAAGCAGATCTTGCATTCCTAAAACACTGCCGTGATTCTAATCTTACACCATCCTTCGCTTTCATCAAACATAAACTGCACAACCAACACAACCACGGGGCATTCGACCAGCTCAGCAAATCCCTAATATGCCATGAAATTCATTGAACTAGATCCTGGTTGGATCACGTGTCTACAAAATCTTTCAAAATGCATCTTAAGCTGACTCATTTCATCTGTAAAGACCTCTGGTCCACCAACAATGCCACAGCAACACTCAAGGCGCACAAAGAAGGTATCAGAGCGCATGAAAAGCATAACAAAAAGCTCAAAAAATTAATAAGTAAATCTGGACTTTGGCTTACTCACAAAGACCCACACTTCACATTAGTATCAAAGGAGTTTTTTCCAATCACTGGATTGCTTCGCATCACAAAAGGGTTCGGACCAAACCACGGATCCGTGCGAAGGGTAGGACGCAAATTATTGTCATTGGGGTTCCACTGTCCAAACTCTGACTGTCTCCTCAACGCAGAAGGGTTCAGACTCCACCGTGGATCCATGCACTGGATGGGATTGCGTTAATATTATAGTGGTGACTTCAGATCATAACACCGATAAAACATAATCCACCTACCCATTTACACAGAATTATGCTCCCTATAAAATAGATTCGGTAAGTGGGAATAGGGATGGTGAAGACACAAGTAACGATCTCCCATCCATTAAGCTAAATGCAACCATAGAACGCAACAATGAAGAAAACTCTACATTAAACGATAGAAGGAACAATGGGTAGTACAACGTCATGCTCGATAAGTCCGCGACTAAGTTTCCAAAGGAACGGTCTACAACAATATCTAGTGTTTCTATGAATCATGGACTTAGAATTAAAATTATATTATCACATAACGTGGGTATTGAAAGGTTACATCGAAGAATTCTTAATAACAAGCCTCCTTCCTCCGATAATAACAACACAAAAGTTATTAATATATCTTCTCATGAATTAAATAATGATGAAATGGAGGTTTTGAGCAAAGGGCTCAATTTCGCTGTAGCTCCTAATCGCATTCCAAATGAAGAAATCATTTGCGATATTGAGGATGGCATCAAATATCTCAATGATGAATACAAGGACCTTGTGAGACAAGAGTGCGCCATCATCGTGAAAAAGGCCAAGCTTCCTAAGAGAAATTTAAGTAATGAGAAATTGAGAGCCCTAAAAAACTTGAGATGTAATGATAAAATTGTCATTTTAAAAGTAGACAAAGGAGGGGCCATGATGGTGATGGAAAAAGAAGAGTACAACAATAAAAGGAGAGATCACCTTCACAATAGTGGAAGCTATAAAAAACTCAATGAGAACCACATTTCCAAAGTTATAAAAAATGTTAAAAAAGCCATTAAGGAGTCCAATCTTGATGAAAAATTAAAGAAGCGCCTATACCCGGAGGGTGAAATCATGCTCCGCATTTATGGTGCTCCAAAGTCCATAAGGTTGGTGCTTCTGTGTGACCTATCGTCAACACTATAGGTGCACCAACATATGAATTAGCCAAATTTGTGGCTGACACCCTCGCCCCTCTTATTGGTAAAGCTAGCTCATTCATCAAAGACTCCAATCATTATGTTGATTTCATTAAAAAAGCTAAGTTGGATCCTGAAGACAAAATTGTTATCTTTCATGCAGTCCAAATTTTTACTAGAATCCCGCTAGATGAAGCCGTTCAAGTAGTGAAAGAAGTCGCAGACTCACAGACTACAAAGCTCGCTGAAATGTGTCTTCGCTCCACCTTCTTCACCTTTCAAGGAGAAAAATTTGAACAAACATTTGGAGTTGCTATGGGATCTCCGTTGTCCCCTATAGTGACAAACCTCTTCATGGAGAAATTTGAAAAGAAAGCTCTGGACTCTTACCCATTGAAACCTAAATTTTGGATAAGGTTCGTGGATGACACCAATGTCAATTGGCCTCATGGAGAGGAGGAATTAAAAAGCTTCCTAGACCACCTTAACAACATATCCAAAGATATCCAATTTACAATGGAAGGTGAAGAAAACAACTGCATCCCATTCCTTGACATTCTCCTCTCAAGAAATGAAGACGGATCCCTTAAACACAAAGTGTTCAGAAAGAAAGCACACACTGAAAATTATCTTCACGCTGATTCACACCACTACCCTACCCAGAAGACAGGGGTTCTACTGACTTTTTACACGAGTTTTCAGAATATCAGACAATACACATGTTGAAGAAAAAAGTGAACATCTAATAAAATCTTTCATAAACTTGGGATGTAGTAATAGATACATCAACAAAGCTATTCAAAGAGCCAGATCCGGAAACAAAAGAATTACAATTGACAATTCCTCAATACAAAAAGCATACCTCCCCTATATTCAGGGAGTCACAGACAATATAGCCAAAGTTATAGCTAGGAAGGACATTAGAGCATCCTTCAAACCTCTATTGACCATCAGACAAAGGATGAAATCTGTCAAAAACGACCTCGACCACCTCCAACAAAAATGTGTTTACAAAATTAATTGTTCATGCAGAGAATGTTATATTGGGGAAACAGGTAGGGCCTTCAAAATAAGGCTTAAAGAACATGGTGTTGATATTAGGCTTGGAAGAACCAAAACCTCGGCTTTGGCAGAACACTCCAACAAAATGTGTCACCACATATGGCTTGAAGATGCCGTGGTCATTGCCAAATAAAAACATCATTTTAAGCGTAAATTTCATGAAGCCTTGGAAATAATCAAGCACCCTAACAACCTAAATAGATATGGAGGTTTAGAAGTTAGCAGTAATTAGATCCATGTTCTTTCCTGATAATAATCTAGCCCCCATGAGTCATTGGTCTCCATTGCCTCCACCCTTTTTATCCTCCTGCATTACATGGTCCTAAGCGTTCGATACTATGCTCCTCCCTATACACTTCCCCCTTCCCTCCATCCTCCCTTTTTCAAATCCTCTCCTTGCCCTTCTCCATCCCAATACCATGCCGCCCTTCTGAAACTTTTAAAATTATTAAAAAAACGCTTTTAAAATCTCATCTTAAATCAACTAACCTAACTTTTAAATAAAAACTATCAAAATAAATAACTACCCTTCTTAATAAATTACATTATTAGCACAAAATAAAACCTTAGTTAATATTAATAATATGTTAAAAAACCTAATGTAAAAACAAAAATAAAAAATCTATAATCATAAATGTAGAATGAATTATCATATCTTATTATTATAATCTAGCTTATACATTCATTTGATTAATTAAACTTAATAAATCTATTATAAATAATCATAATCATCATTACTTAAATTTATAAATATTACTAATAACAAGTATTAATTGAAAAATAAAAAAACTTTTAAAAAATTAGTATAATGTAAACATAGAGCATTAAAAAATAATAAAAAATAATATTACAATATTTTAATTTCATAAATCTAATTAGAAATAAAAGTGGATAAAAAACAAGCAAAAGTAAATAACTAATTAATCAAATAAATAACCTTTTATAAAATATTAGAAACTGGTCGGCTTTTTTTCCCATCATCCTTTTCCTCTATTTATTCACCCTAATGTATTCTCTTCTTAGCATGTTTGTCCTAAAGATGAGTCTTGATTTAAACTCGAAACGTAGAATAAAAATGAAGACTGTGGAGATTCCGAGTTTTGCATCTAAAAATGAAATCATTGCCATCTTTGAATAAATGATACTTGTTCTCATGGCGATGGAAGATCACTTTCCTGTCATACAAGTAAGGACTCCCTAATACAATACCAGTTATGTCAAGCGGAACCACATCTAATTCAACTGTGTCAACAAAATGTGTAGTGATTGCAAACCTCAATATACATTTCTTTGAAACCTATATATTTGCATTCTTACAAATCCAACCTAATGGATATGGTTTTGGATGTGGTATGGTCTCAAGGTTAAATTTCTTGACCAAGTATTATGATCAGGAGATCATGCCCATTGTTCAAAAATGCTCAAAAATGAAAGTGCTCAAAATTGCTTGCAACCAGAGCGACTGGAAAGGTCTTGTCACTGCGTACGGTTCACAAAAGAGAGGTCATATGCAGAAGTTATGAAGGTTTGAAAAGCCCAGTAAACTAAAAAAAAAAAATGACTTTGATCAAGTTTGACTTGGCATGTTGAAAAATTAAAAATAGAATATTCCCTAAAATATTCCCCAGAATATTCTGTTTGAGCCAATAGTTGAAGGACAAGTGGCAATGTATGATTAGCTGATGGGTTGACTTGTTGAAATTTAGGCCAATCAACGAGTGCCACATGGCAAGCCCGGAGGCCGCCACGTGGCCCCAAGCCGGAGGAGGAATGGTTTATCAATTTTTTTTTATAACCCATAGGATTTGAACATGGGACCTGCATGCACATAACACATTGTCCGACCACCACGCCAAGCATTTAGTTCTTAACATAGAAGGGAGGCCGCATTAATTTATGGTTTAATGTGTTATGCGGCGGGGGTTGGGGAGGCCAGCTCCCCATACCATATGACCCACGGCCACATGTAACCAACCTTAACTACCGACGCAAATAACGGTGTTGACATGGGCGGACAATTAATGTTTAATGTCATGGTTAGGTTCCAACGGTTTTTGGCGAAGGTTATTACAAACGGTTAGCGGAAAATCGGTCACATGCAACTACACTACCATTTAATGCCATACTTAACCACCCGCCATTTATGGAGTGCGCCCCCCAGATTTAGCGGTCAGTGCTAAACTGTTGGACTTAACTGGAGTTTCTCCACAATTAGTGGAGTTTTTTAAGGGATATTGGGCAGTTTAATGTTTTCGCCTTAACTCCTTGGATATTCGACCAATTTGGAGGAGTGAATAGTCAATTTTGGGTATTCTCAATGTTATGAAGACATTGGCAGAGGTTTCAGAGCCATCAGAGGTCACCTTGCGTAGTTTTAGCTTCAAGAGAGGTCAAGGAGCCATTAGGGCCACTAGGGTGTTTTCAGTGTATTGAGCATCCATTCTCTGTTTTTTGAAAATGAATATTCATTCCTGACTAATTCAAGCATTCTAAAGCTGTTTTTATAGAGAGCACATCCACTTGAGGCTTTTATTCACATGTACTTAACCATTTTTGAGCAATAAGATATGAGGGACATGCCATTGGGAGCTGGACCGACATATGTAGCCTAGGAGGGGTGAAATGATTCATCAAATTTGCCGAGTATTATTACATGTGATGTTTAATTCTATGTTATTTACTGATGTACATTGTTATACAAGCAATTTACATGCTTTAACCTCACACATAAATATGTTTAACTAAGTTAAAAGCATTTGTTTCACCTGAAAAATTCAGTAAACCTTATGCACACAATTTAATTACTGTTTGGATACTTAGCACAACAAAACTAATACATTCCATTCAGATCAAGTTGGTATCAGAGCTCAAGTTGAGCATTAGGTTGAGCTAGAGTATTTTCTCTGTTTAATCCTTTCAAGTGCAAATAATTTGTTTAAAATTTTGCATAACGACTCTTGCAAGTTGTGCAGAGCCATCCTGGGGCAGCATTTGTTGTGTTTTTTAATGCTTACTAGGCTAAAGCTTAAGAGAGGATAAGGTCAATTGGTGAAATCTCAAAGCAATCCTCAGCCAAGGAGGGCAAGAGTGCCATTATATCCACCTTCAATTTTACCTCAAAGAGAAGCAGAAGAAGCCATAAGCATGACTTCAAGGGAAGGAGAAATCCATGAAGAAGTTGATCCCAAGGAGGAAGAAAGAGTATTCAGAAAATAATTTCTTGACTTGACTGAAATGGTGAGAGTTATTTATCAAGAAAGAAATGAGAGAATTGAAGGAGAAGGGTCCAAACTTCACAAGGAAGGAGAAGGATTGTCAGGAGGCCATAATGATGAATACAATTCCAAGAAGGGTAATGGAGGAAATGGAGACAGTGGAAAGTCACCATCATCACCCTCATATTCATCTTCATCAACCTATACTTCATCTTCAGTACACCACAAGTCAAAGAACACTAGTAAAAATCCTTTTTCTAAAACTTGATGTTAAGCTTGAATTGCAAAATTTTGATGGTGAAGTTAATGCAAAAAAGCTAGATAATTGGATTAGGTAATTAGAGGTCTATTTGAGAATTCAAAATTTTCATGGCGATTACACCAAATCCAACTAGCTTCATTGACAATGGAAGGTGCAATAGTTGTTTAGTGGGAAGCCAAGACAAAGGAGGAGATCAAGAAATATGGTAATATTATCTTATCATGGTCTGATTTCATTTCTGCAATAAAACAACATTTTTATCCATTATCTCACATGCAGAAAGCCATAATGGACTGGAAAAATTTTAAACAATTGAAAGGAAAAAATGTTCAAGTTTATACCCAAGAATTTAGAAGAAGAGCTCTTTTACCAGGAGTATATTTTCCTATCCAAGACACTTTACTCAAGTATATAAGAGGTTTACATACTTACCTAAGACATACCATACTTACCTCAAGCCACACATTTAGAGGAAAGGGGAAAACAAAACTTAGATGGGAATGAGGAAAGTGAATTTAAAGGCAAATGGAAGAAAAAGAGAAATGAAAATTATAGAAAAGAGAAGGGAAAATTCTTCTGCAAACACTATTCTAAAACAAGACATGATGAGGACCATTGTTGGAAACTTCATCCAGAGTTGAAACCAGAAAGTTTTAAAGCCAAAGATAAATCCAAGGAGAAAGACAAGACAGTTGCAATAGCTGAACAAGACCTAGGGTCAGAATCAGGAGATGAAACAAAAATCATAGCTATGGGACTAAAGAACATAAAGGGGAAAGAGAATGAAAATAAATCCAGTTCTAGTATTTCTAACTGTCACATAGAAGCTCCAACTGAAGAAAAAAGAATTGAACTATTTCATGTGAGGGTCATTTCCAAACATACCAAGGTTGACACGCTTTTTGACAGCGGGTCATAAGCGAACCTTATTTCTGAAGAATTATTCAAGAAACTTAACCTTGAGACCATTCCACATCCAAAACCATATCCACTTGGTTGGATTTGTAAGGATGCCAATTTATAGGTTTCAAAGAAGTGCATGTTGCGCTTTGCAATAACTGCACATTTTATTGACGTGGTTGAATTAGATGTTGTTCTGCTTGATATTACCGGTATGGTGGTGGGGAATCCTTACTTATATGACAAGAAAGCTATCTTCCATCGCCATGATAATAAGTATCATTTATTCAAATATGGCAAGGAGTACATTGTGAGAGCTCATCGCAAAAAACTAGACTCTTCTTTAGTTAATGCAGGGCAGATGAAGAGGCTTGACAATGTAAGTCAAAAATTGACATTGATGATGATTAAGCAAAGAGAAGTTTTACATAATCCTTTTCATGTAAATGTTGATATATGTAATGAGTTTTTTCAGTTTGAAAGCAGGTTGTCTTTGAAAGAAGATGACAAGAAGTTGCGGCAATCGTCTTTGGTGTCGAATAGTGTTGAAAACAAAGTGTTAGTGAAAGAAGTTGCAAAGTTCCAAGAGAGGGAAAAGCAACTTGAAAAATAAGGCACAAGATTCAACAATGATCATTCCTGGTTTCATAAAGGCATGGTACAATGGCGAGGAAACTTGGTCAGGAATTGACACAAGTTCAAAGAAAATTCAGCAAAAAATCGCCATAAGAACAGGATACAAGGTGAAAATAATTTTCAGTTTCCTTTGATTATAGACCAATGTAGAAACAATATGTTTACTGCAAAGTTAAGTTGTTGTTCTGCAAGTTTCGAAAATGTGTAGAATGACTATGTCAAAGTTAGCAACGGTTGGTCAATGAAATCAAGGAAAAATTTGTCGTTTCATGAAAAGCTCCAATAAATGAAATCAGGGAAATTTCAGTGGATTAAGATTGGAAGAGTGGGGACACAGTCTCCTCATCTTCATGTTCATTAGTCCAGAGAGATTTTAGGGTTCAAAAGTTTCCCAGTGGGGAGGTGTGATCAGGAGATCATGTCCATTGTTAAAAAATGCTCAATAATAAAAGTGCTCAAAAGTGTTTGCAACCTAAGCGACCGGAAAGGTCTCGCCGCATTTATTCTGGCACCGTGAACAATTCGCAAAACAGAGGTCGTATGCAGAAGTTATGAAGGTTTGAAAAGCCCAGTAAACTCCAAAAAAAATGACTCTGACCAAGTTTGAATTGGCATGTTGAAAAATTAAAAAGAGAATATTCCAAGGAATATTCCTTAGAATATTCCATGGAATATTCCATTAGAGTCAATATTTGAAGGACAAGTGGCAATGTATGATTAGCTGATGGGTTGACTTGTTGAAATTTAGGCCAATCAACGAGTGCCATGTGGCCCCAGGCTGGAGGAGGAATGGTTTAAGAACTTTTTTTATAGCCTATAGGATTTGAACACGGGACCTACACGCACACAACACATTGCCCGATTGCCACGCCAAACATTCAGTTCTTAACATAGAAGGGAGGTCGCATTAATTTATGGTTTAACTATTATGCATCGGGGGTTGGGGAGGCCAACCCCAAAGGGCCAGCTCCCCATACCATATGACCCCAGCGCGCATGACCACGACCACATGTAACCAACCTTAACCTCTAGCGCAAAGAACGGTGTTCACATGGGCGGACAATTAATGTTTAATGTCATGGTTAGGTTCTAACGGTTTTCAGCGGAGGTTATTACAAATGGTTAGTGGAAAACCGGTCACATGCAACTACACTATCATTTAATGCCATACTTAACCACTCTCCATTTATGGAGCACCCCCCCAGATTTAGCGGTCAGTGCTAAACTGTCGGACTTAACTGGAGTTTCTCCACAATCAGTGGAGTTTTTAAAGGGATATTGGGCAGTTTACTGTTTTGGCCTTAACTCCTTGGATATTCGACCAATTTGGAGGAGTGAATAGTAAATTTTGGGTATTCTCGACATTATGAACACATTGGAAGAGGTTTCAGAGCCATCGGAGGTCATCTTGTGTAGCTTTATCTTCAGGAGAGTTCAAGGAGCCACTAGGGCCGCTAGGGTTTTTTCAGTGTATTGAGCATCCATTCTCTGTTTTCAGCAAATGAATAGCCATTACTGACTAATTCAAGCATTATGAAGATTTTTTTACAGATATCATAGCCATTTGAGGCTTTTATTAACATGTACTTACTATTTTTGAGCAACAAGATATGAGGGACATGCCATTGGGAGCTGGACCAGCAGATGTAGCCCAGGAGGGGTGAACTGCTTCATCAAATTTTCTGAGTATAGCTACATGTGATGTTTAATTCTCTGTTATTTACTGCTATACAGTGTTATACAAGAAATTTACATGCTTTAACCTCACACAGAAATCTGTTTAACTAAGTTAAAACCATTTGTTTCACCTGCAAACTTCAGTAAACCTTATGTACACAATTTAATTATTGTTTGGCTAATTATCACAACAAAACTAATACATTCCATTCAGATCATCTTCAGAGATTAATTTTTCTTGTGACCCACTATCAAACAATGTGTCAATATTGGCATGCTTGGATATGACCCTCACATGAAACAGTTCTATTCTTTCTTCTTCATTTGGAGTGTTTATGTGACAGTTTGATGTACTAGTACTAGGTTTAATTTCAATTTATTTTTCCCTTCATGTTCTTCAATCCCATGGTTGTAATCTTAGATTCATCACCTGAACCAGATCCTAAATCATGTTGAGCTGTAGCAACAATTTTATGTTTCCCTTTGTTATTAGGTTTCTTTGGCCTCAATTCAGGATGTAATTTCCAACAATGAGTTTCATCATGGCCTTCTTTTGAACAATGTTTACAAACCACTTTTTCTCCCTCTTTCTTAAAAGATTCATTCTTTTTTTTTAACCTTTTGAGGTATTTTCCTTGGCTTTACCCTTAAAATGTTTCTTTCTACTCTCTTCATAAATGTTCTTCCCTCAAGCTTCTAGTTGTGTGGTTTGAACACAAACTTCATCTAGACTAGTGGGGTTAAACATGAGAATATTATGTTTAAGGTAGCTATGTAAGCCTCCTATGTACTTTAACAAAGTATCTTGGCTTTGCAAATCGACCCCTAATAAGAGAGCTCTTCTCCTAAATTCTTGGGTGTATTCTTGCACATTTTGTCCCTTTAATTACCTAAAGTTCTGCCAGTTCATGATGGCTTTCTGCATACGAGCTAATGGATAAAACTGTTGTTTAATAGCAGTAATGAAATCTGGCCATGATAGAATAATCTTAGCATGTTTCTTGATTTCCTCCTTTGTCTTTGCTTCCCACCAAACAAGTGTTGCATCTTCCATTCTCAATGAAGCTAATTGAATTTTGGTATCATCATCTTGAAGGTTTTGTATTCTCAAATATACCTCCAATTGTCTAATCAAATTATCAAGCTTTTCTGCACTGACTTCACCACTAAACATTGGCAATTAAAACTTAACATCAAGTTTTAGAAAAGGATTTTAACGAGTGTTCTTTGACTTGTGTGGTTGATGTACTGAAGAAGTAGAAGAAGATGATGATGATGAGGGTGAGGATGATGGCTCTCCATTGCCTCCATTTCATCCATTTCCCTTATTTGACTTATCTTCATCATGGTGACCTCCTAAAGATCCTTGTCCTTCTTTGTGAATTTTAGATCCTTCTCCTTCCAGTCTTTCATTCCTTTCTTGATAAAGGATTCTAACCATCTCAGTCATGTCAAGAAATGCTTTCCTGAACACTTTTTCTTCCTCCTTGGGATCAACTTCTTCATGGATTTCTCCTTCCTCTTGAGGCATGCTTAATACAGCTTCTGCTTCTTTAGGAGGTGAAATAGGTGGTGGATATTATGGAAATATTTCTCTCCTTTGCTTTGGTTCCTTTTGAGACCCTTCTACTTCCACCAATTTTTCTTCTCCTCTTTTGAGCTTGAGCCTTGTAAGCATCTAAAACTTGAAAATAGTTAAACAATTATTTTCACTAAAAAACACTAGAGAATAAACTCTAGCTCTGATACCAATATGATCTGAAATTACTGTATTAGTTTTGCTATGCTAAGTGTATTTTCAGTTTAAAAACATGTGCATAATTGGTTCATTAGTTTGCATAATAATTGAGAAGTTTGTCCATGAATTGTAGATGATTTTTAGTGAATTAGAAGCATGAAACATGCTTAAATAACATTGACTAACAATGTAAAACAGAGAAATAAGTCACCACATGAAATTTACACAGCAAGCATGATGAAGCAGTTCACCCCTCCTGGGCTACATCTGATGGTCCAACTCCCAATGGCATGTCCATCTTTCATTATGCTCAAAATTTTGCTATTACATGTAGTTACAATGCTCTAAAAGATTTTTTCTTTGCACCAATGGCTCCAGAATGCTCCAATTAGTAAAAAATGACTTCATTCACTCAGAATGGTCGAAAATTGAGTATCCTACTTTTTTTCCCAGTTTCACCTAGAAAAGCTCCACTTAACTGGAGTTAAATTAGGCAATCCCGCCATTTTAGGCGCACCCGCTAACCTGACCGCCGAATCTAACTGCAACAATAAATGTTGCGGTTGGGGTGGCCACATCCCAACCCCAAACCCCGTAGTCATGTTTGGTGGTTAGCAGAACTCGTGTATTAACCTGTGGTTGAACCGTTTAAAACTACAGTTGAAGTTTTGGTTAGCAGTAAACCACGCCGAGTTTTCGTTGACGGTTGCATGTGAAAACAATGTTAGAACAGTTAGCTGGTGGTTATCATTTACCGCAATTTTTTTTGTTGGGGTTTAATGTTTAACATGTGATCAGCTCCGGGGAACCGCTGGCGGGTTGGGATCGCCGGCGGTTCCCAACCCCCAACTCCATTTGCAATGAAACATAAATATAAATCAACTCCTATAGAGGCTAAGTATCAAGCGTAGAGCAGGTGGTATGTCGTGTGTGTGCCAAGTGGGAGGTCCAGGGTTCGATTCTGGCGGCCTCCAACAAAATTTTAGTGTGCAGTTGTAGGGACACATGGTGACCCTAGGGCTAGCCACGTGTCACCCTATGATCGGCTCCTCCAAACCCCATACCAAATGAAATCCTGACACTAGTCAAACCCTTATTGATTCGTTGGAGGGAATATTCGAAGGAATATTCCCTTTTGCTAACTGTACATCCACCCATTTGTTGACTGTGCATCCTAGTCAAACCTGGTCAAACTGTCGTAATTTTACCTGTTTGGCATTTTGATCAGAACGTGATATCTCCCTCATATGACATCGGTTTTTCAAACCGCTCGCAGCCTTGGAATCAGGAAGACAAGATATAAGAAACCATCATGGTTTCAACCCAATCCTTTAAATTTTAATTTTGAGCAAAATTTATGAATTCCTTATCAGACTTCTATTGCTATGAATTTCTGTGACACAATACTTGTTGATGAACAAACATAGTCTGAAGAAGAAAAGGAACAATTTTCTGCATTTGATGAGACTCCAAGTTTCAAACATGCAGTGAATATGTTCAACTGCGTACTTACTTCCCAAAAGAATAAAGCTAAGAAACAACCTCCGAGTGAACCCCCGCCCCAGAAGCAACCCAACCATTACAACTTAAGAAGCCAAGGGATGACTATTACAATAGAGTTGATAAAACCGAAACTCTAAGAATCCTTTTTGAGGAAAATTGGTCTTCCATTCAACTAAGCATGGAACGCTCATAGCAAGTCTAGGAAGCCAACCTCAACAAAATTAGATTCCACAAACAATAAATATGAGGTGATTTCTCCAGAAGTGAAAAGACTGGTTACTTCCCCAGACACTTCGGTTGTCCTTTCCGTTGTGGACTACAATATAGTGGAAGATATGAAGAAGGCTCGTGAACATCTCACTTTTTGAGTTAACAAAGATCACGAGCCAACGGGACATGCTGTTATGAGCACTTGGACACTCCTCTATAGGTAATACTCCCCCTTCGAACAAGGGGTCAAGTACGTTCTCTAACTCCCTTGAGTTAGTACTTCACGCTTTATCGTTATAGGTAAAAACGCTTTGACCACCATTTCTCTTAACTTTTGAAATATTTAATTTCAATGTACACAATTTCTTGGTTGATTTTGGTGCATCAATAAACGTAATTCCATTATATATAGCAAAGAAAATCAATGAAACATGGAGAAGAAATAATGCACAGATTATTTAGTTGGACATAACTCTTGTCCCTATAATCGATGAACTCAGATACGTGCTCATTCGATTATCATCTAAGGAATAGGTTCATCAATGCATAAACATAGTAATGGTGGAGATACCAGAAGACTATGGATTATTGTTGAGTAGAGATTGGTCGAGTAAACTACAAGGGTAATTTTCTACAGACTGGTCTCACCTATGGCTTCCATATCAGCGAAAATATAACAATATTCGAGTAAACTAAAAAAGATACATGAAACACAACGTGACCCCCTTGAATAGGCATGACACACCGATGGCCTTCGCAGAACTTGTTTTTGAAAAATGTTTCCTAGAAACAAAAGTGGGGTTCTATCTCGCACAACCATCCCTAGTCCCAGCAGAAACACAGTTGGAGCTCCTTCCTTGATCAGGAGATCATGTCCAAGTTTTAAAAAAATTCTCAAAAATTAAAGTGCTCAAAAGTGGTTGCAAGCTGAATGGCCGAAAAGGTCTCGTCGTTGCGATTCTGGCGCCGTGAATGGTTCGCAAAACAGAGGTCATATGCAGAGATTATGAAGGTTTGAAAAGCCTAGTAAACTCCAAAATATGTTGACCAAGTTTGACTTTATAAATTTGGGAAAAAAAAAAAATATATTTCAGGAATATTCCTCAGAATATTCCCTGGAGGGCGAATGAAATGATGACAAGTGGCAGAATCCTATTTTGTGTTGGTTTGACTTCATTCGTTTGTTAATAAGAGGGTGCCACGTGGCAAGCCTAGAGGCCGCCACGTGGCCTTAGGAAAAATGAGTTTTTGTGGCAAAATTAATGGGTCTCCGTAGGAATCGAACCTGGGGCTCCTGCATGCGAGTGCTCAGGCCCGACCAACCCGCTTGTCCATCACATCTTAACAACTACGGACCACATTGCATATTTGAATTTTGATTAAGGTTGGGTTGGCGGAAAATGGGGGCCAGCCCCCACACTTCATATGACCCACGGCGAAGAACCCAGGGCCTAACGACCGGCGGTTATATAAAACTTATGGCAAACGGTTTATGAATGCCATGTGGCCAGCACTAAAACCGCATATTAAATGTTATACAAACTGTTTCATATGAGGTTTAACGCTGACAGTTTCGGCGGGGGTGGGTCATGTGACCACCCCGCCTCAACATTAAATGCCACTTCAAGCGATTCCACCATATTTGGGAAGCGCCACTATTTTTGGCGAGAAGGCCGAAATTGAAGGGACTAACTGGAGTTCCTCCAGTTTTGGAGGAGGTTTTTGAGGGATATTGGGCAAATCTTGTTTCTGCCATAACTCCCTCATTATTGAACGAAATTGGGTGCAAAAATAGTAGATTTTGGGTATTTTCAACATTCTGAATAGTTTGGCATAGGTTTCAGAGCCATTAGAGGTAATCTTTAGCAGGTTTAGCTTCGGGGAAGATCAAGGAGCCATCAGGGCCACCATGGTGTAGGCAGTGTACTGGGAATCCTTTGTCTGTTTTATGCAAATGAATAGTCATATTTGGCTATTTCACACATTCTGAAGCTGATTTTACAGAGAGCACAACCTATTGAGGCTTATTTTCACTTGTGCTTACCATTTTTGAGCAATAAGATATGAGGGACATGGCATTGGGATCTGGACTAGCAGATGTAGCCCAGGAGGGGTGAGCTGCTTCATCAAATTTGTTGAGTAATGTGCTATGTGATGTTTTATTCTCTATTATTTACTGTTGTACAATGATAAACAGTTAAAATACTGAATTAATCCTCACACAGAAATCTAATTAACAAAGCTAAAACTATTTGTTTCACCTGCAAACTTCAGAGAACCTTATGCACACATTATTATTATTGTTTGGATACTTAGCACAACAAAACTATTACATTCCATTCAAATCATTCCTATTCCAACTGGTGCAAATAACTTCTATACAATTAGTAGTAGTGAAAATAATACTAGTACTAGTGTGGTTCACAACCCTTGTACATATGATTTGTGGACTCTTTATTTCGATGGTTCAAAAACACAGGATGGGGTTGGAGCTAGTTGTGTTATGGTAGACCCAGTGCGAAGAAAACACCCGATCTCAAGTCGCTTGGAGTTCGAATGCACAAACAACACCATTGGATATGAGGCACTCGTGTTGGGATTACAAAGAGCCATTGACCTCAATGTAACGTCCTTAAAAGCAGTAGGTGATTCAAAAATAGTGGTATGATAAGTACGCAATACCATTCATTGTTTCTCACCTCATATTAAGAGTTATAAACAAGAGGTATGGCGCTTAATTTCCCATTTTCAAGCTTTCAATATTATCTTTTTTCCTAGAGTTCAAAAAGAAGCTACAAATGCGTTAGCTAGCACTGCTACTCGATTATCACCATTAAGGGATGGATTTTCTGTTAAAATTATTTATAAGCCATCCATCCCTGAAAATGTCACTAACTTCTGTGTTTTTTATGATGACCAAAAAATAATACATTTAATGGATAGCACTGATGTGTTCAAGGATGAAACGATCGATGAGGATGAGCATGAGGAAGCATTGCAGGATGCAACTAGTAATAACAAAGGAAACCTCATCCCCAATAGTGTGGTATCCTTGAAAAAGCTATATGGCGTACAAAATCACTTCCGAGGACCTACAAACACCAAAAATCATAGTTCCACACTGTCACATGAGAAGATCAATTTGGAAACAAAAGAATATTTGAAATATGTTAACCTTGGTAATTTTTGTACACCACAAGAGTGACAAGCCTTCATTTTATTATTCAGTCAGTATTGATATGTATTGACGTGGACTTATAATGAGCTTAAAAATTATGACACATGAATCATCCAACACATTATACGAATAAAGGAAGGGGTCAAGCCATATCAGTAGAAATTGAGAAAGGTACACCCCACACTTGAACCTCTTATCAAAAAAGAATTGAGAAAGTTTTTGGATAGATCATTTACAAAGTGCGACACTCAACTTGGGTGTCAAATCTGGTCCCAGTCAGGAAGAAGTTTTGGGAAATCCTCTTGTGTGTTTAGTTTAGGAACCTTAATCACACCTCAAAAAAAGAAAACTATCCCGTGTCATCCATGAAACACATTTTACAAATAGTATCAGGGACTCATATGTTCTATTTGCTTGATGGGTACTCTGGATACAACCAAGTTATGGTCGCAGAACCTAACAGACTCAATACTACATTTCGAACGAAGTGGGGAACGTTCAATTTCAAGCGAATTTCGTTTGGATTGATTAATGTTGGTGCAACCTTTCAACGAGCCACGGACATCACATTCCATGGGTTACTCAGACATTGTATTGTGGTCTACCTAGATGATGTAACCATATTTTAAAAACAGAGTTCAAACCACATACGCTACTTGAATAATATTTTCGAGCGGTGTCGCAAATACGAGATATATCTTAATCCCAAGAAGAGCATCTTTGCAGTGTCCAAGGGTAACCTCTTAGGGCACATTATCGAAAAAATTGGGATTAAGATATTATACCCATACATGGTCATAGAAATCACACAAATTACCTAACCAATGAATAAGAAGGACATGTAGTCCTTCCTAGGAAAAAGAAACTTTCTTTGAAAATTCATCTCCGACTATCCTTAGATTTTCAAACCCATACAGGAGATGGTAAAGAAGGATGTTGTTTATAAATGGGGCAAAAGGGAAAAGGATGCGTTCTCCCGTATCAAACAAAAAATCATAGAATCACCTTCACTATACATCCTAGATTTCAATAAGGGCTTATTGCTCTAAACTTTCGCTTTTGACACATCCCTTGTCATTGTACCTACGCAAAAGGATGATCTAAACAATGAACAAACTATTTCCTTTATGAGCGCAAGTCTACAAGGACTTGAGCCAAACTACCCCGCCATATACAAACATGCTTATGTAGTATAAAAGGTCGTAAAACACTTCTGGACCTATTTGTTGAAGAATCATTATACTATCTTCGTCTCACACCCATCGGTAATATCACTCCTCGTTCAAAAAGAGTTGGGTGAAATAAGGGTGAATTGGATGACGGGTTTGCAAGAGTATGAATTAGAAATAAAGCTAGTTCACACTATCAAGGGCCATGGCTTCTTTCTACTAGAAGTAGAAACGGTAGATGAAAAAGAACAAGAATATCCCTCAGGGTGGGAGCAAGAAATTGAGATGTATGATATCGAGCGAATCACCCCCACTATTAGTACGAAATCTTGGTACGTAGACATGCGCCAATACCTCAAAGATGGTAGTGTGCCCTCCCACTTTTCCACACCATAACAGAGTACTTCTCAGATGTTTGGACACACCCAAGTGAGGGAAGGTAATATGCGACTCCATGACGGACCAATGAGAGGGAATTTTGCGGGAAACACAACGTTGCATAAATTTATGCAGGTTGGCTTCTATTGGTCCATGTTATTCAAATATTCCCATTCTTATGTCTGCAAATTTCAAGTCTGTCAAAGGCGTGCTGACATGAATAGGAAGTCAGTTATCTCACTACAATCTATTGCAATAGAAGAACCATTTCAATAATGGGGCTCATATATCATCGGAGAGATATTTTCACATTCATCGAAGCAACATCACTATATTCTCACAATGACATATTACTTCACATGATGGACATAAGCAGTTCCACTCAAATAAGCGGATGACCAAGAAGTTATCATTTTCCTGCATTAGAACATCATTTCCAGGTTTGGCATTCCTATGTCACTTGTTTTTGACAATGAATGTATTTCTCATCGCTCAAAATTTATTATTTTGGATTGGAAAATAGAATAATGTTGAAGCATTCTGCTAACTTTTATCCTCATGGAAATGGTCTCGCTAAGTCCACAAATAAGAATTTGATTCGTATCATAAAAAAGACATTATTCTTTGAGCAAAAGAACTGGCACTCTGCTTTGGTGAATGCTTTATGGGTTGACCGAGTTACACCTAAACCTTCCTTGAATACCTCTCCCTAATTCCTGATGCACGAAAAAGAAGCCATCCCCATCCCAACATCTACTTTCCTACTCTCCAAATTTCCCAAGAATCCTAAGGCAAGCCTTGTTTGTTAGTGCAACACAGGATGGACACCCTTCATAAGCTCTAGGAAGAAATATTTATAGCCAAAGAAAAGTTTTTACTTCATAAAAACCGTATCAAGAGGTGGTTTGACAAGAAGTATGCAAGGAATAACTAATTCATTGTGAGTGACTTAATCTTGAAATGAGATAAAGCCCATGAGGACAAAGGAAAACACACTAAGTTTCAATCCCTGTGGATTGGACCATTCACTATACACGAGAAATTTGGCCAACACACATACTGTCTTCAAACACTTGATGGGAAGACTGGCTCTCTCCCTGTCAATGGCCAAGATCTCAAGCATTATTTTCAATGAAACCCACAGTTGCTCCATACACAATGTACATAGTCTGTTTTCATTGTTTTCATTACGTTGTCTACTTTGTTTCATGTTTTATCTATCTTGTGAATAAAGTGTTGTCCTCGTATTGGTTTCTGGGATATTGTGTGTTGTTGAAGTCTAAGGATCCTTATGACACTTCAACATTTGGTTAGTCATTAGTATGCCTTTCTTGTGTCGATTATGGCTTTTGTTCGATGAAGTTTCGATGGAAAATACAATCTGTTTGTAAGGAGAGTCTTGGGATAAACATGAACTCGTGCCTACCCAGGAAACCTTATGCCCATATTTGGTTCTTTCATTTTTGTGTTTTCATGCTTATCCAATCAGTAAAAGGGAAGGATGGGAAAATCTAAATGAGCAAAAATAAATTAGAGGAACCTATATACTTCTTTGAAGGGACAACCTCTCCTGCTCTCAATAAGTTGGGAACCCTCGTCCACCCGAAAATAAATAAGTGCCAATGTACTGTCCTATTTTAAAATAATAAATAAGGACGAAGGAAGAGAAAGGCTTCATGCATAGAGAGGTGAAGAAATAAACCCCGTCGAGGTACTGTTCAAGGTCGCTGATAGCGGAGCAATGTGTGTGTTTCTTGAAGTGACTCCACCGGGGTATTGACTAGCCCTACTGGCAACGGAGAAACACCATAGATGAAAACTCATACTCTGAAAATATTAAAATCACGAGCTTAACTACCCTCCCCCTATTTAAAACTTTGTGAGCAAGCTAAATATTTGTCGAGTTAAATTGAGGTGGAATGATGGGGAATTGGTCTATTCATGGGGTAAGTGGGGAAACCAATCTTACGGTGGTAGAGTGTTGTGTCACCAAGTGTTGTATCCACTACAACTCCCTCCAAAATTTTGGCCTATACCGAAATTTCAGAGCCTTCCTTGGTCTTGTTCATGACTGTCGCAGAATTTGAAGTCCATTTTATTGCTCTTGTGATCCCTTTCACAAGACATGAAAAGTGTCTCCTTTGGCATGTTGGATACTATAGTGAAAGTATGAGCTTGTTTCAGTCATTCCAAGAGGTCACCTTTGTGTAAGTGAGTTGTTCTAACTATGTAAGTATTCATCGCACTCATTTCCAAAGTTCTGAACACCTTCGCACAAGTGTTGTTATAGTCGTCGTAAAGTGTATCTTTGGTGTCGCACTTGTCATAGCTGGTCAAGAAGTTGTTACACAAAGGTTAATGATTTGTCTGTATCTCTTAGATGATCTATGTTGTTTGAGTCATAAATTATGTTGAGTGTGCGATCACACTCAAGATCTATCAATGCTCACATCAATCTCACTAGTTCCACACTTAGTCATTTTCTGGAAAAATTCTCAACCAAGTGACTTAGCCTCTCCGAGCCTCCCTTGAGTTGCGCACTGCGTAGTCTCAGTCCTCCAGTTATGACCTTGCTGCTTGGAACTACGCATTCTAATTCCTTTGGCTGTGACCCTTCTTCTTGGCACTGCACACTGTGTAGTGCTAGTCTCACAAGAACTGCCTCATTTTACAATTTTGGTGACCAACACCTGACCTTGAACTCCATAATTTCTTGGTTAAGGCCTCTAGCCTAGATTGAACTACACACTTCACAACTTCAAGACATAAGCTCATACCTTGAGCCATAGAACTACACACTTTGCAATCATCCCGACCTCTTGAACTGTGCAGTTGACCTTCCGAACTCTCATCATGGATGCTTGTCCCCTCTTAATCCAGAAACTGCACAGTCATCTCCCTCAACCCAACATTAACTGCGCACTATGCAGTCTCAGGGCCTAGCGCTACCCCTTGCCTCTATGAAATATGTAACTTCACAGTCACTAATCCTCCTTGCCCAACCTGCCACCTGCCCCGGGCTCAATTTATGGATCAAAATGCATCATCTTAGACTACGGGTTTTCGGATTGATGTCGTCCCGTCATGAGTGAATTGTGGGAACAAGTTCTCCATCAAGTCATGGCGAGGTGATAAAGGAAGAAAGGAGGGAAGAAGGAATGCTTAAATACACTCTTGCAGCAGAACTTATAGAATGATTGATCAAGAGAAAGCGAAAGGACACTAGTCTGCGACCACTTTTAGGACTTGAGATCGTTGAAGACTCCCTACCACCAAGGCTTGCGGAGGAGTAAAGAAGAGTTCTTTCATGAAGACAATTAGATCTCAAAAACAAAAATGACTTGACATTGCCACATCATCAAGCAATCCATGCCGGTAGTGTCATTTCATGACATGTCATGAGTGGTCATGTTGCCAAATCACCATTATATATTATATCCATTGTAAAAAAAATGTATTGTAAAGTGGAAGTCCAAAGGACACACATGAATGTAAAGAGTCATGTAAGTGGAAAAGTCATGGGAATTCAAACATTTGTGAGGGTAGTCAAAATGTCACCCTTGGTTATATATACTCCCTCATTGTATTAGAAAAGGACTTTTTCACCTTGGTTCCACCAACAAGGCAATAGAAATAATATCTAGTTCTTTTGTGGAGCAAGAAGTGGCTCCAACGCTCCACTATTGGAGCTAGTGGTGTTCATTGTATACATGTCTCTTAGAACTTTTACTTAATAACAGAATCCTTTCAGGGCCAACAAGTTCTTCACACATGATTTATGAATGTTTGTAAGACTATTCTACAAATATTTGTACTTCATGTTTTACTTTCACATGTACTAAGATAGTTGAACTATTTCAGTTATTTTAGTGCTTATCTTGTTAAAGACATGCTATAATGATTGTAATTGTTGTTTCATCCTTGTGGACTATTACGCATGATATTGGACAAACCTTTCTCATATTATTGTGTGTGTAATTGTTGGCACCTCTTTGTGGACTATTCTGCATGACATTTGACATATATTTCTTAAGTTGTTGTGTGTAATGACCATCGCATTTGTTGTGGACTATTCCACTGGGTGTTAGATGGGATCCTTCATTTCGCGTGTGTCTCTTCCTGAGTGGTAATATTACCTATCTCTCAAAGGCTCACCTCTCTCTCTCCCCTTTGCAGTAGAAGAACCTTGACACACCTATAATCAGACAGTCACCAGGTACACTCCCTTGCTTTACAAAAGTACATCAACATAATTCTCCCTTGCCGACAAGCAAGAGTCAAGGCACATCTTTAAGAATAATGCAACCAATCCTTTGTTTCGGATGGGACTCCTAAACCAAAAGGTATGAGGTCTAATTGGGACTTCATATCAGGGAGATCCCCTAAATGTTGGTGGATCCAACACCATCAACATGTATACATTATGTTTGTGGTGTTCATTATGATGGGGGTGATGTGTGAATTCTCAGTTTCTATATATAGGGTGAACCAATTAATAATTGAATTTCTTGCAGGGTAGAATCAATGACCAATTTTTTTTTTCTTTTGGAATTATTATGTTCAGGATCACTTGATCGTTCAATTTGCATGACTAAGTTATATTTTTGAGGATCTTCTTTGTGCTAGAGCTATTAGTAGACAAGACTAGAGTATGATAGGGATATTTCTTGTTTGTTTTTTGGTAGTGAGGTCAAAATTTCTAGTTGAATATCTAATGTGTATTGTTGAAGTGCTCACGATTGAGACTTATGCTTTAATAGTTTCCCGCTATGACTAATTTTACTTGGCTTTGATTGGTATGGTATGATGTGTGAATTTGTTAATATTGTTGTTGCAAAGATCAAAGCTTGTGTTTTGGGATTTAGGGCAGGTGTTGTTCTTAATGAACCGAGTTGGTTGGTTGACAGTTAGAGTTAGAGTTGCTATTCATAATTCAGATTGATTGTTGTTAATATATAAAAACTACTTAATATATTTTCTTAGCTTGTAAAGTTTAAGAGTGGTGAAATTGTTGTTGGTGTATAAGATGTTGATTGATACGAGAAGCTAGAGTCATTTTTCCAAACTCAGAATTAGAAGATTGATGTTGCAAGGATACATTGCTGATGACAAAATTCTCTGATTAGGGTTTGAGTTTTATTGTTGCAAAGAGTTGTGTTTAGATTAATTGTCCATTAATTTCTACTGCCATTGTGAATGGTCTATCCACTGATTTGCTTGAAGTGTTTATTTACATCTAAGCTCACAAGGATGTATAATTTGTTGTTGTTAAGGATGAGTAGAATGCTAGTCTTGTGTTGAGCATAACCGAGAGGATTTGTCTTGCATAAATGATGCTATTGAAGAATAGGGTCGTTGTTTTCATTCTACATTGGATATGATGATGTTGTTGAAAGTTTGTTATCAAAGTTTGGAACTTAAGGTTTGTGTTGCAAGGTGCTGCTGATAACAAGAAGTATATTTTCGGTGAGGTGTTCGAGTATTGTTGTGACTGAGAATGACAAAATGTGTGTGTGTGTGAGTGTGGTGTTGAGTATGTAAAGTTTTTGATGATAGGACTAATATGGGTCCAACCACTGCACTCAAAGTATAATTTTGTGATAGGGATAATTGTTCTCTTGAGACTGATGTTATATTGTTGAGAGTATTGTTGTGGTTGACGATGGAATAAGTGTTGCTAATGACAAAAGAAGTATGTTTATGATAACAAAGGAGTGAATGTGTTGTTGTGCAGAGAGGAATTTGTAGGAAGGTTTAAATTTATTTTGAAGTTGTGCTAAAGAAGTGGATCCAATTTGGAAATGGATGAAAGGGAGGTCCACACTTATTTTGGGCATCGATGCCTCCGGCTGGTTGGTGCCAACAAACTGATATGAGGGAGTAGGTGCTTCCTATTGGTGAGTGCTAGTGAAACTTTGTAAGGGAGTGGGTGCTTCTTGCTAGTGGGTGCTAGCGAAGCATTGTAAGAGAGTGGGTGCTTCCTTCTGGTAGGTGCCAACAAAACATAGCAAATAGAGTGGGTGCTTCCTGCTGATCGGTGCCAGTGAATGTATGTAAGAAAATTTTAAAGATCAAGAAGAGAAGAAGTATGGTGGTTTTCTCCCTTTATGGGTTTCCACCTAAAAAAATTGTGTTCATGTGTTTGATGTTTATGACTTGACTATGTGTTCCTTGAAGATGCTTAATAATTGAATGTTGAATGCAATTCAAAATACACTATTGTAATGATTTTTTTAAATACATGAAATACTGATTCACCCCCGCTTCACTATTTACATCGGAGCTTGACTAAACTTATACAATATTGGTAAATTTTTGAGAGATTTATTTTTAATCATGTGTTTTACTCCCATTATCTATTGAATTAGTAGGGATGCCATGAATTACATACTAAGTGGTTGAGAGCCCTCTCAATGTGTTGAAATAATAATCATATTATATACCAAAGCTATAACTATGAAACAAATTTTAAAAAGTAGCCACAAAATATCATGAATGCAATAAATAATTATGAATCAACATGTTCAATACTATTAGCGAGATAAAATATGTGAATATGAAAAAAGAGATTACATTGCTTTAGGTTTGATAATGTCTATTGTGTTCTCTTCAATTCTCTTCAAATTGACATTTGGAAATTCATTTGTAGTTAATCTACAAATGAGTGCTCAAAGTCATTACAATTTACATTCATAACCTTATGATTATTTGTTTTGGTTTTTTTAATAGAGCCAAGAGTGGGGACAAAGATAACAAGAAAAAGGTCATATTATAGTGTGTATTGAAGGTAAAATTAACAAAACAAATGATATTATGATGAATGTAGAATTCAAAAATATGAAGTATGTAAACTAAATGTGATGTGAATTGACAAAAATCAACAATGTTCACAACACATGAATTAAAGTGGAGACTCACAAAGACGGTGTTTAATTGTTTTTGGGTAACTTTTATGAAGTCACATATAAAATAATGCTTACACCAATGCCATGGTAGAATATTTATCAAATTATGATCTATGTGGTAGATTTAATATTATAGAAAGATATTTTTTGGAGTTTGGCATATTTATAGCTAAAATTCGGAAAAATAAATTGTAGTTATTTGTATAGTTTAAATTGATTTTTTTACTACCTATATAGTTTCAACAATCTCAAATACTCAAAAACCCATGAAGTATTTAACACTCTCAAAAACCCATTAAGTATTTAGATTGTGAAGAGTTTGACCTCTCACATTTTTAATTTCAATAAATCCCTCCTAGATTTTAAACAAATACATCCAAAATAAATCCATGTTAATCATTGACAGGGTTAAAAGGTTCAATTTTGATCATCACTGATATCTCAGCATCAAAGCATCAAGAACGAACGATTTTGATATTGCCTCTTGTTTAATAGAAAACCCGGACCCGGACATTAGACTTAATGGTTGACAGTCGTCTCTGAAGTTTTTCCACCATTTGGATTTGATGGCTGACACTGGCTTTTGTCCAATGGCGAATCGGAGTACCAGGATTATGCAAACTCACAAACACAGACATTAGTCGATGCTATTGCTCAATGAAGTTTATCTGCCCTTTGGATTTAATGGTTCGCATTGGATTTTGTAGAATGGCGAATTGGGATACCAGGATGATGCACATTCACAAATACAGACATTAGACGATGCTATTGCTGAATGCTCACCTCTCTAGATTGAATAAGGTACTTTCGATTCCATGTATTCTACTTCATCGTACTCTATGGCGTTTGCATCAGAAGCAGGCGATCCGCTTGCAGGGCTACGAAGCCTCAAAAGTTGCCCACACCGCTCTTATGAATGGCGAGAAGCGAAAGCGAGAGGTTGCTTCAGCAGTGGATCTTTACTCCTGGACTGCCAAAGTTATCAATTCTTTTCAGAGCGGGCAAGTAGAAGATGCCCGCGAGTTGTTTGAAAGAATGCCTCAACGAGATTTAGTTTCATGGAACTCGGTCGTCACAGGATATGCCCGGAATGGAAGACTAGAAGATGCAAGACAGGTGTTTGACAGCATGCCCGAACGAGACGTGGTCTCTTGGAATGCAATGATTGCAGGCTACGCTCAAAATGGCAAGTTGCAGGAAGCTGGTGATCTGTTTGACAGAATGTCCGAAAGGAACACTATTTCATGGAACACCATGATAACCGCATACGCCAAGAGCAAGAGAATGGGAGATGCGCGTGCCATGTTTGATAAAATGCCTCTCCGAGATATGGTGTCATGGAATGCCATGATTGCAGGGTATGCTCAGAATGGAAGGTTAGACAATGCAAGGCAATTGTTTGACAAAATGCCAAAGCGTGATGTTGTGTCATGGAATGCAATGGTGACAGGGTATGCTCAGAATGGAAGAATAGATGATGCGCGCCTGTTGTTTGATGAAATTCCAGATAAAAACATGGTCTCGTGGAATACTATGATTTCAGGCTATGTCCATAATCGTAGGATGGATGATGCGTCTGACTTGTTTGTCAAAATGCCTGTACGGAATGTTGTCTCCTGGACTTTGATGATTGCTGGATATACCCAGAATGGGAGATTGGATAATGCACGTGCATTGTTTTACAAAATGCCCAGAAAAAATGTGGTATCATGGAATGCTATGATTATGGGATATACCCAGGAGGGAAAAATAGATGAAGCGCGGCGTTTGTTTGATGAAATGCCAGAACGAGATGTAGTGTCATGGAATGCAATGATTACAGGATATAGCCAGACTGGGAGAATAGGGGAAGCGTGTCAGTTGTTTGACAGAATGCCCTACCGAGACGAAGTATCATGGAATGCAATGATTGCAGGGTATGCCCAAAATGAGAGAATGGAGGATGCTTATCGGCTTTTTAATGAAATGCCGGAAAGAACTGTGGTGTCGTGGAATGCAATGATTGCGGGTTGTGAACATAATGCCCATTGTGAAGAAGCCCTCACCTTATTTTCTCAAATGCTACGGGAAGGAGTGAAACCAGATCACTCCAGCTTTACGAGTGCTCTCAGTGCATGTGCTGGTGTAGCATCATTGGGAGAGGGTAAACAGATTCAACAGCATATTGTGAAAATTGGCACTGTAGTTGATATCCCTCTTGCCAATTCTCTTATAACCATGTATTCAAAATGCGGGATCATAGATGATGCGAGACTGGTCTTCAATGAGATGCCTGAACATGATGTTATTTCATGGAATGCGATTATTGCGGGGAATGCTCAACATGGGCATGCTGAAGAGGGCCTCCAATTCTTTAAGCAAATGCAGCAATCGGGCATCAAGCCAAACGATGTCACTTTTGTAGCAGTCCTGTCCGCCTGCAGCCATGCTGGTTTTGTGGAGGAAGGGTGGTGTTGTTTTGATTCAATGACTCGAGATTATGGCATCATACCAAGAGCAGAGCACTATACTTCCATGGTTGATCTACTTGGTCGTTCTGGGTTCTTGGCTAAGGCAGAGGATTTTATCAATAAAATGCCATTGAAACCAGATGCTGCAGTGTGGGGAGCACTGCTTGGAGCTTGCAGAGTTCATGGCAATGTTGATATTGCTCAGCGAGCAGCAGACTGCTTATTTGAATTGGAACCACAAAATTCCGGATCATATGTGCTCCTCTCAAACATTTATGCTGCAGCTGGTAGGTGGGATGATGTACTGAAAGTGAGGACAATGATGAAAGAAAGAGGTGTAAAAAAACAGCCAGGCTGCAGCTGGATTGAGCTTAAGAATAAGGTATATACTTTTGTTGTAGGAGACAGATTACACCCACAAATGGAGAATATTTATGCAACATTAGAGAGATTGCTCACCCAGATTAAAGCTGCAGGGTATATGTCCAACACAGATTTTGTGCTGCATGATATGGAGGAGGAGCAAAAGGAACATGCGCTTTTCTACCATAGTGAGAAGCTGGCCGTTACCTTTGGACTTCTAAATACATCTCCTGGAACACCAATCCGGATTATTAAGAACCTTCGTGTTTGTGGAGACTGTCACAATGCCATTCGATTTATCTCCAAAATTGTTGGTCGAAATATTATTGTGAGGGACACAAACCGCTTTCATCATTTCACTGATGGATTCTGTTCTTGTGGGGATTATTGGTAGTGACATTAAAACGAATGCCACGTGGCCTATTTGTTCACTATAACAATTTAAATTTGTAATTTGAGGAGCGTGAAGCTTTATAATTGCAATTAAGATTCATCAACACGCATAGTTGTTTGGGTTTGGTATGAGTTTGATCACATCAAAATATTGCTCCATCATGTCTTAAATTGAGGAAGTTGGCAACTGTGTACAAATAGATACCGAAATGAGTTTATAACGTGAAATTCATTAAAAGCCAAGCTCAAACCAATCTTTAGTCTCCTCATTCTTCTATTATTTTCTTGTCTTAATTCTTCTTCTCACCTACCTCCTATTCATATAAGCCTTGAGCATGAAGAAAATGTATCACATGCAAAAGGCCTAGTGTATGAAGAACATGTATGTGTCATACATACAAGGGAATTCTTCTCCTATTTATTGTTATTGTGCTTTTGAGGTTTCTGCCCTTTGTAGGTCATAATACAATCATGAGGTCTTTTGCATGCAATCGTGTCTTTGAGTTGTATGTTTTCAGTTGTGCTCTGAGTTGTATGTTTTTAGTTGTGCTCACTGTTAAGGTTCATTTCCACCAGTATCAGAGTGGTGCTATGTGCAATCTTTTTGAACAAGCAATTATGAGAGTTATCAAATTTTTGGTTGATTATTTTTTCCTATATTTCCATAACATTATTCGGATTGTGGCAGAAAAAGATTGGCATGGTGCAGATGTTGGGATTTTCCCCTTTTCTCCTTGAGCTTCTATGATGCATCACCTCAAGCTTTGTGTTGAAGTCATCTTCGGATTGGCCTGAAACATTTTCAGAAAGAAGATTTGAACATTTTGATAACTTTTCCTTGCTGTGATAAGGCATGATTCTCTTTCTGCTCAACCATTTTTACGACTTTCGAATCCATGTTGAGACCAAAGTGCTCCAATCAGCTTAACATTTGAGCAGAAGATAGATCTCATCACGTGGATCATTTTTTCCTTCCATGGCAACATCTGATTTTGTTTTTTACTAAGTTTTTAGGTAACCTCAGAATCCGTGTCAAAACAAAAATATCATTGGATCCACTTCAAATTTTGGATGCAACTCTTATTTGTAATTTTGAGCACTCTTTAAAAATATCATTGGATCCACTTCAAATTTTGGATGCAACTCTTATTTGTAATTTTGAGCACTCTTTTTTGTGTTCTTAGATCTTATTTCCTTTTTATTTTTAGTTATTTTGATTCCATTGTAAATAGCATTGGAAAAAACAAGAAGAAGAGAAGGAAGAAGAAGATGAATAAATAAGGGAACAAGTATCTGTAAGAACCCTTATCCTCTGTTTCTATAATAAAATTATAGTTTATTATAGATTTAATGCGGGGAGGATGATCTAGTCCTTACACAACAACGTGCAACGCCCCCTGGGACAAGTATATGTAAGATCCCTTATACTCCATTTCCATAATAAAATTATAGTTTTAATGTTGGTAGGATAATCTAGTCTTAACGCTTCTGTATCTTGGA
The DNA here is from genome assembly GCA_034641835.2 of Pinus albicaulis. Taxonomy (NCBI): domain Eukaryota; kingdom Viridiplantae; phylum Streptophyta; class Pinopsida; order Pinales; family Pinaceae; genus Pinus; species Pinus albicaulis. Next base: position 530,528,475 of record CM076580.1, read on the forward strand.
ACATTCTTGGAACGTTATCTAATTATTGTGTTTATTTTCCTCATACCAGTAGTCGTTAACCATAGGCAAAAACTAGATCTCTTGACAAATACTAAAATTGATTTTACTATTTCAAACCCATTTAACACCATATTTTGAAAATAACGAGACTTTTTTGGGGAAAGTCATGATTGCATAACTAAAGTGAATGTCCAATGCAGTTGTAGACATGAGGATAGCGGAGAATCTATTAAGATGGTTTACATTTTTGGGCAATTCATAATTGTTACATTGAAATTTCAAATTTTATTCTTTTATCGAATTGAAGCCCTCAAAATTCATATAAGTTTTGTGAATTTTGATTTGGAATAAAAAGACAATTTGTGGAGAATTATGTTGTTGTCCTGTTGATTGCAAAAAATGACCTCATCAACATTTAAGAAGACTACCTGGTCAGAGCTCAAATTAAACTCTTTTCCATTTGTAATGGTGGTTCCGACTGGTTCTAATGGGTCTAGTTACCTCCTCACTCTCCTTGTTGACTTGTGATGTCCCTAATTAATTATCAACCAGAAGAGGAATTCAAACTTACCTTTTTGTTGCATGCTTGCAAGAAAGTAGCCCTTAAGCTGAAACAAAAGCTCAACCAAGCCACACTAGAGTTTGCTCCTGCGTAAGGAGACTTCTAAAATGCAATGAATTTATTCTATATACAAATCTACTATGAGATGCAAACAACAGAAAATAAATCCTAAATCTATTTTGATTGGGAAGATATAGATCCAATCCCAACCAAGAGAAAGGTATTGAAGTCTGGACCAACGTTCAATTTAGAATAAAAAAGGAAGCTAGCAAGCTAAAGAAATAGTTCTAGGACCTGTCACTTATTCACACAAATACACGCATTCAACTATTTGATAAATAGGTATTAGATCTCTCTTACATATACATCTAAATTCAAATAAAATGAATTGAAAATCAATTACATGATTGCATTAAAGAAATAATTCTTATAAAACAATCATGATTAAAAAAAGACAAACCTGTCATTAATTTGTTAAATAATTAATAGCAATGACATGTATATCTATTTGAATTCATTATTCAACTTGATAGCAATTAGATCCAACAAGAAAAGATAGTTTTTCATTGATTAAATAAGTATACACTTAACTGAATTTACAAGTGCAAAACTCCAGAAACACATACTTATCTGGGTGAAGAATTGCATCAAAATTTAATTAAATGCAGACCCATAAATTGACATTTATCTTTGAAAAAAGTGTACAAAAATTGCAGTTATGATCAAAGCCTTTAAGTACATGAATTCTCAGAAAATTTCACGATAACATGAAATTTTCAGAGCTGAAATACATCTCTATGAGTTTCCCTAAATCTGATCCAAAGAATACTTAACTCTCAACAAAAATTTTCCCGCTACAATAGTGCAAAAAACCTTCTTTTTGTAGAGAATTTCCCCAAAAGTTTCACATCCGGAACCCTTTCTCCGTTCTCCCAATTCTTATTTCTAATTTACAAAAGAAAATCCAAAAAGGAGAGTTGTTGAAAGCAATTTAGATCCATCAATTTTGGAGCTGCAAATCCTCTTTTTTTTTAATCCCAATTTCATTGTTCCAATCTTTTTGTGTTTAATTTGTTCAACAAACTTCTTGCAAAAAAACTCATCAAAATTAAAAATCAAACCCAATAAGAATAAAGAAAAATCCAGATTTCTAAAATTGTGAAAACAAATCAACGAATTTAAAATCCATTTGATAAAGTAATAAAATCATATTCTAATCTCTCATTGCTTCACTATGGAGATATTCTTTGGCCAGAATTGATATTCAATACGAATTTGCAACATCAAACCATTTTTGAGCCAACTAAAAATTTTCAAAACAAATTCTCAAGTTAAACTTTTGTTGCAATTTCGTAATCTTCACTTCTGCTAATTTTCCATGGAATTAGCTTTCTAACGAGCTCTCATTTGGCTGAATAGAACTCAAGGTATCAACAAAAAAATCTAAATAGTTGAGAAAAAAATAAAATTTAAAATCTATTTTAAATGTTAATAAAATTTAATGGTATTAAATAATATTTAAAATTAAAACAAAGAAAATAAATAATTAAACAAATATATAAAAACAAATTTTACATGTTAAAAGAAAAACCTAAGAGGGCCGTTTAAATCCTTAAAATGATGGGTTAATAGGATGTTTAAATGCTTAAAAGGATGGGTTAATAGGATGTGAAAGAGGGACCACGTGGTGTAGAGTGCCCCCCCTATCACCAAAAATTTAACTATTAAAAAAATCCTACTATAGTATTATTAAAAAATTCCTTCTATAGTACTTCAAAGCCTTATTAAAGCCTCGCATTCAACCCTCACGCTTCATTCCACTTAAGTCATCTCCGGGATGGATCCATCCCAAGAAGAAACAAATGCTTAAAAATGTTAAACCTTCCGGGTGAAATAACCATAATGATGCTTAAAAATGTTGAACCTTTCAGGGGAAATAACCATAATGATGTCATGAGGTTTGCTTTTATTTTGTTGGACACCTAATCCTCAATGAGTAGGTGTGGAAGGCGAATGGACAAAAGGAGTCCAAGAGACCACTTGGAAGATGAATCCAAGGGTCACCTAATGTACTATAAAAGCACATCTATGGTTAATAGTAAATAACTCACACCTATCTTTCCGATGTGTGTGTTTACTTTCTCATCCACCATGCGTGTGTTTAAGATGGTATCAGAGCAGGCGATTGTTGGCCCTGCTCCAATAAGCTAAACTCTAGCTGTGTTCTCTGAGTTTGTCAGTCCATAATGCTCCTCCTTGCATTCCCTCTCTATTGTTTGGCCTCTACGTAGCTCGACCCTCTCCTCTCTTCCCGTGCTAAATCCTGAGCCACAACTTATCTACATTGGGTTTCTTTATGTGTTGATTAAAGCTTAATGATTATATACTAATCTATATTGACGTTGATTCCCTGAGCTCGAGGATGAAAGTGGGCAGAGGTCATCTGCGAACTGCGTATCACTACACGCCTCGAATACTACCTCGAGCTCCCTCCAAATTCTTCAACTATCCATTGTAATACGTTGTCTGCACATTTAACACTCGACACTGATTATCGCGACCTCTCTCAACTGCCACTACGCAACCTCCCACATTTCTGCCCACTGTAATACGCTTCACGCTGTATGCACACCAGGACTCGCTCCACCAGAATCCCGACTCCTCGACACTGAGCTGTTGTGTCAAATGGTTGCCTGGAGGTGTGAATCGCTGAACTCTCTGGATGTAGCGAAAACTATACTCCTAACTGTGTTAAGTTCCCAAGTTTTTTCTGTGATCAGTGTTAAAACTTGCGTGACTCTCCCTCTTCTGCACTGCATCATATAATCAACATCGAATTGGTATGATAACTTCCCCTCGGGCCTCCTCTCTCTACCTACGCCCACGCATACACCGCTCCACGCATACAACATTGTAATCATAATGCTGCGCAGTTGGCTTTTGGCACAGTCCACACACTGGTTATTGGTATAAGTCGACGACTCCTCTCTCGTTATTGGTTCCTCAACACCACCCCTCTCCGGTCCCTCGACATCTCGCAGCCCGCCTCCTCACCTTCCACCTTCGCGGGCCCCTTCATAGTCCTCCGCTCACCCCTCTCTACTGTCATCTCCCCTCACCTCCCGCGCTCCCACCACCACCGGGGAGTGCTCAATGTGACCGTGCACGACCAGAACAGCTCCGCCGTAGCAGCGTCCGAGACGGTCTCGGGACTCGATCAGGCGACCTTGGATTCGTATCCAAAGTTCATGTATTTAGAGAAGGAGAAAGAAGGGAGATTAGTCGTGCTACTCGATTTGCCTCGGCGATTAAAAGGACACCGACCTGCTTCACATGCTGCCGGATTGGGGCCACGTCTTCCACCTTCACATCGCAGCGGAAGCGTCGTGGAGCGTAAGACGTTGAAGTGTAATAACATCAGTGCTTGTTATTTTCCTTGAAGGAGGATGCACTTGGTGTGTAGCGAGTGGCAAGGAGCATCGACGGCCATAAGAGTAAGTTGAAGAAAAAAAACTTGACTCTTCAAGAATTCAAAGTTTTCTAGAGTTTGATTCATCTTGGGTTTCCGAAAATGAGTATGATTAGGTCATGTTGCTTCTAAGTGAAGGCTAGGTCGTTCTGCTGCTAGGTGAAAAGATAAGATCATCTTAAAGTCAAACATTGAACTTTGTGATGTAGAAGCTGGTGGAAAAAAGGTGAGTTGGCCTCCTTTGATTGCAATCAACGCTGACAAGTTTGGTGGTGTAATAAAAATATCAATGATACATTATACTGTACAATGAAGGCATAAAGTATAATGAGAGTTTATAAATAGTGTTGAAAGGTGCATTTTTGTGGAATTCGACACCTTTATTTGTTGAGCTTGATTTGCTGACAAAATGGTTCAAATTAATAATGTATTAGAGTCATTGAATACTTTAATACAGTCAATTGTTTATGACAGAGTAAATATCAACAAAACCACTCTTATCGACATTCAGACATGTCTGCAAAATGCACATGAAACGATAGAGTTTTTGCAGCTTGAATCTCAGCTTCAGCAAGAAGAATTACAACAGAGGAGTCATCATTCTGAACCTGTTTTTGTTCAGAACATTGAAAGAGACTCCCATAATCATCAAGTCAATAATGTTGTGACTGATTCATATTCAGTGCCTAGTTCGAAAGCAGATTTGTATGCAGATGCAGATGTTCACACTTTGTTTCCCAAGCCCATCATCAGACCTTGGGAAGAGTTTGTCCACAACAAGCACAAAACAGGTCTTGGATATGACAAGGAGTTGTCCTTTCATATTCCAGACTACTCCAAGCCCATCAAATTTTAGAGTGCCGGATTTTTCATAACAGTTCAACTTCAGCCGTTCTAGATCCTGCTCCTCTTCCACAACAACAACAACAGATTGTAAAATGCCAACACTGTGATGGAGTTGGCCATATGAAAGATCATTGTTTTGATCTTCACCCATGCAAGCACTGTGGGCGGCACACCCATTTTTCACACAAATGCTTTAGAAACAAGCCTCCTGCAAGAACAAAGATTCACCTTAGATGGATCGCTTCTTGGCAATGGGCATCAACAACCAAGAAGATGTTTAAGTCGCATGTCAGAACTTGTTATTGAATATTGAACAATCTTGTAGTTGAGTTTTCGCCATCATCTCACCTTGTACCTGACAGGGGGGAAAATGGTGGTCATCTACAAGATTCCAAGCCACATCAAGAAAGCCTGAGCCATAACCTGTCATTCCAGATTCAGAGTTGTAGTCAGAGACATAACAGTTCAAGTGAGTCTGAGCCACAACCTGTCATTCCAGATTCAGAGTTGTAGCCAAAGACACGGATGCCCATGAGCATTCCTTTGGTTGGTGGACAACCTTAAACCATCCATGCGAGGTTGATATTCTTCCTCTTCAAATAATTCAGAGCACTTCATCTAACAGAAGACTTCAACTTCTTGCCAGCTTTGGTAGAGTTTCGAGAAATGCATTAAGCAGTCCAGTGTTGGTGTCATCCTTAAACCATCACAGGTTGTAGACTTCCCTTCTTCTAGGTTGAAAGTCTCCCTCTTCAAATATGAGGGACACTTCCTCTAGTAGAAGACCTCAGCTTCTTGCCATATTTGAAAGAGTTCCGGGAACTGCAATAAACATTGCGTTCCAGTGTTGGTGGTTATACTTAAACCACCTCTTTATGCCAACATTTCAGAGAGATGATTAAGCCTAAGTGCTGCCATGCATACTTTGCAGATTTGTATTATAACTCTCTTCTTGGACTCACACATACCCCTTCAGATTAAGGGGGGAATGTTGGACACCTAATCCTCAATGGGTAGGTGTGGAAAGCGAATGGAAAAAAAGAGTCCAAGAGACTGCTTGGAAGATGAATCCAAGGGTCACCGATTGTACTATAAAAACACATCTATGGTTAATAGTAAATAACTCATGCCTATCTTTCCTATGTGTGTGTTTACTTTGTCATCCACCATGTGTGTGTTTAACATATTTTATTTTTTAATTAGGCTAATAGGCTTTTCCTTTTGAATGAATTCAGCGTAGAATTTTGTCAATTTTTATTTTTAGCCTCTGTGCTTGTGCATATTTATGATCACATTTATTAACGGATTTTTCAACAACTTTTTACCTTCCGATTCGGCGGTCATATCAGTTGGTCCCGTTGCTATTTTTTGAATTTAAGGGATAATTGTTTTTGTTAAGTCTCGGTGCTAGGGAGGGTTGTGGGCGTCAGGCCAACCAACCCAGCCAAGTCCATGCGTAAAGATGTTCTGTTAAGTGCTCTTGTGGAGTGAAGCTTTCTGCCAAGGTTTCAAGTTGTAGGTTCGGTGCCTGCTCCAACAAGGCAAGGTCGAATGTTCGCGAACTAGGCTGTCAATCAATTAGTCTCCGGGACAAGTATTTCCATACCTGAAATGGGGCATTTTCTCCTTGGATATTCGTCGAACCATCTAACTCTCTGATGGTTCCGTTTCGTTTCGATTCGACTTGATATCAATATATATTTTTATTTTTGTTCTTACATTTATATTGAAACCCAATTTTAAATTTTAATGTTTATATCAGGTATTTATGATTTTGTTATGTCATTTTTTTTTTCCAAAGAAAATAATTTTATCAAAATTGAACTGTGAAAATTTGTTAAATGTAAAAAATTAATAAGTATTTTCACTGTAACAGTGAAATCTGGCCTCCATATCTACACTATGACTGAGATTCCTTACCATGCAGTTCACTCAATTATGAGAATCTTCTCCAATATTGGAATGCATTTTTCCTGTCAAATAGAGTTAATATTTATAATCTTCAGCCTAAAGAAATATTCAAAAATATCTAGTTACGTTATTAAAATCATGTAGAATCCGATATTAAATATAAAATGAAAAAATATATATATTCTATAAAATAATAATATTATTAAAAAAAATCCTAATATTATTAAAATCCTGGCATATTGAGATACATTAAAAGGGAACATAAAACTAAATTCTAAAGAAAATGTCAATATAAAATTAGAAGATTGAAATTAAGTGGTATAAATTAATTAGTATAGTTAAAACTCTAAATAATATCAATGCATTTCAATTTTAGATGGGTGGAGAGGTGAGACCATGCAGAAAGAGAAAAACTATATCAAGAAAGAAACACAAATGTAATTAAAATTAAAAGTGATGTTGAAAAACTATATCAAGAAAGAAACACAAATGTAATTAAAATTAAAATTTCAAAGAAAATACAAATATAAAAGTGGAAGCACTGAAATAAGATGATGCAAATTAAAACTATGATTAAAATCCTCATATATATCAATGCATTTCTAGGTGGGAAAAACTATATTAAGAAAGAAAAGGCAAATGTAAATGTCGAAATAAATTACAATTTATTAAATGTAAATGTATAAACTGATATTGTTATCATTCTTATTATTCAAATGATCAAAAGAGAATAATGAAAACTTAAAATTCTTGTTATACAAATACATTTATCAAATTCTATTTGTGGATGTCTATTGGAGGAAAAAATATTAACAATGCTAAGAAAAAGTTTAAAATTTTATAATGAAAATAGCAAAAATAAAATATTGAAATAGTAAGGAGAAAATGTTGGGCAACCTTTTATCAAAGACACATACAAAATGTTGTGAGCTATGTGAGAGGATCATTATTTTACTTCAGATTTTAATCTTATATAATTTCTCAAGAATTTAAGATAAATTTAAAACTGAAAATTGAATGATAATAAAAAAAAATTGAATGTAAATATTTTGCAAATTTTATACCTCCTGAATTTAATTTCATATTTTAATTTTTTAAAAATAATTTGAAAAGATAGAAAGACACTTTTAAAATAATTTGAAAATGGTTTTACTTCAACGAATTTGTTACATGTGAACACTAGATAAAATCCAGACCTGTAAATGAAATTTCAACAGTCAAAACTAATTTTCATTTTCATTGGCTCATTAGGCTGATAGGTCTTTCTTTTAAATCACTTCACTTAAACAATTTTTTTTATAAGTGAAATGATTGCTAATTTATTTTTTTAGCAGTAGATATATAAATGAGTAATTAACCTCTACTTAGATGTTGCATGGTTGTTTTCTCCAATTTACTTTATGACATTTGATTGATGAACCTTTACCTAAAATGATAGCATAGTGGCATGATTATTGGACAATATTGGTCTTTACTCTTTACTGTACATAAATTAGGCATATGTATAAAATACAGATATGGTACATTATATGTACTTTCTTTTTGTCTTTGATGATATATATCATGTCTTTGATAGTTTTCCACCCATTTACCCACTTAAAAAAACCTCAAGTTATAAAATATCTTAAAAAATTTTAGATATAAACTAAATCGTCAAATTTTAAAGGAATTTTTTTTTTGGTTATTTTATTGTTTCTATATTTGTGCATAATTTTTAAATAAGTGTAGTGATTTTTTATTCTTATACTTTGCAAAAAAAATCATTCAAAATTAAAATCTTTAAATATATTTGATATTTAGGTAAATAATATATTTTCCATTGGTGACTTCCCATTATAATTTAAGTCTTTACATAAGGAAAAACAAGAATGAGCGGTAAATAAAAATCTGGGTTTTAAAACCTGTAGAGAAAAGTAATAAGGTGAATCATGAGAAAAAACATAATAGGAATGTGAGAATGGGGGTGTTGTTTGTTTAATGGGGATGCTACTAACATTTGTAAAACCTTGCAATTGAGATGGAACAAAAAGAGTTTACTCACATGTTTTCCATCAAGGTACTAGTGTTGTCCATTTAATGGGGAGGACACTAACATTGGTAAAACCTAGCAATTGGGATGGAACAACATGAGTTTACTCACATGTTGTTTTTTCTATGGCTTAATATTTTATTGTATTGTATTGCGTAAAAAAAATGGAAGGAAAAATGTTTGTAATAGGATACTCTGTTTTTACTTTTAATTTTAATTAAATTGTAAAAAAAATATTATTATAATATTAATTATATTTAAATTAAATGTTTTCCGAATCCCAACCCTAATAAAAAACACTTTTTGATTTGTGGTAAGGATCTTTCAAAATTATTTAATTTGAATAAAAAAAATGGGTTATGGGCTAGAGTTTTTTTGGTTGAATAATAAAACTATTTCTTTTGGTTAAGCACTATGTTTTTTTGGTTTACTATTAAATAATGATAAAAATATAAAACCTAGGTAAATGACTTCTAAATGATCCCCATCAATGTTGCTTATGCATAATTGTAAACAATAAGGGTGTTTTTACTTATGAATGGAAATATGTTCTACTTACCTTTGAAGTGCCAAATTATTTTGTTGGTAGTGTAAAACATTAGGTGAACACCATACTAGAGAGTTCATACAAAAGCTCCATGCATTGCAGGTCCATTAGATGATGTAGATTTATAAAATTATCCATTGCTGACAATATAAGAACCATCCTCTAAATAGCTCCCACATCTTATATTGTAAGTGACAAGAAGATCTCATTTCTCATTGCTAAGAAAAATGTGGATATGGCACCAAGGCCAGTTTGATATGTATAGACAAACTACGAGACTCCATGGAGATGGAGCAAGGTATTTTTTTTGAGTTATTGCACAAATACATATGTATAATGTTATGTGCTATGAAAGAACCTATGGAAACTTGTTGTGGTACATTAAGCAAACAATGTCATCCATTGGGTCGAGTTCGACTTGATGCAGAGTAATAATATATTTTCTTGATTTACAACAATTATAGATAATTTCCTAAATGAGATAATTATCAATAACATGGAATACACATGAGAATAAGAATACAACATACATTTTTAATGTCATCATATCAGATATAGGCAAAAAAAGTATTAAATGCCCTTCATCAAACGACATAGAAGGCCTAAAATGGGGCAAAAGTAATATGTACCTGTTGTTTCCTCTAAGTAGAAATTGCCCATTCTAGAAAATCAATATTTCTTCATAATGGGTTTAAATCTTTAATTGGTAAAATAAGTGGTAAATTATATCTCAGTCAACTTTCATCATCTCAATATTTCAATTATTATTTTAATTGTGTATTACCAACTTAATACAAACACACCAAACAACCTAAATTTAATACAACAATTATTAATTCAAATAAAAGTACAACTTTTCCAATTCAACAATTCCAATTTAACAACCCTATTGGCCTTTCTTTGCACCTTTTGGGGTAATTACTAGTGTATATATAATAATAATAATAATAACAATAATAATAAATTTATTTATTTATTTATTTTTATTTTATATAGTTTACAATGTATATACAAGTTTACAAGATTTTGGCGGTGGTTTGGTAGGATATTTGATGGTTTTGTAAGATATTTAAATAAATAAAGTAACTTAATTTAATAATTAATAAAAAAAGTAATTAAGATAATAATATTTACAAATTAATTAAATAAATTTAATTAATCTAAATTAATTAAATTATTATATTCATATAATTTAAATTAATTAAATTTACAAAATAAAAGTATAATACATGTTTTACATATTTAAACCTATGCGGTAAAATTCAACCAAACTTTGAACAAGTGTCATTTTCAAACCGTAAGTCGAAATTCAACAATGAGTCATTAGGAAGTTGGCGAGAAACCACACACAATGAAGCAATCAAAGCAGGAATTTGAAAAAGTGAAAAATTCGCAAAATTAACAAAATTAAATCATTGAAGAAATTATTTGACCAAAATTTACATTGAGGTTCCCCATTTGTAAAAAGTTATGAGGGAGTTGTGGCTACAACAATGGCTACACACAGGGAAGAAGTAGTCATCTGTGGTTAAAAATAATGAGACAAAATTTACCAAAAAATTGAAAATAAAAGTTTCCAAATTTTTTTCGCACATAACATTATTGGCAAGGGTCCCACATAAGGTAGAATTAAAGCAAAATAAACTCTTAAAGATGAAAGAACTTGAATGCCCAATTCCAATATAGTGAATCCAAAGATGGGGAAAATTTATTAACTTTAATTACATATCAGCTATTGAATAATGAAAATAGCTAGGGGTGTTAAATATTAACATGCATATATGAAATTACCTCTTTTCTTTTGACATAGATTTGTTGCCAACAGACATGTTTAACACCCTGGAAAAGATATCTCCGTACCATGTATGCATGGACCTGTTGCCAACGAGCCTATTCAATACTCCGACGAGTTTACACACACTTCCCACACATGTGTTTTCAACTCTCTTTTACCACCCTTTTGCCACCCTTTTGATTAAATTATTTGGAAAATTTCATTTCAACAATTGGGTTAAGAGAGCGAGGTGGTACAAGAGGTTGTTTTCTTAAGGAAATATATGTGATGCTAGTTGATTTAGATCCCACTAGATTTCTTTCCATCTACCCAAGTAGATGATTTTATATGTGGCAAGGTATGGGAGGGATTCAAAGCCAAGAATGAAAACAAATTGTTCCTTTATAAAGATGAGCTTATACCACATGAATAAAATCTTAATGTTCCCCATGGTCGATGGTTAATGCATGAGAAAAGTGAAAACTTAATGAAAATGACCTTTGAATAAATGAAATCCTATTGAAAAGAAAGATCGTCATGATTGTCTCATGGAGGTCAACCAATGTTGTGTAGGAAATATCCCCCCATTTAGATTTTGAATATATCACAAAATCTGAGCAAAGCCGAAATAAAAAACAACGCACCTTAAAGATCACAATTAAAGAAAGAAAATGAAAATTTAAAAGAAAAGGAAAATATAAAAAGCCATGATTGAACGAAAGTCCAACAAAAACAATTATGAAAATAAGTCTCAACAAAAGAATGACTGTGAAGAAAACGTGTATGTTTTTCTAAAGTTGAGATCTTGATGAATTATATCTCGTAGAGTTGTAAGTACTTAGGTTTTTTATTCAAACAAAGACTCTAAATCTAAATAGTATTTATGCGAGAAGATGAAGTTAAATAAGATGTACCTCCTTTTGCAAATTTTCTTGTTTCAAAATTAAGCCTCCATAAAAAAATCTTAACGATTATCTAATAAAGATGAGACTTATGGAGATATTAAATGAAAGAAAAATAGAGGTTTATAGACTTCCTGATTTAGCTTATTTGAAATTTGATCATCATCATAACTTCTTTTCGTAATGAGGAGAATGAGTTCCAAGTCTTAGTAAGTAGGGGTGGTATATTTTCAAAGGAATTCTCGAAGACCCACAAAAACATAGCTTTAGATCAGCTAATAATAAAAATAAGGCTAAAACAAAAAGCATAAAGAACATGGTAACAAATGAATATGAGCACATGAGACTTAACTTGAATAATTTCACGAATATTTACCTAAAAGATACTAATTTTATCCACTTCTTCTTTTGATTGAGACTAAAAGTATGAAGAACTTACATTTTAATGAAGTTTTTATGTGCCAAAGATCATCAACTTATTGAATATAAACTAGAACGAGCATTAAGCTAGAAAAGTAATAACTCATGTTCAAGGAATCAAAAGTAAATAAAAAATCATCAGAGATAATAATGAAAACAATAAAAATATGTTAAAATGTACTTCGCTTTGTATTGCAGTTGCGATTATTCTCTTTTCTTCTTCTGATTTTATATCAACCCCAAAGTTTTCATAAAATCTCATGAAATCAAGTCAAATTTCCAACCTATACAACATTTATGTATATATATGGAAAGGAACTTTGCATATTCTGTGTGTGCTTATCTATTTATTGCATTAATATGACCGATTCTTGAGGCTACATGATAAGTGGCACGATGTGATTTGAACGAGCAACATGTTGGAAGACGTTATTGGTGTTGCATCAGCCCGTGAGCTCAAGGCTAGAAATAATAAATGATGCACACTAAGAAGATGCACGAGATGATAATATCTAGGATGAGGTGGAGAGAAAAGAACGAGCATCCAATGGTAGAGCGATGTGAGGGTATGGAAATGTCACATGAGTGAGTTGAGCCATCCCGAGAGTGAGAACTCAGATGGAGTAATAGGGACGTGCACTAGGAGTTTCGGGGAAAAATAACCAAGATTAGGTGGAAAGTGGGGCCAATAGGCTAATGTATGATGGAAATTTTTCATGACTAAGTCGTTCTGGCTCTTTCAAATGAGCGAGCGCAAGTAACTTCCAATATTGGAGGGTCAAGATGACGTGGAGAAGAGACGCCAATGTAAAGAGCGCACAAGGTAAATCAAAGCTGCATGAATGACGAGGGCCCCACACATGCCATAATGTATGCTTACATCACCCCGAAAGGTAATCCCTTAGAGGATGAAAAGGATCAGTTTATGAAAGCTCCAGGGAAGAACCTTTAGGCTACATGGCAGAATAAAGAAGGGTGAATGAAAAGAGAATAAAGTGAAGAAAAGGGGGCCCATTTTTCCATTCCATCCAGAAAGATAAAAATCCAAGAAGAAAAAAGAAAAATATTTGAAGGATCTCATCAGGGAAAAGAAAACAGGGATACGTGGAAGGAGTGGAAGAGAGTGAACCAATAAAAATCACATAAGGGAGGACCCATAAGCTTCAATGGATGTATATGTTAGCTCAAAAGAGAAAACCAAGAAGAAATAAAAAGGGTGTGCTTCCAAGGAAGAGATAAAATGATTACCTCCAGACCGAGACGAGGACCACTGTAAAAAGGGTTTGGCTCGTCATGGGTTAAAAAAATCATAGGGGCATGGAAGTAGACATAGATAATTCTTTCCAACTATTGTAAAATTATTTTCTATTTTCCTTTTCCCTCAAGAACCATTCTTTGATTAAGCATTAAAAATTTAGAAACCAAAGGCTCGCGACATAACAAAACAAGAAAAATACATGCATTTTGTTACATCTGCCTCAATGAAACAGACAAAGCATGATTTAAGACTTCGTCTTGTAAATGTGCAAAGAAAAGGAAATATAAAGAAAAGTGCGATCTGTACATAGCACATCTTATCAAAAATTTAAAATTCTAATTAATGGATGTGTACTTCCCTGAACATGGTTATGACAAAATTTTATTGGAATAATGTTGAATTATTTTTCTCGTGAAAAATCAAAAGGATTATTGCTCATTTATTCTTCTACTTGCATTTTTAAAATAAAAACAAAAGAAAAGGAATCTAAAGTTAAACTAATACTACTCCTACTCTAATCTATTAGGGTAAACTAAAACTAAGTAAAATCATACTTCTAGTGAAACCAATCAAATTCCTTTATTCCTACAACTATATACATATCAATAAATATTAATGGAAATAAATTATAACTAAATTATTAAAAAAAAAATTCAGCCTACTATTTACACTTGGTTTTTTTTTTCCAAGGAAGGCGACCCACTGCACGACCGAGTTACGGATTAACAAGAAATTCAGAGTAGACCAAATGCCATAATCTCTTTGATCGGAAGTGAATGTCTATATCAATCAATAGGTTCCGAGAATCAGACCCCATACCGAAAGGACATGGAGTAGCATTTTGTCAACCTTTCTTTGTTCTATTTAATAAGTAAAGTATAAGACAATAAAAAGTTACAGTGGTAGATGCAAAAACATTCTTGAAACTGTGATCCCACTTACAAAGTAGAAACACTAGAAGAACTGATAACCAACAAAAAACATAATGCTAATAAAGGACTGTTTAGAAAATTACAAAAAAATCTCAGAGTTGGGCCTCTCCAAAAAGAGAAAACGATCCATAACACATAACTATCAAGTTTATAGTACCACTGTGCGTTTTAATAAAAAATAAATAAAAATTGTTTCTATATGATAAAAATAACATATGTAATCAGAGAATTGAAGTGTACACCAACTGATAAAGGGAAAGAACATAAGCAACCACTAGGCAGAACAAAAAAAAAAGCAGGATCATCTTATGTAAGGTCGTTGGTCCGACACACAAACCCTCCCTTTGCAATCTCTATTATGCGACGTGCATTCATAATATGTTTAAGACCCTCATTAGAATGGAGGTCAGCTTCATTGTTCCATTCCCTGTAGATGTGGCAAACAAATATAGAATCAAAATATAGTTTTAAAAGTAAAATTTCTTCTAAGAGTGGAATCAACATGAATTTTTGACATCTCTGAACTCCATTAAACCATTTTAAGAAAACAAATTTATGTACAAGAAATCTCTCTTGAAACGAATGCTCCAACCATGTTCCAATCATATCATAAAAGCTTTGATGAATCTCTATTAATGATTGAAGTGGATTTGAAAGAAGAGAGGGTAATAGGGAAAGCTCTAACAATGCGTCTTTAAATGTTGCTACCCGTGAAACAATGTTAGTTTTATGTACATTAGGTATACTATTAAAAATCTATTGTTGTATTGAATTTTCCAAACAACTTTCAAATGGATCTTGAAAGTAAGGATGATAATTTAATGAATCTTTTAGAGTATTTTTAGAGAAATTAGATTGCTAGCAAAATTATGATGTTACAATCTCAAGTATTGGTTCTTGTTGAAAATGCATTTGAGAAGAAAAAATTGGCTAATATGACACGAGCATCAAATATAATTGAGATATTATAAGCTCTTGATGCTCAGGGCTAAGGATTTGAATTTCATTTTCACATACACCCATTAATGCACTATGCGAGTGCTCAACATTTGATTGCTTAGAATGTCAACATAGGATACCAAAAATTGAAAAAATAAAAGAAGTAGACACATATGAAAATGAACATAATAAATGAAATAAAATCAACAAAATTACATCACTATTTACACCATTGTTACAAATAGTGTTACAAAATCCTTGGGATTGTTTACAATAATTTCCTTCTCACAAGGGTCAACTAAGATAATGCAATCCAAACAATTACTAGCATCTACTAGTGAATGAGAAAGAGGTTCAAGACTACCACCAGGAATGGGAACTTGAATATTATTAGTATCAAGAATTAGAATGGATTTCTCATGAGGAAAATTGAAGTGATCATGATTTTTTAGTAGTTGAAGATGAGTATCATTTGTAGTGGTATAAATAGAAAAAGATCATTCTCTTTGGAACATAGATTGATTTTGGGTATCGAGAATAAGAGAAATTAATGGTTGATGGGATACTCAATATTCTCAAACTTGAAATCATCATCATAATAAACTTGACAATTTTCATTAGCATTCCCTTCTCTTTCATAAGAGATATCAGATTAAGAAGAATGGCTGAGAAAAATTTCATTACTATTGAAGAGGTGATCATCAAATGGCTCTTTATCTTGATCATAACTGATTGGAAATTCATTATTTGCATATATGGGAGCTTTTCTATTTTCTAAAATATCATTTGCGCAAAGAGAAACTATTGGATTATAAAGAAATGAATTACAATAAACAAAAAGATTAGGATTAAGGGGAAAATGATTGTTTGAATAAATGAACCTAAAATTTTCCCTGCTTATAAATTCTTCCTTTTCCACCATGAAAATTTTAAATTCATGATCATTTATTTGGATGATCATTAAGTTTTGGAAGATTAATGCTCAGATTCTCCAAACTTTGTGGTTGATCATGAGTTTTAGTATGAGAAAATTCTGAAGTATTTGCGACAAATTGCACATTGTTGGAATTTTGGTTTTACATTGTTTCTTACTGATTTTCTTGTTGATTTTCTTATTTGTTATGAAAACCAATTTCATTTTGATTTTGGTCAGATAATTTGACAATAGCAGCATGATTTAAAGCATCCTTGGGATCAACATTGTTTTTGTTGGATGGGATTATGCTTTCCTAAGAAGTCTTATTAACAATTTTTGCATTTTCTGTTTGGAACAAATCAATGTTACTATTTTGGGCAATTAATTCATCAACAATAATGAATATGGTTGAAAATTTTACATCTTCTAGTTATTCGCAATAGTTATAAATACATGGAAGTGAAAGTAAATGTTTAAACCATCTTATTAACTGAAATTCATGAGGTAAATATTTAGATTGAGACTGTAAACAAATTAATTTAAATCTAATAATGAATCATCCAAAGTCTCACCTTCAATTCTACGAAGTTCTTCAAGTTGATAAAAAACCTTTTCATAATCGTAATCTTGAAAAGCATGTAGGAATTTTTTTTTGAACTCGTCCCAAGTGTGTATAGAGGCAAATGGAAATTATCTACACTACTTTTTAGCAAAGTCTGTCAAGGTAAGAGTGAACATCCTGCACATCACATATTCATCAATATCGTAATTATTTAAATTTAGAATAAATTGAAAAACATGATAAAAAGTAGAAATATTCATCTTACTATTAAACTTCATTTTTGTCAGAAGCTTTACTACCTTTATTGTAGTAGTGGAAGGTGGAAGTATAGTGAATCAACTCCAAATAGGCAGTTTAGAAGGAGCCATTGTAAATGGATAAAAATTTAAAATTATAATACTTAAAAAAGTACTACTCATTAGTTGGCGCTCCTTCTAGCGCTAAAATGTTGATGGCCAAAAATGACATCATCAACATTTAAGAAGAACACCCGGTTAGAGCCCTAAATACAACTCTTTTCCGTTTGTAATGGTGGTTCCGACTGGTTCTAATAGAACCAATTAGCCCCTCACTCTTCGTGTTGACTTGTGATGTCCCTAATTAACTATCAACAAGAAGAGGCAATTTGACTTACCTTTTCGTTGCATGCTTGCAAGAAGGTAGCCCTTAAGATAAAAAAAGGGCTCAAGTAAGCCATGCTAGTGTTTGCTCCTGCATAAAGAGACTTATAAAGTGCAATGCATTTATTCTATATGAAAATATACTATAAGATGCAAACAACATAAAATAAATCCTAAATCTATCTCGATTGAGAAGATATATATTTGATCCCAACCAAGATCAAGGTAATGTAGTTTGGACCAACTTTGAATTTAGAATAAAAGGGAAGCTATCAGGCCAAAGAAATAGTTCCATGACCTGTCACTTATTCACATAAATACACGCATTCAATTATCATATAAATAGTTATCATATTTTTGTTGTACATTCATCTAAATTCAAATAAAATGAAATCAAAATCAATTGCATGACTTCATTAAGGAAACAATTCTCATAAAACAATCATGATTAAAAAAAATACAAACTTGTCATTTGTGTGCTAAATAGTTAATATTAATGACATGTATATGTATTCGAATTCATTATTCCACTTGATAGCAATTAGATCCAACAAGAAAAGGTAACTTCTAATTAATTAAATAAGTATACAATTAATTGAATTTACAATAATGAAAAACTCAATAAACACATACTTATTTGGATCAAGAATTGCATCAAAATTTAATTAAATTCAGACCATATATTAACCTTCATCTTTGACCAAAATGTACAAAAATTGTAGATTTGATCAAAGCCTTTGAGTACATGAAATTCTCAGAAAATTTCATGATAGCATGAAATATTTAGAGTTGAAATACATCTCTATTGGTTTCCCTAAATCTGGTCCAAAGAATACTTACCGCTCTACAAATTGTTTTCCCCTATAATAGTGCAAAAATCCTTCTTTTTGTAGAGAATTTCCCCTAAAGTGTCATATGTGGAACCCTTTCTCCGTTTACCGAATTCTCATTTATATTTTACAAAATAAATTCCAAAAAGGAGAGTTGTTGAAAGCAGTTTGAATCCATCAATTTTGGACCTACAAATCTTCCCTCTTGTTTTTGTGTCCTAATTTCATTACTCCATTCTCTTTGGTTTAATCTCTTCAAAAAACTTCCTGCAAAAAACCCATCAAAATAAAAATCAAAACTAATAAGAATGGAGAAAAAATCATATTTCTAAAATTGTGAAAACAAATCAACAAATTTAAAATCCATTTGATAAACTAATAAAATCATATTCTAATCTCTCATTTCTTCATCGTGGAGATATTCTCTAGGAAAAATTGATATTCAAAATAAATTTGCAACAACAATACATTTTTGGGCTAACTAAAATTCTTCTAAACAAATTCCCAAATTGAATTTTTGTTGCAATTTTGTAACCTTCACTTATGCTAATTTTTTGGCATAATAATATTCATATTTGTTTGATTTAATATTTCCATATCATTTTCCATGGAATTGGATTTCTAATGAGCTCTCATTTTCTTCATTTCTCTAAATAGAACTAAAGATATCAACTTCTAAAGTATGAGTTCGAAAACTAACAACTTGCTGGAAAATACAAAGGGTTGGCAAAAAAAACTTGGCAGTTTATTAAAATTTCATTTTAAATAAAGTTTAAGAACTATTTTAAATATTAATAATTTTTAATGAGATTAAATAATGTTTAAAATGAAATAAATAAATAAAATATATAAAAACAAATTTTACATGTTAAAGTCAAAGTCAAAGTCAAAACTCGAGAGGGCCTTTTAAATGCTTCAAATTAAACGAGAGGGAAGGTGGAGAGGGAAGGTGGAGGGACCATGAGAGGGAAGGTGGAGAGTGTACCCCTCTACCACCAAAGTTTTTAACTATTAAATGCTTCAAATTAAACGAGAGGGAAGGTGGAGGGACCATGAGAGGGAAGGTGGAGAGTGTACCCCTCCTACCACCAAAGTTTTTAACTATTAAAAACCCCTACTATAGTACTTCAAAGAATCATTAAATCCTCCCATGCAACTCTTACGCCTCCTCCCACTTATGTCATCATGGGGATGGGATCACGGGAAGAGTGAAATTCTTAAAAATGTTGAACCTCTCGGGTGAAAGAACCGGGATGATGTCATGAGGTTAGTCTTTATTTTATTTTATTTTTTAATATTTTATTTTATTATATATATATATATAAAAGTTTTTGATTGTAGTGATTTTGAATAATATCTAATTAAATAAATAAAATAATTATTAAAAAATTAATTAAGATAATAATATTTATAAATTAATTAATATAAATTAAATATAAAAATTAATTAAATAATTATATTGATCTATGTTGGATCATTATATTGTTTGTCATCTTTCTAGATGCATTTGAAGTGGAAAAAGTGGAGGAATCAATTCATGAGACTCTTTTTATTGGTAGGATTTAATTTGACAAAACGAGGTTTGAAACTTTCTGGGAGCGTTTTGAGGCATCAAACAACATTTTTTAGGGCAAAAATTTGTTGCTTTAGTGCTGCACCATTTGATGTCATTCTACACACAAAGATATTTCCGATGGTGCAAGAAGCGAGTCAATTAGAGTCCGTATGCAAAAAATATGCCACTGAGAAGTTGACCTTCTTGTTTTCACACCTATAGTTCGGGAGGATGCCACGTCAACCCCCATTATTCATGGAAAATGGGTTGGCCACATGATTATGATGTAAAAGACTCTAGAAGAGTATATATTGTAACTCTAATTTAGAGTTGATGTAGTCAAAATTAACCACTAGTAGGCTATCAAGGTATATTATAACCAAACCACTAGGAGGAAGAGACATTCCATTCTTTCGAGAGAATTTGTTCCATACCTAAGCAAAGATAGCTAGGAGAGATAGGAGGTAGATCACACAAAGAGGATATGTGCACTGTAGCAGCCCATGGGCCATAAGCATTACTTCTTTGTACCTGTAGCCATATTTCCAGATAAAGAAAGAGAGTGAAGCGACCTCACCTTCCAGCTGGGTTTTCTCTTGAAATAGTTTTCCAGAGAGCATATATTGTGTTTTATGTGTTTGTGTGAGAAATATGATTTTGTCATTCTCTATTTTTCTGCATAATTTCCATTTGCATGCATGTGCTAATTAGAGATAAATCTACAAATCTAGAATTTTAATAAAATTGTAATAGTGTCAAATTTCAGTATTTTAATATATTATTATCAGATATATTGTGACGAATTGTCCAGTGGAAGATACACAACCATTTACAGATCATTTGGTGTTAAATAAGGTTTCTTTGTGTATTTTTTGGATATTTCAGGAATATAGATTGACGGGGCCGAAAATCGTAAAAGCCTAATCATGGGTGACAAATCTGTAAACGAATCTCGTGATCCCGCAGAGTTAAGGTTTACGCGGCTGGAAAAACAAGTCGCAGATATCAACCACAGTGTAAAGCTCCTCATGGTGGAATTGAATGGAAATATAGGAATACTTGGAGAATATGGGGGTTCAAATGCAGAGGACAGATCAGAACGAGGATTAGAAAATCGGGGAGAAACGAAGAACCAATTGAAGAAAGAGCCCGAAAAGGATCAACCCAATTCGAGTGTCGTGAACCAATCACAGTGCTTTTTTAAAATGGAAGAAAAAATTGATATCAAGCCGTACCATGATGAGATTAACACTTTGAAGCTAAACCATTGGTTGCAGCAAATGAATGTCTATTTTAGTGTCCATCAGATTTAAGAAGGACATAAAATTTCATTTTCACGTCTGAAATTGGAGGGCCATGCATTGACGTGGTGGGAGAGCCACATAGAAACCTTGAGGTTGGAGGGAGAACCTCCAGTGAATAAGTGGGAAGATTTCAAAACCCTCATTAAGTCACAATTTTATTCCATTGGGTACGTGGAGGACCAGTGGATTCAGTGGCATTACTTCAGGAAAAATTTTGGGCCAAAGCGTGCAGGAGTACACCACGAAATTTTGGAAGATGGTGATAATGTTGGGTATCTCTCCAAAGAACCCAGATGTACTCCTCAAGTATTTGGGGGGTCTGCATCAGCATATGCGTGAGAAAGTGATGTTGGTCAAGCCCAAATCAGTGGATGAGGCTTGTGTACAAGCACAATACCTGGAGAACATAGGCTTGAAGAGAGCGCAATCAAGTGGATCGAAGAAACATTAGAAACAAGACTCTTCTAAGGAGGGGAAGAAGAATCAAAAAGGGGGAAAATATAAAAATATGACAAACACAACACACCAGTGTAAATATCCCAACAACCACTGAAACCACTGCAACATTGATGGCCATATAGAGGAGAAGTTCTAGAAGTTTCACCCATAGATAAACTCGAAGAACAAGAAGAAGAATATAATAGCCACGGATTCAAGCAACCAAGTTGAAAGCAACTCAGATGTGGATGAGAAGATCATTTGTATGTTAGTACAAAAGGAGGTGAACCTGAGTAGCATTCAACGACATGAAGAGAAATAAATGACCAAACTCTTCCATACAAAGATACAGGTCAAGAACACAATGATTGATGCTTTGTTTGAATCAAGATTGTAGGCGAATCTCATTCTAATAGAGTTGGTCAAGAATGGTCAAGAATTGGGGATGGAAGTTCGTGATCATCCAAGCCCATATCCATTGGGATGGGTAAATAAGGATGCAGAGCTAAATTGTACAAAATTATATTTGCTATCAGTGATGTTTTTATTGATGAAGTAGATTTAGATGTGGTTTCCCTTGATGTATGTGGAATCCTGGTTGGAAGTCCATACATGTACATGCGTGATGTAATATTCATGAGGAGAGCTAACGAGTACAGAATCGTCAAGGATGAAAAAAAATTCATCATCAACGCACGCAGACAAGTCAAAATTTTTGGTGCTAAGTGCCAACCAAGCCAAGAAATTGATTAGTTCCAACAAGAAGTATGCTTTATTTTTTTAAGAGAAATTCAGTCCACAAAGGAGTTAATAAGAGGCAAGGAATCCCTGGAGGGGTGTACTAAGGAACATAAATAATAATTGGAGGAGTTGTTACAAACATACAAGGATGTGTTCTGAGAGCCTAAAGGGTTACTACCTAAGAGATAAGTGGAGCATGAGATTCAAATATTTTCACACTCCCCATTGCCAAATATTGGGCTGTACAGGTAGTTTGTTATAGAAGAAAGTGAGGTGAAGAAAAATTTTCCATAGCTGCTGGAACATGGTGTCATTTGACCAAGTACATCACCATGTGGGTCTCCCATCATCCTCATTCCAAAGAAGGATGAGTCTTGACGAATGTATACATATTACATGGTGTTTAACAAAATCTCGTTGAAGAACAGATACCCCCTACCCAAGATAGATGATTTGTTGGATCAATTGCAGCAAGAAAATACTTCACCAAGTTGGAATTGAAGTCTGGATATCATGAGGTTCGATTCAAAGAATAAGATACCTAGAAGACCGCCTTCAAAACTAGGCAAGGTTTGTATGAGTGGTTACTCATGCCATTTGGCCTATGTAATGCACCAGCTACATTTATGAGATTAATGGATGAAATACTGCACCCTTTTATAGATTCATTTTTTATTTTCTATTTGGATGATATACTGGTATATAGTTATACTTGAGAGGAGCATATTTCACATTTGACACATGTGCTGGAAACATTAAAGAATCATCAATTGCTAGAAAATATCAAGAAGTACGAGTTTCCAAAACAATCCTTGGTGTATTTAGGGCATGTTATTAGTGGAGGAGATATAAAGATAGATTCTTCCAAGATGGAGGCCATCATGAAATGGTCAGTGCCTACTAATGCTTTGGAGGCCATGAGTTTCATTGGGGAAACATAGTACCTGAGGAAATTCATAGCCTCATTTTCAGCAGTAGCAACACCACTCCATGCCATAAAAACAAGTGGCAAGAGTTTCCAGTGGGGAAAATGTCAACAAAGGGCTTTTAAGAAGCTAAAGAAGACTATTACTCAAGCACCTGTTTTGACATTACCAAACTTTCAGTGATCCTTCGAAGTGGAGACAGATGCGAGTGGGTATGATATGGGAGATTTCTTGATGTAGGGAGGAATACATGTATCCTACCATTCTGAAGTATTTCATGGGGTAGTCCTTAAATACCCTACCTATGACAAGGAGATCTATGCCATGGTGAAAGCTGTGAAGAAGTGGAAGCACTATTTGATGGGAAATGATACGATAATCCACACAGATCACCAGTCGTTACAGTACTTGTAGGCCCATATTAAGCTACAAAATACCAAGTGTTAGACTCCTGTATTTTTACAGTATCAAAAGATGACTGCCTATTCCTTCTATTTTTCATGTTGAAAATAATATTCCTTGCCTGCCCTTTATTTTCAAAAATCTCACTGCCTTCATTATTTTTCATTTAAACTCTCCATTACCTTTCATTTTACCCTTTTCTGACATTCTCATGGTTTGAAACCCCATTTAAAACCCCATTTCCATATATATATTATCCCTTCCCCTTTTTTACTCATTTCCCTTTTCCATTAAAAACATGTAAAAAAACCCATTTTCTTTTACAAAGTTTTTAACTAAAATAATATGGGGCCTCCACATTTGAAAAACCTTACCCCGATGTTATTTTAATATCCTCCCCTACTAAAGTTTTTCTATTCCCCTACCCTATACTATTTCCCCGCTCATTTAATCCCGACCCCACTTAACCCCGGTTCCCATTTTAAAATAAACTCTGTTTATTTAAATCTCCCAACCCCCATTATATTTAAAACCCCAACACATTACATTAACGCCCCCACTTTAAACCTTTACCCCTCCACATTAATATTAACCCTGGCCCCACTTTATGTTTAAACCTGCCATCCCTTTCAAATCCTGACCCCTCCTGTCAAATCAGCCTGCGATCGAACCATCACCTGACCACTGTCCGATCTCTGCCCCTTGATCCGGCAACCCCCAATCTATTTCACAACCCCAAATGTCCGTCGTTTAGAACCTTCTAGGGGGTTGCAAAATGGGTGGTTTTGCAACCCTCCCATCCGCCACACGTCGCCACCTCGCTTCATCACATACCCTCCCAATAAAACCGCCTAACTGCTTATCACTGCGCGATAATACCACAAACCACCTCCGCGCCATAATACGAAACCACTAACCCTTTTAAATATTTTGAAACCCCGTGCTATCGCGGTAAAATCCCGAAACTCTATGATAACCCCTGTAACTTTTCTAAAATAACTGTAAGGCCATAGCTAAACGCATAAACTGAAAAACCTCCGCTGTCCGGACTCCTTCCACAGTTTTCCCAAGTTTCGTCAAGCCATCGTTCTCCTCCATGCGGACTTGTGTTTTTTATTGTTAATAATTGTTGTGATTTTTCAGGTGATTAGCATATCAATAGATAGGATAAACCATTTGCAATGCTAAGTTCCAAATAATTTAAATCCAGACTCTCTGGATTTCTATTTTAAAGGCCTTATTCATTAGAGGATTAGGAGTAGAAGAATACATAAAAGCAACAAGGGAACATAAAGGAATACAATCATGATTATCAAGGATCATACATTTATTCCAAAGACAACAAATTTCATTCAAAATAAAGGACAATAAACAGTAAAAGAAGAAAATAGAGAAATCAGGGTAAAAAGGGATAAAATGTAGTCAAAGATAAAGATAAAAGGTAGTAAAAAGATATAACAACTGAAGATAGTTTAAAGTCAGAAGACAAATCAGAGAACAAATCAATGAGGAAAACCAAGCCAGATGTCATGATAGCATTTAACTATTCTCAAACATGTTGGCCACCTACAACCTAAATTTTGATTTAAGCAACTAAAGTCAATATTTCAGTCAGAGATATTTTAGCATCAATTCAGAAGTTATTGTGAAAATTAACTCCGCAGGCAGTTGGTCAAAGATATTTTAAAGTTAGCTCAGGAGTTAATTTGAAAGTTATTATTACAGTAGGTTTGTCAGAGATATTTTTGGCTTGGGCCTTGCATGGTCTCAATTGTCAAACATTTCATTGACTTTGTAGTAAATGTAGTATGTGACCCTAGATTAGGGCAACCTCCTCAGTTGGAGTTAAATACTACATGTATTTTCATTATCAAGAGGGTTGGAAGTTTTGTGGGTTGGTTGTTGGTTGGTTAGCTGGACTTTGTTTAGACTCTGAGTTGCTAAGACTATTGCATTGGAGCACTGTAACTATTTTTGAGCTGGACCTTAGTTATACACGCACTTTCACAGGATCCTTGAGCTACGTTAATGGTGATGTTATCCCTTTTATGTTAATTTTTTCCCTTTGTTTCCATATTGTAAATAAATTTCTATGATAATAGAACATAAATTTTAGATTAAGATATGCTGTTTAAGCACCTTAACTCTGTCTGTTACTATTATCTTAAAGTTTTCCTCTGAAAGTATAACTAAAGAATTCTTAATGCTCTTTAGTATTACTGGATTGTTGTCTTAAGGTTTTCTTTGTGAAGTATAAACTAAGGAATTCTTAAATTCTCTTTAGTTTTACCAAACTATTACCTTAAGGCTT
This sequence comes from Pinus albicaulis, assembly GCA_034641835.2. Classification (NCBI taxonomy): domain Eukaryota; kingdom Viridiplantae; phylum Streptophyta; class Pinopsida; order Pinales; family Pinaceae; genus Pinus; species Pinus albicaulis. The sequence goes on from CM076580.1 coordinate 530,554,669, forward strand.
TCTCTGAAGTTTAGTTAAAAAATTCTTAACTGCTCTTTAATTTCACTAAATTGTTATCTTAAGTGTTTTTTCTCAAAGGACCTAAATGCAGAATTCAGAGACTGTCTGCTCTACATTTATGTTGAAGTATAGTTAAAGGATCCTTAATTTCCCTTTAGCCTTACTCAACTCACAATTTTTCTTCCATCTCATATGCATCTTGCAAAAGAGATCCATTTGATATAGTTAGCTTGCCCTGTGAAAACCCTTGAAAATTTGATGTACAACTCAATCCTTTTTGACTCCATAGCCCAATGGATTAAGCTTCCCACATTTTTTGTCTATCCAACCAAACAAACAATTAAACAAAACAATCAAACAAACAACCCCAATCTTTTTAACTAGCCTAAAATTAGAAAATATAATCATAAAGCTAAATCAGTTAAGAATAAATATAGAGAGAGCCCTCTTTGAGCCCAGGAAGGCTAGGTCCTAGACTCCAAAGTGGTTTGATGTTGTTCTCTGCCATTTTTTCTTGCCAATATTACAAATTACAGGGAGCTAGCATAATGGCGACCATACTGGGGATTTATTGAGAAAACCTAATATTATTAAAACTCAAATAAAACTCAATCAAAATACTGTGTGAATGAAGTATTTTTCTTTCACATATTGGTTTGTTTTTCAACTATTATAAAACTTTCAACCTCTTTGAACCTTTGGTCTAAGTTCCGGCTTCTCGAAGAATCTGTACCAGATCCCATCTTGATCCAAACCCTCCTGCAATAGTTGACAATCTAGAAAAAATCCTAAGGAAAACTTCTAGATCTAACAATTCAATTGTTAGCAAGCGTATTAACAAGGCAAGTTCCCTGCCTGAAAACCTTAAAAAATTGTAGGATATCCAATTTGACTCACACTTTGAACAAAGTTTGTTCAGAACTAAATCCCACAACTGAATAACCTAGATATTTTTGGACCCATCCATTTTACAACAGAGTCCTAGTATACAAGTCTCTACCCCCACTCATACACCCACTGTTCACCTTCCTCTATTCAACCCTCCACCTCCTCTTATCAAACCTCCTCTTGTTAACCCCCCTTGGGTTCCTCAACCACTAGCCATGGCAACCTAGTATGCCCCATTAGTCCTACCATTGCTTTTAATGCCTCTACCACATGACTATTAGTCCAAAATTCCTCTATTTGATGAAAGTAGTTGTACATTTGCTCAACAACATGTGGATAGAATGGATGCCTATTTTTGTAAACAAGAGATAGATGATGAAACTATTAGGATAAGAATATTTGCTCAAAGCGTACGGGGAGAAGCAAGAAAGTGGCTTAAAGGCCTGACCCCTAATAGTATACATGACCTCCCTGATTTTCACCAACTGTTCCTAAATAAATGGGAAGTCAAGAAAAATCCTCTCCAAATCTTGTCAGAATATGAAAACATCAAGAGAAACGTTGGAGAAAGTGCCCAAGATTACTGCACTAGGTTAAATAGTGTATATAACGCCCTCCCTCCTCACATGAAGCCCCCACAAGTTCTATCCCTAATGAAATTTCTAGATGGTTTTGACCCAGAGATGGCTTATCAACTGAGAGAGAGAGACCCTCCTACATTAGAAGACATGCTGAAATGTGCAGTGAGTGTGGAAGCAAATCTGATTGCCAAAAGGGCTAGAATGAAAAATGAAAAGAGAGTCACATATAGGGAAGAGGCTGTAGCCTCCAATTCTGACACTAAGATTCATAACCTCGTTAGAACCATGGAAAGGATGATGGAGAGAATCAACCTGAATGAGAGAAATTTCCCTAGAGAAAACCAAACAGCTCCTTAGAATAGAAACCATAACCAAAATCCAAACTTTAGGAGAAACCCCCCTCAAATAAGACAGAGGGAACAGAGAGGACCTGACTAGAAAATTGGGCCTCCTTTCCAAGAAAACTATGCTAATGAGGATGAGGGGGTAATTGAAGAGCCAGAAGAAATTAAAATTAATATAATGGTAGTTAATGATGAGGATACTGTTTTCCTCACTGAGGAAAAGCAAGGCATATTTACCCCAACTCAAATTGAAGAAGAATGCCAGGAAATTGAGGACTATAAACAAGGATTCGAAAATTATATCATGGAGGTGCATAGACAATATGACCTCAGAAGCAAGAAAACCTAGGACATTCCCAAGAGAAATAATTCTGAAAATTCTGCTAGAAAGGCCCTGGAAACTGATCCTAAAAAGACAACAAAAAGTTCAAATAAATTGGTTAAAGGTTCCGACAAAAATAAAAACAAAAATAGTTTATAAAGTAGCACTGGTAAAGAAACTATCAGCCCTAACAAAACTGATCTAGCTGATATCCCTACTGCAAATAAAAAATCTGAAGTTTTTGCAAAAATAATGTTTGATAAAACTGATTCAAATATGCCAGAAACATAGACACCATTTAGTATTGATAATGAGATTGTCAAGATAAAAATTTCCATACCTCTCACTGAATTGTTAGGCCAAGATGTATATAGATCCCAGCTTTTGAAAGCACTAAACATAGGAGAAAATACTGATACTATGAATTTGAATGATGACAAACCTGAACTTTTGTTTGGACCTGAAGTAGAAGGTAAATTCCAAGAAGGAGGTGTCCCCCCATTTTATGTCAGTTTGAATATTCATGATAGAATCCTTCATAATGCCATGTTATATTCAGGAGCATCTCATAACCTCATGCCAAAGGTAATTATGGAAAAATTTGGCGTGGAGATAACTAGACCATACAAAGACCTGTACTCTTTTGACTCCAGTAGAGTTAAATGTCTAGGCCTAATAAAAAATCTCTGTGTTAATTTAGCACAGATACCAGCCAAAAGCCTAGTAATGGATATTGTGGTGGTTTACATTCCCCCTAAATATGTCATGCTTCTATCACGCTCATGGGGAGCCAAGCTTCAAGGCACCCTCCAAACGGATATGACCTATGCTACCATACTAATATTTAGTCAACCAAGAAGATTGTATAGGGAAACTCATATGAAATACATGGTGAGCAGTCAAGAAAAACCTGACAACTCCCCTCTCTACTCTGTCCACTCAGATCTTGATTCATTTATCCTTTACAATGATGAAAAAATTAATGAACAAGTAACAATTAATGAAAAAATAGCTGGAATAGAAGAAGAAAGGGAAGAAAAGTCAAACCAAATGGAAAATGAACAACACAAATTTGAACCTGAACCTCTTTGGAGCATGAGTTTTGATTGTTCTTGTGGCAAAAATAGATCAAGAGCAGGTGTTTGGGTACACAACGCTAAGAACAACCATGCAGAGGGTCACTCTTATAAACTAAACTTTCAATGTACAAATAATATAGCAGAATATGAGGCACTCCTTCTGGGGTTACAATTATTAAAGAAATTAGAAGCCAAAAGGATCTCTGTCCATGGGGATTCCGAGCTAGTCATTAGGAAAATTAAGGGAGAATATTCAGCGAAGCATCCTAGATTAAGAGCATACAGGAATGCTTCCCTTAACCTCCTAAAAAAATTCAAAGAATATGACCTTGCCTCTATCCCAAGAAATAAAAATATCCTTACCAATGGACTAGCATTTGCAGCCAGCACTTGTCAACTACCTCATTCTAACAAACAATACACAGTAAAGCTTAAATACAGACCAACAGTCCCTGATAATATGAAATCTTATCAATTTTTGAAGATGACCAACAAATTGAAGATTTCCTGCAATCCAAAAATGAGTTTGAAATTTCAAATTCAGACTTAGATCATGAAGAGGATTTCCCTACTAAGGAACAAACATACAAAGAGGAGCCCCCTCATGATGCTGATATAAATATGTTAGCAAAGGAAGACCCACATAGGACAGAAATGTGTGAAGATCTTGAAAGATAAGAGTTTGGGGTGTTACAGTTCAAAGATAATACCTTGCCAAGAGGACTTCTCCCTCTCGAAGAACTTTTTGATTTCAATGATGTTGCTATAAAGCCAAAAATGGAATCCACTGAAGCAAATGTAGAGGAGTGCAATCTGGGCAGTGAGCAAGAGCCCAAGATGGTAAAGCTATCAAACACAGTGCCAACACCTATAAAGCATAAATATTTTGAGTTATTCAAAGAATTTTTTGATGAATTTTCTTGGAGTTATGAAGATTTGAAGTCCTATGATATTAATATCATCCAACATAAAATTCCACTCAAAGAGAGGCAGAAGCCCTTTAAACAGAAGCTACGCAGAATAAATCCTGTCCAAATGCCACTAGTTGAGAAAGAAATCAAGAAAATATATGATGCTATGATAATAGTCCCAATTAGGTACTCAGAATGGGTTTCAAATCTTGTATCTGTGAGGAAGAAGACAGGGGAGATTGGACTTTGCATTGACTTCAGAAATTTAAATAAAGCATCCCTAAAAGACAACTACCTTTTACCAAAGATGGACCACATATTGCAAAGGGTAGTAGGCTCCAAAAGGATATCTCTGCTAGATGGATTTTCAGGGTACAATCAGGTGCTGGTGCATCTAGATGATCAACACAAAACAACTTTCACTACACCTTAGGGCACCTTTATGTATGTAAAAATGCCTTTTGGGTTAATGAATGCTGGAGCCACTTTTCAAAGAGCAATGGATATTTCTTTCTCGGAAGAAATAGGTTTCTTCATTGTGATATATCTTGATGACATCATAGTCTATTAAAAAACTGATCAAGAAAATCTAACTCATTTGAGAAAGGTCTTTGAGAAATGTAGAAAGTACAGTCTGTCTTTGAATCCCAAGAAATCCTTATTTGGCCTTCAAAAAGGAAAGCTTCTATGCCACATCATATTTGAAGAGGGGATTAAGATTGACCCAAATAGGATTGATGGAATATTGCAAATCAGTCACCCCAGAAATATCAAAGAGCTACAATCTTTCATTGGAAAGACAAATTTTTTTAAGAAGGTTTATACCAAACCTTGCAGAACTCCTGAGGAACATCACCAACATGCTCAAAAGAGAGTCAGGAGTCAAGTGGACCAAGGAAGCAAAGCAATCTTTTGATCTAGTAAAGCAAGAACTTACACAAACACTGGTTATGATCAACCCTGACTTCACCAAAGATTTATTTACATTTTCCTTTGCATCAAAACACACAGTTGCTGTTGTATTACTGTAGAAAAATACAAAGGGACAGGAGCAGTCCATAGCATTCTTTAGCCAAGCTTTAAGAGATGCACCTTTGAAATATAATATCATGGAAAAGCAGGCTTTTTCTTTAATCAAAGAACTAAAGGATTTCAGAGTCTACATTTTGCATTCACACATCATTGCATTTATGCCTCATACAGTGGTTAAAGAAATCCTAACACAAGATCCTGATGGAAAAAGAGGCAAATAGATTGCTGTCATCTTGGAAAATTATTTAGAAATAAAACCCACCAAATTAATCAAAGGACAAGGATTGGCTAAACTAATGGCTGAAACAAATTTTCAAGCATTAGACATCAATATGATTTACTCACTAGATAAACAAGAGGAGCTTGCGACTCCACTTATTGAGGATGTATTCCAGAATTCTCCCTGGTACGCAGATATAATATATGTGCTTTTTAACTTAAATTCTCCTCCTGGTTTATCCAAAACAAAGGCAAGATTTTTGAAGCTAAGGGCTGTAAATTTCTGCATTCTAGAAAAAGTTTTATTTTGGAAAAATTCTGGTGTTGTATTGCTTAAATGTTTTCCTAAAGAAGATGCAGATAAGATTATGAATGAATTTCATGAAGGAGATTGTGGAGGCCACCTCTATTGGAAAACCACTGCTAATAAGATCCTTAGGGCTGGTTTCTATTGTCCTACCCTTTTCTAAGACATTCACAAAATTGTAGTTACCTGTCATAAATGCAAAAATTTTGAGGGAAAAAGAAAGCTGCTACCTTTGCCATTACAACCAATATCTGTTGAAGCTCCTTTTCAACAATGGGGTCTAGATTTCATTGGAGAAATCCACCCTTCCTCCTCTGCCCAGCATAAATGGATTCTTACTGCAACTGACTATTTTACTAAGTGGATAGAAGCCATTCCTTCCAGGACTGCCACAAACTTAGTAATCATTAAATTTCTTGAAACCAAAATTCTATATAGATTTGGCTGTCATAGGAGAATCATTACTGATAATTTTGCTGCCTTTAAATCCAAGAAAATGGTGGATTTTTGCCACAGATATCACATTACTTTGGGACATTCTACAACTTATTACCTTCAAGGTAATGGGTTGGTTGAATCCTCAAATAAAATTTTGGTGAACATCATTAAGAAGTTGCTGGAGGAAAATAAAAAATCATGGCACAAAAGATTGGTGCATGCACTATGGGCACACAAGTTGACAAATAAGTAATGAATTGATATGCCCCCCTATCAGCTAGTTTATGGAATGGGTGCAGTCTTCCCAACAACCTTGAGGATGGAAATAATGAATCTTGTTCAAGAAATACAGGTTGAAGAGAATGATATACAGAGAAGAATAAGCCAAACCATGCAGCTGCAACAATCCAGAGAAGGAGTATACAACAGAGCACATCTGGTACAAGAAAACATCAAAAAAAATATTTGACAAAAGGACCAAAGAAAATGATTTCAACATTGGAGACAAAGTGCTGAAGTGGGATTCTAGAAGAGAGGACAAAGGTAAGCATGGGAAGTTTGAAAACCTATGGAAAGGTCCATACATCATTCATTTTGCAAGGAGTAATAATGCATTCTTCTTACAAGAAATGAATGGAACAACATTGTTTGGAGGTCCTGTCAATGGCAGGATGTTGAAGCATTATTTCAATTAGAAATCTCAGTTTGAATTTTCTTCATTGTATATAAAATTGCCTAAACAAATTTCAAATAGAAAACTGGACCAGGTTGAGACACAAAGCAAAGGTCGTGAGGCTAGTCTGATTAAAAAAGAAAGAAAGAAAGGAAAATAAGAAAAGAGGGCAGAAAAAAAGAAAAAGGTAAGCCTCATACAAAAAATGAATATTTCTGAAAGTGTTGCAAATCAAAATTCCACTAATTTTAAGAAGGTCTTGTTCAATCATACAGTCTAAACATGATTGTACAAATTTTGAATTTTTCCTGATAAGTTAGGAAATGAATATTTTCCAAACCATTTAATCTTGGCTTATTAGTAGGTAAGTAGAAAATGAAATTGGTTCAAAAGCTTAATCTGAACGAATAGGAGAAAGGGATAGGTGAGAAATGAGAAGTTCAAAACCAAAGCCCTTATTTTAGTTTACTTTTGCAAATAATATTTTGTGCATCTTGTCCAAAAATGCCACAATTCATGATGATCAAACTGCTTAATCTTAATTTATTCATATTTTTAAATTTCATGTTGATAGTTAGTGAATGAAGATCTTTTAAAACTGTTTAATATTGGAAGATCAATAGTTAGGAAGAGAATACAAGAGCGCATCAGTTTAATTTGAGCCTTTGGAAGTTTTAAGGTTATAAATAGATAGTTTGATTTCAAAAGAAAAATGATGTCAATGTTTGCAAGTCTAAATGCACCCCAAGAGGAAGGAAAATGATTTTGAATCATATATTGGGTAGGTATGTATGTAAAGGATCTCTCAAAATACTTGAAGCAGGTTCAAAGTTTTCAATTTCAGGCTGTTTATTTAGGCTCAAGATTAAGTATGTTTCAAACCTCAGTTTGCAGTAAGCATGGTTTTCAGTTTTTTAAAGGTCACAGTTACAAAATTTGCAGCAAATCAGGCTACTGGTCTACAAAGTTCTTGACACCTCCTAAAGGAGCTGCCCTTTCCAGCTAGAGCCACTATTAGACTCGTGTATTTTTACAGTATCACAAGATGACCGCCTATTCCTTATATTTTTCATGCTGAAAATAATATTCCTTGACTATCATTTATTTTCAGAAATCTCATTGCCTTAATTATTTTTCATCTAAACTCTCTATTACCTTTAATTTTACCCTTTTGTGACATTATCATGCTCTAAAACCCCATCTAAAACCCCATTTCCACATATACAATCCATTCCCCTTTTTTACTCATTTCCCTTTTCCATTAAAAACATGTAAAAACCCCCATTTATTTTTACAAAGTTTTTAATTAAAATAATATGGGGCCTCCACAGAGCAATCATGGGTAAAGATAAAATGGGATAAAATGAAGTCCAAGATAAAGATAAAAGGCAGTAAAAAGATATAACAGATGAAGACAGTTTAAAGTTAGAAGACAAATCAGAGAATAAATCAACGAGGAAAACCAAGCCAGATGTCAAGATAGCATTTACCTCTTCTCAAACATGTTGGCCACCTATAGCCTAAATTTTGATTTAAGCAACTAAAGTCAATCACTAGCACATTTGGCCCAATTTACGATGGCCAAAATGTCGCTCTTGCGACACATAGGCGTCCCAAGAGTGACACTTTGAGGCAGGGCAAAACGTGGTTGCTCCTAGAGTCGCAATTCCGACACTTCAGTTAAGTGTCAGAAGAGCGACACATTTTCCAACGTTTCCAGAGGTCGTCACTCTTTCGACGCTACGTACTGAGCGTCTCTATTCCGACGTTAGCCAGATGCGTCGCTATTCCGACGTTAGCCAGATTGTCGATATTCCGGCATTAGCCAGAACTTCGCTATTCCGATGTTAGAAGAAATTTTTTAAAACGTCGAAATACCGACGAAAAGAAATTTTAAAAATAAAATGGTAAACGTCGTAATACCGACGAAACAAAACTTTTTTAAAAGAAATTAAGTGTCACTAGAGCGACATTTCAAAATATTTTTTAAAATAACTAGCCGTTGAAATACCGACGGCACAACATATTTTTTTTTTTAAACTATCCGTCGGAATACCGATGGAAACCAAAAATTATTTAAAAAAAATATATTTCCTGACCATACTATTTCGACGGAATATCGACTTGAATATTTTGGAAGTGATGATCTTCGGGGTTCATCTGATCTCTGCGCCTCCTAAAACCAAGCATAACCATTCTATTTCGACGGAATATCGACTTGAATCTGCTGGCAATGATGATCTTCGGGGTTCATATGATCTCTGTGCCTCCTAAAACAGAGCATAGCAGAGAAAATTTAAGCAGAGGAGAGTGTTATAATCTTGTGATTCCCTTAATCTGTCCCTCTCACGGTCCCTATCTCTATACTTGTTCTGGTCTTCTTTTACTCTACTTGTCTCCCTTTCTCGTTCATTTTCTTTTATCCTATCCATTTCATTCACTTTTTGTTTTTTATTTTTCTCAAGATCCTTTTCCTTTGCCAATCTCTCTTCCTCTCTTTCCTTTTCTTTCCTTACCTGACAAATTACATGAAGGACATCAAGTGCTCACCCAAATCAAAGAAACAATCTAACAATAATTACCTTGGAAGAATAAGTGCTTTTATTGCTTGACAATTTAGAAAAGGGCATCATACTCAAACCCAGATGGAAGTAGTTCAGAAAATGATAGATATTTACCTTGTACTCTGTAATAAAATCATGCACCATGCCATAGCCTATATGCTGCTTCCCAGTTACATGTGATTGTGTTCTCTTGACAACATCATTTTCCACCAAGAAGGAGCCACATATTTCACATAGAGCCATATTATTTTCCTGAGACAATATTAGCCCTTTCTCACTTGATATCTGTTGAGTCAAAACTATCTTTTACACATTCAATATATCCACCTTGTACCAAAAATAAAATATCAGCTCGTGCAAAAGAATGCCATAAAAAATATGTGAATAATAATCTGACAACTTATGCAACCATGCAAAGAAGATTATATTTATACTTCATTATACCTTCTTCATCAATGCCTGTGCTTCATCAACCTTGCCTTCCTCTCCAAGTTTTTCAACTTGTTCCAAGAGTTTATGTATCTTTTCCTCTATTTTTTCTAACTGATCTAATCTCTCTGTCGAAACAGATATAATAGATGAAATATCGACATCCTGTGTTAAACGCTCATGGCCTCGCCGTACTTTACGATCTAAATATTGTAACTGTAGAAAAAAATGTTTTCAAAATGATTTCGAAAGACATGTGAAACTACTTAGATTTATCAAAATTGTGACTCAAGACTCAATGATAATATATTTTTATCAATATAATATGAACTGACCAGCTTTTCACAAAACTGTGCAAGTTCTGCTTCAAATCTGGGAACATATTCATCATGCCTCGATGACTTCTCAAAACTGTTCCAATGATGCAAACATCAGTCAGGACAATATATATGAAAACTCAAAATGATAAGCTCAGATGAAAGAAAAACACTCACCAAAGCAATTAGATAACCACGACGACTACTTTCTCATTTATTTTAGAAGACCTGATATTCTAAGTGAAAGGTTAAAAAACATTAAAATATGATATGGAATCAGGATTAACTTTTTCTGATATTCAAATAATAAAAAAATATACAACATTCATTCCTACTTATTAAAACAAAAAAATACAAATTAGCTATATTTTAAGTTTTAACACAAGATGATGAGTTATTCTTCTTCTGAGGACATTCGTTTTTCCTTCTGGTATTGGGGCATACAGGCACACTTTCAAATAACTGCATTACATTTCATAGTCTACACAAAGATCTACATGCATGAAATTCCTAACTTCCCTTCCAAGGCTGTTTTCTTCTCACTAATGTTCCATAACATGAAATAATAATCTTCTTAGCTTACTATTTGTGTACTTCATTAAATTGTAAATTTCCTTGTGTTTTTAAAAAAGATTCAGATAAATTACGACTTTTTATATTTGTAATGTGACAAATTTTGTAGCTCCTATTTAGCAGTATCAAAAATTTACCAATCTATTTCCAAATTTTCAGCTGTAAGTTTCTAGCCTTTCAAATAAGTGCAGTGGATAAAAAGAATAGCAACATAATAGTAGTAGCTACATTTACTAACCTTTTTCATCACAAGTTTCCTACTTTGTGAAAAACATTACAACTCCAAAAATATGTTTTAGTTGTAACTGAAGACAACGAAAATCCAAGTTAGGAAATGGTGTAGGCTTAACTTAATTCTTCCCCATGAGACAAATGAAATTGTGGGTTATTTACTTTCTAACAATTGCACACCAAATGCTTCAAAACCTTAGTGGTTCCAAAAAAAAAATCAACATTACCTACTTGTTTCTGCGGTGGTAACCAAATCCATAAAAATCTAACTTAAATGAGGAAATTGAACCTTAATAAGAACATCAAACCACAAATAATACACGAATAGTAGAATAAAATGCCTTTTATCAATAATAAACAATTTGGCAACAATGGGCATCAAGAAATCATAAAATAAATGAAAGAGTATACATAAAACATCCATAGGAAAATTTTATTCCCATTTAATATAAAATGAATAAGGTTCAGGAATATTGTAGGTTCTGTGCACAGTTCCTTAGCAGAACTCCTTTGACAAACACAAATCCAAAAATTGTTAGACACTTTGATTTTGAAAAAAATATATATGAAAATGTGAAAAATAGATTGGATCCTAGAGGGGAACATGACTCCTGAGCATTGAGATTAATGTCCAGTGGAGAGGGTCCACTAATTTAGGAAACTATTATTCTAAAGCACCCCTTAAAGGCCACATCCACACCACAAATAAAATCATGTAGTTACATAGTTTAAGAGTCTAATTCAGAAGGTAAATCTCATACTGAGGTTACTTCAGGTAAATCTCATAATGTCTTCTATTAAATACTAGTACTAATTCAACTACTAATGAATCAAAACATAGAAAATGGTGTGTACTTTTGGATGAATATATAGTTTGTAATTAGCTTATCCATATCATATCCATATGAATCCCCAAATACAATTGAAGGAATTTGAATGTAATGTATATCCAACCCAATATTGACTGGATTTACTTGGAAATGAAAATCACCTTGGCCTTCTTTGTAGTCATTGTCACCTTGGCAGCCTTTGTATTCACTGAATTTTCACCCTTGCTTTGTTTGTCAAAAGCTGCAGGTTACTGCTATTGTTGAGAACAATTAAGTCAATTTTACCAATCATACTTCTGCAGTCATTATATGCTTCAATATTTAATGAAAAAAGTTCAAACAATGAGACTCTTAGAATAACACTCTTAAATATATCTACTGCTAAGTATCTCTAACACTATTAAATATATGTACTGCTAAGTATCTCTGTACACTTCTAATGAGCAACTTAATGACTGTTCATGTAAGAAATCTACATAAGTCAAACAAGAGTCATGTTGGAGACACCTTTAACTGGGTGTAGATAAAACTCATATAGATTAGAGAACCATTTAAAGACATACGCAGAAGGCTCATCTTGGCTTCCTCTAGGGTAGCCAAGGTTATAAAATAATTCATGGGTAACCCAAGAAAACAATAGACATTGCATGCAAAATAATCGATGAGTTAGCATTGTTCATTTAAGGAAAAACCATATATGAACTAGGCTTTCACAACTCTACAATATATTATACATACAACTAAGGCTCTATAATATCTCTCCATACAACTAAGGCTCTCAAGAAATGCACATTGCCATAATCAATGGGCAGTCAAATTTTGCAAATAATGCTAAAATATAAGATTTTTCATACAAACAGAACCCTAGATACAAATATTCAAATAAGCTCAAATTCCAAAGCATAACATCGTACCATGTGTCTTAAAGCCATATCCAAATATTTATCATCAATGGGCAGTCAAAATTTTCAAATAATAATAAATCCTGAAATTTGTCATACAAAAAAAATCCTAGACACAAATCTTCAATTAAGTTCTAATTCTAAGTTAGAAACACACAAGAATAACATAGTACCATGTGTCTTAAAGCCATATCCAAAGATTTTTTTGAGAGCGTCTTTCCAAAGCCTGTGCTATCTAGAGATAATACTGGCTTCACTGGCCGTTTAGCTTGTGTTGTAGATGAGATAGACCTCAAAGATAATTGATCTTCTTGTTGTTTTGGGGTAGCTCTTTTGCATTCAACACCTTTTCAACCATATTGCAGCCAATTACACCTGACACTGAAATTTTATTACCAATACTATGTGATTTTCTAGATTGTACAATGGACCGGTCACCGTTTTGGCTGTCATTTGAAATTATTCCTCTTGTGACACTTGGAGAGCATGACTGTCTTCTTGGCCTGCTACTTGCAGTGGGTGCCTCATTAACAGATCATGCAACACTTGGAGCTCCAGGTCTACCTCTCGTAGCTGAAGGAGGTCGCTCTGGCATAGTAGTCCTTAAATTTGGAGGTGCATTAAGTGAAAAAATAGGGATTGTTGCTCTGGTTTCATAAATCTAGTGGTCATCCAAAAAATTTCTCTTGCTCTGGTTTCATTGGTTCTCCTACATTTCAGAGAGAACCGTATAAATATTTCAAGAAATGGGATTTCATGAGGAGGCTGAGCAGACTTCTGAGCATTCTTGGAGGTTCAAAAATGACAATGATGCTATTTCAGAGGTTAGATTGGAGAAAGATGATAAAACAGGTAATATTTCTGATATGGCTAGTCATATAATGGGAATTCCAATAGAAAACAATGTCTCGGGATCGGCATATATCATGGGAGATCTAGGATAAATATCCAGCCATTCTGAGAATAAGGAGAATCCACCAAGAACTTGGGTAGCCTGTGATCTTACTGTAAATTTGCAGAGAGAAAATAACACAAATACCCACATCAGGAATCTTGTGGGGATTGATCATCCATCAATGGAGGCAAGCCCTTATGTTTTAGAAGGTGATCACACCCCTCCTTCAACTCCCTCTGGAAGGTGTAAATCCTCATTTGTTCCTTCCTTCAAAGATGTCACGAAGATGCTCACATTCCCAACATTTCTCTGCGGTAAATATGCATGTTACTTATATGTACTAACATTTTTTCCAACAATTATTATTTTTTATTGTGCTTTGAAGTTATAATTATAAGTGTTAGTTCTGCTGGTATGGATGGTGTTGAGATGATAATCTGCATTGGGTTATTGTTTTCGTTGTGAGAAACTAAGGTAGATTCATTCATAGAGAGCTTGAATAGATGCAGAAGAAATGGTGATGGGTTAGTTAAAATTTTTTGGGCTCACAGTAAGTCTATAAACTCTTTTGTCTGCATAATCTTTCAATAGGAGTGAAACTGGGATTTCCTTATATGAAAAGTGGGTGAAGAATTTTCCTCTTGGAATGCATGTGGTTATATTTTTTTATCATTGTATATATTGTGTTCAGTGAAGCTTGGGGAAAGCATGTCTGAGACAGTATGGGAAAAACTGAGCTTGGGCACCAAAATAGTAACAGAAGGTGGAGTTCAGAAATTGTTCAAGTCAAGCTTTAGTGTTGGTGCTAAAGAGAAGCTCTTGAAAACTTCAGCTTGTTACTTGTCAACCAGCATTTTCCTAGTGGTAGGGCTACTTTTCATATCAACAGAAAAGGTAGCCTTCTGTAGTGACCGTCCACTCTCCTTCACATCTTCTAAAGGAGAGACTATCTCCAACTATTACAAGGTAAGATATATTATCAAATTAATGTTAGATTAATGTTTGTGAAGTTGATTGTTTTTTTAATTATTGATTTTATGATTTAGGGTTTTCTAATGTTAGTCTGATATGGTACTGGGTTTGATATTATAGGTGGTTATACCTCTTGGAAGAGTTAGATCAATTAACCTGTGCGAAAACATTAAGAAGGCCACATAGAAGTATATTCAAATACAGACTGTTGATGATCACGAGTTTTGGTTCATGGCTTTCGTCAATTATCAAAAGGCCTTCAAGCATCTAAAACGAGCAGTGACATCTCATTAGTTCTCAGACTGTATATAAAGAGGAAATTTGAGTCTCTTCAAACATACACGCTGTTCTAGAGCAGCCATGACAACTGTTTATATCTAGTTTATCGAAACTATGCAATAAGGAAAATAGAGAAAATAAAATGTAATAGTATCATTTCTATGCCATGTTTTTATTTCTCACATCTCACTAGATGACCCTTAGTTTCAACTTTTAATAGACTAAAAGAAGTGATATCCGAAAAAATTTGACAGATTTGCATTGAAGGTTACTTCAGGTAAATCTCATAATGTCTTCTATTAAATCCTAGTACTAATTCAACTACTAATGAATCAAAACATAGAAAACGATGTGTACTTTGGGATGAATTTATAGTTTGTAATTAGCTGACCCATATCCTCTCCATATGAATCCCTAAATACAATTGAAGGAATTTGAATGTAATGTATATCCAACCCAATGTTTACTGGATTTACTTGGAAATGAAAATCACCTTGGCCTTCTTTGTAGTCATTGTCACCTTGGCTACCTTTGTATTCACTGAATTTTCACCCCTGCTTTGTTTGTCAAAAGCTGCAGGTTCCTGCTATTGTTGAGAAAAATTAAGTCAAATTTTCAAATCATACTTCTGCAGTCATTATATGCTTCAATATTTAATGAAAAAAGTTCAAACAATGAGACACTCAGAAGAGCACTCTTAAATATATCTACTGCTAAGTATCTCTGTACACTTCTAATGAGCAACTTAATGACTATTCATGTAAGAAATCTAAATAAGCCAAACAAGAGTCATTTTGGAGACACCTTTAACTGGGTGTAGATAAAACTCAGATAGATCAGAGAACCATTTAAAGACATACTCAGAAGGCTCATCTTGGCTTCCTCTAGGGTAGCCATGGTTATAAAATAATTCATGGGTAACCCAAGAAAACAGTAGAAATTGCATGCAAAATAATTGATGAGTTAGCATTCTTCATTTAAGGAAAAAACATATATGAACTAGGTTTTCACAACTCTACAATATCTTATACATACAACTAAGGCTCTACAATATCTCTCCATACAACTAAGGCTCTCAAGCAATGCACATTGCCATCATCAATGGGCAGTCAAATTTTGCAAATAATGCTAAAATGTGAGATTTGTCATACAAATAGAACCCTAGATACAAATATTCAAATAAGATCAAATTCCAAAGCATAACATCATACCATGTGTCTTAAATCCATATCCAAATATTTATCATCAATTGCCAGTCAGATTTTTCAAATAATAATGAATCTTGAAATTTGTCATACAAACAAAATCCTAGACACAAATCTTCAATTAAGCTCTAATTCCAAGTTAGAAACATACAAGCATAACATAGTACCATGTGTCTTAAAGCCATATCCAAATATTTTTTTGAGAGCGTCCTTCCAAAGCCTGCGCTATCTAGAGATAATACTGGCTTCATTGGCCGTTTAGCTTGTGTTATAGATGAGATAGACCTCACAGATAATTGATCTTCCTATTGTTTTGGGGTAGCTCTTTTGCATTCAACACCTTTTCAACCATATTGCTGCCAATTACCCCTGACACTAAAATGTTATTACCAATACTATGTGATTTGCTAGATTGTACATTGGACAGTCACTGTACTAGCTATCATTTGAAATGTTGATAGTGTCATTAGTAGTGTATTAACATTGTTATTCACTGATCTGAAAATTAAAGTATTTTTTTTCCTGTTCAAAGTATTCATTTCCATTAATTTAAGTGTGCTAAGTGTTTGAATAGTCTTGCAAGTGAAACCAAGTGTTTTTGATAACTGTATATGAATTTTGGTGTGAGGGAGTGTTGTTTAAATTTACTAATTAAAAACTTTAATCTGAATAACACAGCAGAATAACTTCACCATAAACACACAACAACATGATGAGGCAATTCACCCCTCCTCAGCTACATCTGCTGGGTCCAAGGCTACCAATGGGCATGTCCTTGATATATTATGATGCTCAAATTGGTAATACAGTGAGAAAAAGGCCTAAACAGACCAAACCAATTGTGAAAATGAATTTAAAACACAGAAAGAAGCTAAGAATGACTCTTATTTCACCTAAAATAGTGAAGTGTAGTCCAATGCAGCTCCATTTCCCTCAAGGCCCTGATGGCTCCCCAAGATTATCTGGAGTAAAAATGGCTGAAAGACACCTATGTTGGCTCTAAAATCTATTCCAATGGCTCCCAAATGCTGAGAATACCCGAAATCAAAAAACATTTCATCCAAAAAGGTTCAGTAATGTGAAAGTTATGATCAAAACAAGATTTGTCCAGTTTGGCCTAAAACACCTCCACCAAACTTGGGAGGACTGCAGATAACTCCAGTAAAATGGAGTTCCCGCCAGATATGGGGGCTCCGCTCCAGAAATGGTAGAACCGTTTGATTTAAAAATAAGTGTTAGGTGGGCGGGGTCACATGGACCACCTCCCAACCCGTTGGGTTAACCGTCGAACCAACGATTTCATAACCGTGGACATAACTGCTAACATAAAATATCCGCCGCTTAACATGTGAAAAAATTGATATCCATAACCGCCGGAGTCTTATGGCCAAGGTTCTGGCCGGAGGTCTTGTGTATATGGGGCTGGCCCCCTTTTTGCCGCCAACCAAACCTTTACAAAACTTTAAATATAGCACGAGCCCAATGTTTATTAAGACCTGTTGTGGAGCTCAATTGGTTGGGTCTGTTGAGATTGCAACAAGATGATGAGCTTAGTGGAAATAAGTCGCCTTCACTAAGTGGGCCCGTAGGCTATTTTTGGCGCAAAGTCTATTTTTAGACATATGGATCATGTTCTATGAGTTGCAGGATGCTATTTGTGGATGGTTGGTCAAGTCAGAAAAAAATAGATGGACTTCTATTTTTAGACATACTGGGCGGAATCTATTTTTAGATTGTCAGTCTAAAAATAGATATGTCGAATATTATTAGCTCTTAATAATATTTGGACTCTAAACATTATCTTATCCTCTTGGAGCACTTCAGTTAAGTGCACAGATGTGGCACATGCAGCTGACAGAAGGAATTACGCTATTCCCGAGGGTTTAGTGGAGCTATTGCATGGAGACTTCAGTTAGAACTCAGGTGACAGAGTTTGGTGGAGTTGATTGAGGAGTTAATGGAGTTGTGTTCAGTTTAACTCAGTTAAACATAGTTGAGCTAGTTGCATTCAGTTCAACCGATTGACACTAGTGAGAGCAGTAATTAATTATTAATTAATTCACTAATTATTAACTCATAAATCAACCCAGTAAATACGCGGTAATTAACTTCTGTCAGGTGACGCTCAAAGGAGACCAAAGGAGAGGCAGGTGAAAGAGCAAGTGTGACCACGGGGCCAGACCATATCAGTAATGAGTTTTCACCAATATCATCGATGGGAGATGCCAATGAGGATTGCGCAGTTGCATACCAGGATTCAAACTCAAATTGGGTCATTATTCATCTTGGATTGCACAAGAGAGGTGCCAATGCATGGCTGAGTATGTATGAGCCAGATCTGAGCTTCTGTAGTGTGTAACAATTGGAGATTGTACTGAGAGCTTGTGAGGAGTTTGTACAATGATTGTTACATGATATCTATCATTATAATATGCAGATAGTTGGGGGTTTTCAACTTTAATATTTCCCATAGATACTGTGTTTATATGTGTGATTGTTTATGGTTTTAATGTGCACATGCGATTGTTTATATTTCTGCAATTAATGATCAATAGTAGAAGAGGTTATGTATTATGCATGAAGCTCAAATAGTGTGTGATTAGGATAATCTTGGTGAATAATTTAACATTTATTCAAATTTATACATGGTATCAGAGCGATATTGATCATTGGAGAAATTATAAGACATTTAAGCGATTGAGTTTTGTGCTGGTGGAATTCAAATTTGCAGCAGTGTTTTCTTGGTGTCGAAGTTGAGATGTCTTTCAACGGATTGCGATTGGAGTATGCCCTTGAGGGCAGCTCGAATTATATTCATGGAAGGACAGGATGGAGGTGGTGCTAGATGACAATGGGTTGAAGGAGTTCATAGATGCAGAAATTCCAAAGCCTACTTCTATTGATGTTGCCGTACTTGACGCATGGAAAAAGAAGACAACAAAGTGTCGAAGGATTCTGTTGGAGGGTGTGAAGGATCACATAGTGTCTAGCCTTCATGGTAAGGCTTCTCGATTCTTGATGTGGAAAGCCTTGATAGATTTATTCCAAAGCTAGAGCGACCAGAGGAAGTTGGCTCTCAAGGATAAACTCAGAAACATAAAGATGGGGAAAGGCGACAGTATGCCCAAGTACCTCACGAAGTTCACCCAATGCAGGGATGAGCTGGGAAGTGTGGGGGTGATTGTAGATGATGAGGACTTGGTGAGCTTGGCTCTCCTTGGGCTTCCAAAGAGTTGGCATTCTTATTAGGACTCTGTCAATGGTCGGGAGAAATTTCCTGGATGGGAGTGACTTTGGTCGGACCTTGTGCAAGAGGAGATAAGGCAGAGTACCAGGGATGAATCTTCATCAAAGAACTCTGATGAATAAAATTGCGCTTTGGCTGCCAAAGCAAAGAAGGGGAAGAGCAAGAAAGCTTCTCATTTTGGTGCGAAAGGCAAGAAGCAAGACATGTCCAAGGTGAAGTGCTTTCACTGTCACCAATATGGACATTATGCCACAAATTGTCCACAGAAGAAGAAAAATAAGCAGGCTACTGGATCTGCAGCTGGAGAGGCCTTAACATCGCAGTTTGAGCTGGATTTTTTTCTGATCACATGCTTGGTCTCAAGTGTGATGGGTTCAGTGTGGTTTCTGGACAGTGGTGCGTCTTTTCACATGACAGGAGATCGATATTTGTTTATTGATCTGGATGAGAAAGATCTTGGAGTGCACATTGAGATGGGCGATGATGGTAGATACAGTGCGACCGGTATCGGTACCATTTCCTTTGAGAGGGAGTCTGGTAAACCCTTCGTATTGAAGGAAGTGATGCATGTTCCTGGATTGAAGAAGAATCTTATCTCTGTGGCGATGTTAGAAGACAAGGGATATGATGTTGTCTTTAGCGAGGGAAAGGCTTTCCTACGCAGTAAGGCAACTGGTGAGACCCGGAGGATAGGGGTTTGAGTTAAGAACCTTTATCAATTACAGGTAGATGGCTGCGCAGCAATGGCGTGCAAGGCATAAGGAGTGAGAGTCGATGATGGTGAGTTGTGGCACCTGGGAGATTGGGCCATCTTCACCATGGTGCTTTGAAAATTTTGCAGCAGATTTCTACCGGGCTTCCCAAGGGTACACTTGCGCAGTCAGATCAGTGCAAGGGATGTAGTTTGGGAAAATTTGTGAAAGCCACCTTTTCACGAGAAGGATAGTCACGCCACGAAAATCCTTGAGAGAATTCACACAGACGTGTGTGGACCTTTCTCAGTAGCTTCGACAGCAAAGGACAGGTATTATGTGATCTTTGTTGATGAATTTTCTCAGAAGTGTTGGATCTTCTTCATGTAGAAGAAGAGAGAGACATACTCAAAGTTCTGTGAGTTCAAGGCACTGGTGGAGAAAGAGTCGGGGAAGCAGGTGAAGGCTCTTAGGAGTGACAATGGTGGTGAATTCATCTCTGGTGAATTCAAGGACTTTTGCAGCGTAGAAGGAATTCGAAGAGAGCTCTGCAGTAAGGAAGTACCTCATAACCCACAAAGAAAGAACAAAGGTTTGAGCGTAAGAACGTAATGATCGTGGGTGCTGCATGGGCGATGTTGCATGATCAGGGCCTTCCCATACACTTGTGGGCTGAGGCATGCAATACTGCAGTATATGTGCAGAACCGTTGTCCTCACAAGATACTTGGCATGAGTACACCCGAGGAGGCGTTTTCTGGTAAGAAGTCTAATATTTCCCATTTGAGGATTTTTGGTTCACCTGTTTACATTCATGTGACGAAGGATGCCAGGAAGAAGCTGGAGCCGATCGCAGAGGTTGGGATATTTGTGGGGTACACTGATACACCCCACAAATATCGTGTGTATTTTCCAGATAGTCGCAAGACTGTTGTGCGACGGGATATCAAATTTCAGGAGGAGAAAGCCATGACGTGTTCGCTTGAGAGGGAGCCACACTTGCATGCAGAGGAGGAGCTATTAGTTCTTAAGGATGAGTCTCAGGATGTGGATCAACCACAAGATGAGGTTCATGGAGTGGAAGAGACCACTCATGCAGCGCAAAACATCAGAGGGCAGAAGCGCACTACAGAAGCTGAGCGACTGGCTCAAGATGCAGAGAAGGTTGTAGGAGCACCTATAGCACAGCGCAGACAGAGACAGTCACCTGATCGGTACACTGGATACATGGCTCTTGTGAGCAAGTGTATCATGACAAAGCCATCCTCTTTCGAGGAAGCTGTGGAGGATCCCGCATGGGTAGATGCCATGGTGGAAGAGTATGATTCGATTGTCAGAAACAGTGCATGGGAGATTGTCCCAAGGCCGAAAGGGAAATCAGTGGTGGGTTCGAGATGGATCTACAAAGTGAAGCAGGCAGCTGACGGGAGTGTGGAGAAGTACAAGGCAATATTTTTTGCCCGAGGCTTTTCACAGATAGAGGGGATCGATTATGAGGAGACCTTTGCACCTGTCGCAAGGTATTCTTCCATACGGACGATTCTTTCTCTCTCAGCGCAGATGGGGTGGCACATTCATCAGATGGATGTGAAGACTACGTTCCTCAACGGATTCATTGAGGAGGAGGTGTACATAGAGCAGCCCGAAGGTTTCGAGATCTTCAGCAGCAAGTCGCATGTGTGCAGGCTCAAGAGAGCGTTGTATGGGTTGAAACAAGCACCTCGTGCTTGGTACACACTGATAGACAGTTATTTCACCGGACTTGGATTCTCCAAGAGTGAGGTGGATCCTAACCTATACCAGATTGTGGTGGAGGGTAAGTTGTTGATCATTGTACTTTATGTAGATGATTTTATTTTGACAGGTGATGAGCTGTTGATACTCTCATGCAAGGAGGATCTTGCAAAAGAGTTTGAGATGAAGGACTTGGGCCTCCTTCATTATTTCCTAGGATTGGAAATTTGGCAGCACAGTGACGGACTGTTTTTTTCTCAGGGTAAGTATGCCCGAGAGATACTAGAGAAGTTCAACATGCATGGCTGCAAGCCTGTTGATACTCCTCTTCTTGGTGGATGGAGGAAGGAGGATGCTACTTCGGTAGAGGTAGTGGATGCCACTGTTTATCGACAGTTGGTGGGGTCGCTTATGTATCTGGTCAATACATGACCCGACATATGCTATACAGTTAACCAACTTTCACAAGCTATGGTTAAGCCTACCAAGCTCTTTTGGAAGGCGGGGAAGCATGTATTGAGATATCTTAGAGGCACATCGGGATATGGATTGTGGTACAGACAGTCGTATGAGGTGAAGCTATGTGGCTTCACAGATGCAGATTGGGCAGGAAGCCCAACGGACAGAAAGAGCACATCTGGAGGGATTTTCAGTATCGGGTCGACAACAGTTTCTTGGTACAGCAGGAAGCAAAGATCCGTCACTACCACATTTGGCAGAAATTCCGACACTTGGTTCCGATGCTTTTGACCAAATGTCAGAAATTTCTCCAATTTTTTTCCATCCCGCTCGAAACCGTCGCTATACCGACGTTTATAGAAAAGTGTCACAATACCGACACTTAGACAAAGTGTTGCAATTGCGAAGTTTGGAGGAAGACGTCGCAATTGCGACACTATGGCCCAAAGCGTCGCTATTGCGACGACTGCCTCCAAACGTCGCAAGTACGACACAACGTCTAAGTGTCGCAATTGCGGCGTTTGGAGGCAGCCGTCCCAGTAGCGACACTTTTTCTGCCGTCGGTATAACGACACTTATATGCGCGCTACATAAAAATATGAAACTTGTATGCGCGCTACATAAAAATATGAAACTTATATGCGCGCTACATAAAAATACAAAACTTATATGCGCGCTACATAAAAATTATTTTATTGTTTCGTATCCATCGCAATAGCTACATTAACGTCTGATATCACGCTCGTATTCGCCCTCTGCCCTTGCAAAACAACATTCGCCCTCAGCATTCGCCCTCAGGTCTTACAGAACAACATTTTTCCTCAGCATTCGCCCTCAGCATTCGCCCTCAGCTCTTGCAGAACAACATTCGCCCTCAGCTCTTGCAAAATGGTAAGTTCTTACTGTAGGCCCTTCCTCCTATAGTAGGGTTGACTCTATTTGGGTTTTTTTGGTCAATTCCATTGGATTGTGTTAGGCTGTAGGGTTCTCTCTAGATGTCAAGAATCAAGATTCAATACCCTCTATTTTCTTCATCACCCAATACAAGATTTAATTTTTTCCCAAAGAAACGCTTATTAATTTGGCAACCATTATTTCTCCCTGCTTTAAAAACCCTACATTTAAATGAAAACAAGCATTGCATTTCAACTACAAAAATATATTAGTGTTCAAATGTACATGTGTGCTACATTAACGTCTGATATCAAGCGCGCATTCACCCTCCGATCTTGTAGAACAACATTCGCCCTCAGCATTTGCCCTCAGCTCTTGCAGAAAAAACATTTGCCCTCAACATTCGCCCTGAGCTCTTGCAGAATAGCATTCGCCCTCAGCTCTTGCAGAACAACATTCGCCCTGCATTCACCCTCAGCTCTTGCAGAACAACATTCGCCCTGCATTCACCCTCAGCTCTTGCAGAACATCATTCGCCCTCAGCTCTTGCAAAATGGTAAGTTCTTACTGCAGGCCCTTCCTCCTATAGTAGGGTTGAATCTATTTGGGTTTTTTTGGTCAATTTCATTGGATTGTGTTAGGCTGTAGGGTTCTCTCTAGATTTCAAGAATCAAGATTAAATACCCTCTATTATCTTCATCACCCAATACAAGATTTAAATTTTTCCCAAAGAAACGCTTATTAATTTGGCAGTCATTATTTCTCCCTGCTTTAAAAACCCTACATTTAAATGAAAACAAGCATTTCATTTCAACTACAAAAATCTATTAGTGTTAAAATGTACATGTGTGCATCACTTGTGTAGGGTATTCCTTTTCCACTTTCACATTATCCAAGAATGTGTGCAGTATAGTTCATATTTTTTGTGATTTAGATTATCTTGAAAAAGGAAAGGTAAATTATTTCCCATGGAAAAAGGAGGTTTTCCCTTTTTATAGGTTGTTTGGACTTACGTGGAAAAATTTATGGTATGCCTTTGATATTATGTAGTTTAAATTTGAATTAACATATCCAAAAAGGCTTTATAGTAGAACATATTGTGAAGTTTTTTTGACACTTGAGGATTCTTTTTAGAACTGCAACGTGGTCTATGCTATCGAGTTATATATCAAGCAACTTGTCCTTAATAACCACACTATGAGGTAGGTTCAACCAGTTTGAACTTGTTGGGACATAGCATATGAAGTTGTGTGATGAGTTCATATCACAGGTCTATTATGGTGACAAAAGTGAAGACACGTAATGATAGTTATTATGTTAACATTACTAGAAACATTTTCGAAATTATCCATGCTATCAAGATGTCAAAATTCTAGGCATTAGGTGTCAATACTCGTAGCTAATAGATAATAATAATAAAAATCACAACTTTATTCTTGAAATATGATTGTTACACATTGGTAACCTATTTCATGAGTTACTATCACCCAAATATTGCAAAACAAAGGGAAAGTCCCCAAACACATATAATCAAGGAATTATAACGTGATTTCAAACATTAAATATCAACAAAATCGTTTAAAGGATATTGAAAGGAAAAAGGTGATGGAAGATAGAAAGTGCCTTACGAAATGCTCTAAGGATTTTTCAACAAATACCCAAAAAGCTTCACTTCGTGTCCTTCAAGATCGTCTCCAACAATGCTATACCATCAGCTTCAACAATGTTGCTCCAAAATATCCTCAAGGTCTTCACAACAAGTTTACTAGAAGTTGCTCCAACAATATATTCAATAAGGTCTTCATTGTCAACTCGTCTCTTGTTTGGGTGCCTTAATGTGCAATGACATGTTTCCAGGATTGAATTCAATGCAAGGCATATTTGAAACTCTAACTCTGTCTTCCGATGTCTTATTAGAAATTATTTCAGTTTTCATTTTGTGTTTTCAAGTTAGATATTGTTTTCAAGTTTTTACATTTATAATTTTATTGCAATGTGGCAGACTGATCAGGGCAGTACAGGAACAACCCCGAGACGAGATGATCACGGAAAGAGGCCAGCGGAAGAACATGTAAAGTGCCAGCATTGCTCTATCTTCAGGTATTTTAGTTATTTACATAATTGAAATAATATTAATTTTGTTCAAATATGTAGACACCTAGCCATGGTACGCCTGATGATTCCCTCTTTGAGGAAGAGCTTTCTTCATCCCTATCTCTAGTGTTCTTGTTGCAAAAAAAGGCACGAGATGCAAGGTCGGAATTTAATACTTTGATAGACGCGCCTCAAACACCTGAAACAGAAGAGAGGATACAACATCTTATGAGGCAGCTAGAAAGATATCAAGTAATAATAAAAAGTCAAAAGGATATTTTTTTTGTTCTGCATGAGATGAATTGTGATAGTTTGATTTTTAATTTTTACATTGACTAAACTAACAAAAAGTTCTTTTGTATGTAGCGTTTTCTGGAACTTGCTGAACCCGGTGTTGGTGGTAGTGGGACAGAAGGGCAAGAGATTTCCCAACAACCCTCTCGTACACCTTCTACTCTTTTAGGTGCTAGCCAAGAAACACAACCTGCCCAAGCAGACACCCAGCCAACCGCTGAACGTGTTGGAAATGATGAGGCTGATATGGCCAACTACATTATTGCGTTTCCTGGAGCTACACGTGTCAGCTCCACAGGGACCATTAATGGCACGTCGTTGGTGAACGATGAAGGTGTCCCTATAAAGCATGTACAACTCCCAGGTAAATTTTAATATTTTAACTATTTCATGTACTTTATCTAAAACATATTTATCATGATTTTTATTTTTAAATTAATGATAATATCTTCTTTTTCTTTTGGTTTTATTCTGTGTAGGAAACAATGAGTTCTGCAGGATTCTGGAGAGCCATGCGTTGGTAATTTTTGGCCCAACCATACGTACAGGGTGGAATTCCCAGAATTCCAACCTGAAAAAAGAACTTCTAGATTATCTAGAAGCCCTTTTTGGGGTCAGCACATTTGACAGAAAAGCGGTGGCTCAGGTAGCCGGAAAATATTTGAAATATACCAAGGACACCTATAGGATGCAATTGCAATTTAACCCTAGATATGAGCGTCCTCTCGCAGTTTCAGAGAGTGAGTGGAGAGCACTCATCCATGACGGAAAAGAGAAAAGGGCAAAGAAAGAAGGAAAACTGCCAACTGGACCCGCAAGGTAAATTACAACTTTAATTCAATAGCTTTAATTTTCTTTATGTCTAAAATAAAAGTGTGCTACGTCATATCTGACTTCAATCTTTTGATGCTAGGTTGCCTGACACCTCAAAGGCAACCAAAGCTAGGATTAAGAAAAAGGGCCATCACAAGCTCGGCCAGGGTGGCTACTTGAAATTAGCTGCAAGAATTGTAATTAAGTAGCTAAACATCTTATAATTAATTGTATCGCCTTCCAACGTTTTTGTAATCCTATAAAATATGATTAAAAATACACAATCATATGTAATGTAGGGTGATGACTTCGGAACAGAAACTACAGAGGAAGATAAAAATATTGCTTTCCATTTCGGCTATCAAGCCGTAGTTGAACGTCGCATAAGCTTGGGGCAGGTCCCAAGATCCAGAATGCCTGATAAGGTAAAACATTAACCTTTCAATATGTTTGTTTTCATCCATAAATTTAATGTCTAACAACTTTTTTTAAATCAGGGGAGCAGCACTACCGACGAGGCAAATAACCCAGTTTTAGAGCCAGATGTAGATGATCCTCACATGCAACCTGATCATTGTAGTGGGGACCAGGCCGACAATGCTACTATCAGTGAGGGTCGTGACGGTAATTAATTTCCACTTATAATTTTTTCTAATTATACCTTGATGGTTGTCCTTATAACGTTTTTTGTTTAAATGACAGAGAATGTTTTCCTTGAGGATCTTACCACCAGAGAGGAAGACAGGGCAACAGTCTCAACGGCGACAACTGGTGCACCAGGTAAATAATCTCATTGCAATTTTTTTTATTAATATTACCGAACTAGTTCAATGATATTTAAAAACTTACAATTAAAATTTAATATTATCTGTTTTTGTAGGCGATGCCCCGCCACTGGATGAGACCAAACATCGTGACAACGCAACTAGGTCAGCGGCGACAACTGGTGCACCAGGTAAATAATCTCATTGCAATTTTTTTTATTAATATTACCGAACTAGTTCAATGATATTTAAAAACTGACAATTAAAATTTAATATTATCTGTTTTTGTAGGCGATGCCCGTCACTGGATGAGACCAGACATCGTGACTACACAACTAGGTCAGCAGTGCGGGTCGAAAGGCACGAAACGGGAGCAGAGCACGATGATATTGATGATGTAATTAGGAGCTTTAGAAATAGGAAGAAGAAAAAGAAAATTTGATAATGTAAAATATTGTATTATTATAAGACAAACGTTACCATACTTGGAACGTTTTTTGCGTTATATGAAAAACTCATTTATCATACTATTTTTATGTCAAGCATTAATTGCAATGTTTCCTTGCGTACTTTTTGTTGAATTTTTTTTTTATTAGTTATTGAATATATTTTTTTATGCTCATGAAAGTAAAAAATGAAATATAGATTGGGTATTGGGGAATTGAGAGTGATGTGAGGGGGGGGGGGGGAGGGGCCATAAGAGCTTCCACCTTCACGTGGTTGGCCCTATTTAGTAGAGAATAATTTATTGGAGCGATTTAATCTTGGAGCAAACCTCCCTCGATCCAATGTAGCAACAAAAAAGTCACTGTTGACTTAGTTGCTACTCTTTCAGATCGTGGGAGGCTTGTTCCAAGTTCATGCGACTCCAATAAATTGTTCTTGAAATGAAGAGGAGCTTATTTAGGTATGTTTTTACATTTTCAACATATGTTCTAACATTATCATAAGAATGCATCTTAGAGTAAAAAATACTACATCAATTACTTGTATTTATTGTATAGATAATGATGGATTTTGATTGACTCGGCAGTGCAGGTACAAATCCTCTTGCATCATGAGCAATACAACTTGTCAACCAGGGTCATGTCCAGGATATTTTTGCTTGTGCGCTTGACTAGGTTCGTAATGTCACATTTTTTAAGTTCCTTTACAGTTCATAATTCAATATTAAGCTTGTTCATGATTATTATCTAGGTTTTTTATATGTGTTTTTTCATCTATTTGATTGTAAGAAACTCTGCATGTTTCCTGTTGTTCACTATGATTTCTCCCATTACCACTCCCAGGATGAATCCGACTTTATTGTTACATAGGTTACTTTATTGTTACTATGATTTCTCCATTTACGATTTCATAGGTTACATCATGTAAAGTTGTCAATCTCGTGTTGGTGATGAGCTTTAGTTCTCCAGATTTGGGGCTTTTCTGATATTTTCTCCCTCATGTCATTCCTGCATCACCTCGTTGTTTGAGCATGCCAATTGTCTACCACTTGTACCAATTGGCACATGTCAATCTCCGAGTGGTGCCACATTTCACCTATTTTCAGTGAGAGTTTAGGGTTTCTCTAACATAGCTTCAGAAATCCGATTCAGTGCCTGCTTGAATATTGTCACATAATACTCATGGTTTGGATTGATGAGCATGTTCTCAATGGTTGGTTGATTCATAAGAACCACCCATATAGTCATCTTGAGATATTTCAGTAGTTTTCTCGGGTTTCCTTTTTCACCGTTTCTAGTGGGTGGGATGGTGTGGGGTGATCCATCAATACTGGTGCTCTTGTAGTAGGGAATTTGTTTTTTGGGATATAAAGGAGCATTTGATATAGATATCCCATTGGATGCATTCATAGATGGGCACGAGAGGTCAAGAATTTAAATTAAAAATATGCAACCTCTAGCATGGCAACCTGAAGGCCGCGAGAGACACCGGTTAAAGATTGTTTTGTGTTGGCCTTAATATAGTCGTGATTTCTTTCTATTATCTTAATGCAAATATATAGTCCGGTCTCATTAAAATGAGGATTTTGGTTGTATTTCTCTTTGGTTGTTTCTCTCTTAATGCTCCAGAAGTTGCCAAAAGTTGCGATAGTTGTTTAGTTTGCCTATTACAACTTAAAAGTGGTTTTTAGCAATGGGAGTCATGTTTTTTAAGGTTCATACTAATATGAAGATATTGTAATTCTATATTCAACATAAGAGAAGATGGCCTCTGCTTTGGGCAGTATGACAAAAATTTCCACATCTACCTCATTGGGTAACAATGGAAAGGGGAAGAAGTTGGGTGCAATGTTTGATAATTATGGCAGACAATTGTCTTCTCTTTCAGCTTTTTCACCCATTTCCTTTAATCGCTCAAGTAGAAGAGGGACTCTGAGATTACACGACAGAGAGAAGGTAGTTAATACAAGAGCTATGGAAAAGGAGTTGTACTTCAACAAGGATGGCTCAGTGACAAAAAAATTGCAGGTCAGAGAAAAAATTATGTTTAAAGGAAGGTCACATGCACGTGAAACTTCACTGCGGTGGATCTTTCCTTGTCCACTTATATTCGATTTTAATGTGTTATTTTAATTTTTCATGGAGGGTTGTTTTGGCATATGGTCCGGCATTCAATTGCACACTTACTGAAAGCATTGTCAATTTGTCTTGCAGGCGGTGTGAACAAACTTGCTGATCTTGTTGGAGTCACCCTTGGGGCGAAGGGAAAAATGTTGTCTTAGAGAGCAAGCATGGTTCTCCGAAAATAGTTAATGATGGTGTGACAGTAGCTAAGGAGGTAATTTGTAGATGTGTGCTCTGGTTTTCTTTTTAACGTTGTATTAGTTCCCCCTCTTAAATGTCTTAGATTTGGTAGGCATAATTTGAAAACTCAAAGGAGAAAGGAAACATATTTGTTACCTAGTGGTCTACTTGGCCTATGGACTAGCCACATTAGAGTAATGCATAAAGCTTTTCACAACAATAAAAGGAAAGGGTTATGGTTGAGTCAAATTTTATTGTTATTGACAGTGTAATGAAATGTATCTCAATGCTATGGTTTTGGCCTTTTTATTGGTTGAATTAGAGGACCCAGTTGAAAATATTGGGGCCAAGTAGGCCGGTTTTCCTTTTTGCTGATGGTTTGGTGTATCTAATTGAATTAGTTGCCTAAGGTATTTTTGGTTGCAAACTCCTTTTCATTTTTCATACAGTATTGGCCTTGTGGAATACATTTGATTGTGTGGTCTTGTTATATCTACAACATTTGTAGTTGTTTAGTCTTATGGTCGAGGTGCACTTTTATTATGGAAATAGTTGATGCAATATTGTCATTTAATCCTTACTGCAGGGTAGTATGTTGAGAAGTTTCTTGTGAAACATTTGGTATTCAAAATGACACTTGATCCTATACAACATCATGCACTTGACTTCAAAATTCATATTCAAAGTGTGCCAGACAATTCTTTCGAAATTTCAAATATTTATGTTGTTTTAAACCATTATCTTTTTCATGTATTGGATGCTGAAAATGTGAAAAATACTTTGGTATGAAACCAACTGGTGAATAATTTCCAGAAAAACAACCACTTCCAAGACATGATTTAGAAGTAGAACATATGTACTTATGAAGCATAGAAATATATCCTTGATGCATTGTCAATGTTTGGCTAGGGTTATTTTTGGAGAAAATAACTCCTTATTCCTAGAATAGTGATCTTCAATACAAGTAAATGCTAGAGAAGAGAGATCATCGTGTGACGCAACAAAACTGAAATTGGACCCCTAAGGAGAGCTGGTGTGTCTACAATCGCTCTGTCAGCATTTTCCCTTGGTTTACCTTGTTCTTTTCCTCCAGCCTGAGTCTTAATTGACTTCTTCTTTCTTCGGGTTTATTTATCAAATTTGTAGAAATTCGTAGAATTTGATAAATAAATACTATCCACAATGGTTGGACTTTAATTTATATTCCCGACTTTATATTATCTCCAAGCCTTATAACCAATGTTTAAATTTCAACACTTTGTATTTATACTCCACGTTTCTTTTTAAATAAATAACTTGTAATGAACTTTCGGCTCTATATTTCACCACCCAACCTTACAACAATCACGCTCTAGACTTATGCTAATTATCCGCCAATCGTTTAATTAAACAATTTCATTATACTCCGGCCCCACCTATATATATCAATAACCAATCAAACACTCGTATCGTACATGGCTATCCTCCGCACACCTTAGTTAACCTCCGGGCAAGTTCAACGTGCGACCACCGTCCGATGGCCCTTCTCCAAATCAACGACTCTTGGAAATTTTGCTCGGCTTCCAACGTCGGGCTTTAACGTGCGATGGCGTGGGTTAAACGGTTGTTTGCCGGGGTCACTTCGCCACGTGTCGCATTCCCTATGGAATCGCTCACGAATAGGAAATACCGCCTACTCCGCAAAAGCGGTGCGATATGGGCAACCCGCTTTTGTGATTCCGCTCGTGGTTTTGGTACAGGGCTTGACCACGGGTGCAAGTCTGGTTCCGCTATCCTTTTGTTTGTTAACTCATGTCCAATCCTCGGGTCAGGTTCCGAAAGCACAACAATTTTGTCTCTTTATTAAGCGGGATTTTTACATTGGCATATTTTTTCCCAAAACCTTTTTTAAGCAAGATACATGAAAAACCTTATGAATGCAAGAAGAAGGAAAATATAACTTCTATACCACTTGTGCAATCCTATGAATAATTATTTAGGGCCATAACAATTTTCAATTTTGAGCTAATTATTTATTCTTCTTTTTCTTGAATGAAGATTGCTTATAATGCTATAATCTAAAAAATACCCAATTACCCTCCTCAAATTATCTTTCACTTCAATGTTGTTCCCCTTGTTGTTTTATCATGTTTCATGTCATTTGAAGGTTTTCCATAATAATTTTCAAAGTTTTTTTAGTATTTTCCATATGTGACTCTATTTCCTATACTTTGGACTTATCTTGCAAAAAGTATGAGATACTAGGAGTTGGATATCCATAAAGGGCCTTAAATGGGGAAATTTTAGTAGATGTGTGATAGGTAGTATGATAGTATCATATTACCATTCTTCCTCGAGGAACCCACTTCATCCATTAAGATTGCTTTTCTAAAGAGTAACATTGTAGATAACCTTAAAAACATTTGTTAACTATTTTTGTTTGACCATTTGATTGTGTTTGATATGTAGAACTCATGGCAACTAGTGTTTCTCCACTCATATTAAATAATTATTTCCAAAAGTTTTTTGTTACTATTACTTTAGGAAAACCATGAAGACTATGAATTTCTTTCACGGACACTTCTGCCACTTGGCTTGTTGTTTATGTACTTTGAGCTCTACAAAAAAAATCTACAAAATTTGTCTATATAAATGACCACAAAAATGTAATACTTACCTTTATATTTCAATAACCCCGTAATAAAGTCTATTGATATATCTTCTAGTCTTTGAATATGTATGTGGAATGGTTGAAGTAACCCTAGAGATTTTGCTATCTCTCTTTTATTTATTATGCAAACCTGACCTTCTCTTACAAAATTTTGAATATCTTTCTTCATTCCTTCCAAAAATATATTTTTTGATCCTTTGAGATGTTTTAAGGAACTCTGCGTCCTACCATCAGAGAGACATGGGACTCCCTTAATATTTGTTTATTCAAATATGCTTGCGTGCATAAAAATATTCTACATTTGCACCAAAGTATATCTCTCTTTCACTCCCAATTCTCCATAGAGTTCATCCCATCCTTTATAAATTTTAGTTTTTGTTTAGTACTATTGTCATTTTTCCATTATGGCAAGCTTCTTCTAGCCACCTAGGAATAGAAAATGTAATTGGATATAAATTTGAGGCCTCTTCTATTTTAGAAAGAGCATCATGTACTAAATTTTCCTTACCCTTTTTGCAGATTATCTCAAAATTAGAACTTTGCATTTTTTCTCCTCATTTTTGTTAATCTTCCAATGAAATCCATAGCTTCAAAAAATACTTTATGCTATCATGGTATATCTTGACTTTAAAGTGCCTCCCAATGATATACTATCCCCATTTTTTATTGCATGTAATATTGCTTCCATTTATTTTTCATACATAGATTTCACCAAATATTTTCTTTGAATTCCTTACCAAATATTTTCTTTGAATTCCTTACCAAATATTTTCTTTGAATTCCTTGCTTTTAAAAGCCAATGATATCCCTTATTGTGTTAATGTTACGTAAATTCCTTGTCCTAGTGCCTCACACTCTACTATGAATGTTTTACCAAAAGTAGGTGCAGCCGATGTTGGTGTAGAAGACATGGCATCCATTGAAAGAGAGAATGCCAAAGTAGCCTCATCATTCCATATAAATGATATTTTCTTCAAGAGATATGTGAGTGGACTTGAAATGCATGCATAATTCTTAAAAAATGATCAATAATATCATGTAAGTCTAAAAAATCTTCTAAGAACCTTGATTTTCTTAGGAATAGGTCATTTGGTAATAGCTTGCATCTTTTGAGGCTCCAACTTCACTCCTTCCTTTAAAACAATATGAACCAAATACTCGAATTCTTATTTCCCAAAAGCACATTTGGATATTTTTACATAAAAATGATTGTTCTCAATAATTTATTTAACTTTTCCACATGTTTAGTGTGGTATTCCCATGATTTATTATAAATATGTGTATTATCAAAGAAAACCAACACAAATTTTATAAGATGGGATCAAACAAAATTGTTCTTAAGTCGAGCTCGCCGGACTTCAAACGGTGATAAACCATAATTCAAACCAAATTCGCGTTCCAAAATAGCCTGCTGACGTCAGCCAATTTTGTGACGCGAAAACCAAATGAATTCCGCCCTAATATTTTTCGGGTCCGAAGTTGGGCTGGCGTATGGAGGGAGAGTTGTGACGCAAATTTCTTATCAAATTCGCCCTAATATTTTTCGGGTCCGGATTTCCACTGTGCGAGCGGCCCAAACAAAGATCCGCTCCAATCAATTTCTGCCACGTGTCCTCAATAAAAACTTGCCCTGCTCCCGGCTGCGGGTGCATTCGATGGCGTTTAAGGTGATGGGACATGGATATGGTGATTTCATATCAATCGCATTAACATTTAACGTTGTTCAATTAAGTTTTCACATCAAATCCGCATTAATTAATTTTTAACACTATTCAAGATCAGACCTCCACTCCTCTTAGCGATTCCGCACGCTCCAATATGATCCGGCCTTCGGCTCTCATTATTAATGATCAGAGATTAATTATGAAGGGCGTCCTTTGATTGCATTGCAGTCGGGTTGACAAAATGGCGTTTAGCTATGGTTTTTCAGACGAGCCAATTGCTGGATTACACTGCCTGCTAACTATGACGATAAGGAGAAGTGGCCAGCTGAACTGCTGCCTAGACCTTGCAGCATATCTGCATTTCTCTCGGTTCTGTCTCTGTCTGTCTTCCTCTGTTAATTGGAATTCTGCTTCTCCGTCTCCTCTTGTGCCCACTGCGCCTGAGACTGCACCCATGCCTTGCGTGCGTCATAGGATGCGTTGCCGCAGGGGGAGCACTAGAGGTCAACCCCTGCGCGCTCCCTCCAGCCCCTCAACAGAGTCGACTTCCGGCCAGTCCAGTGATTATTACGCAGGTCGATATCCAAATACTAGGAGTGGGCAGGGTCGGTTTGTAGGATCTCGTATGGATTCCCCTGCTCCTGGTTTCCCCACCGCTAGTTCACCTTCTCCCATGACGCGCACTGCGCAATTTTCCTTTAATTGCTCTCTTAACCGCCCGCGAATCACGACTTTAGTCACTATGGTCTTCCGCGAGGAGGAGATATAGGGCCTGCCTCCAGCACATTCTTAAAAGAAGGAAACAACACAACATCAGTTATCATTTTTCTTATCTACGAGACCATCTGTCTCTATATTGTTGTAATGACTTCATGGACTGTTTTACTTCATATAATATATTCAAAACAACGTTTTTTCTCTTGTGAAAAAAAAATGATTAATGTTTATCACTCTGCCTTCAAAACTAGCGATGCTGGTCTATGTTGCTGGTTTATTGATATGGTCCGATGGTCTTTTTATATTTTGGACATATCACACTCCTCACATGATTAGCGTTTTTCTCTGTTCAAGGATTTTGGGTACTTTAATTTGTATTTGGAACAATGGACTTCGGTACTCTATCTGTTGCTTTACTATTCTACATACTGCTATTTCACTTTCTTATAGATGCCTCGCGCATATTTGGATGCTTTCTCAGATTGTCGATAATCTCCATGTGGACCGTTACTGGGTTTTATATCAAGTCCCTTATGTGACATGGGGTATTTTTCTATCACTGTCTGGGGTGGGACTTCCACATTTCTGGATGGATATTTGGGTTCCAATCTTCAAATGTGAAAATTTAATGACTTCATGGACTGTTTTACTTCATATAATATATTCAAAACAACGTTTTTTCTCTTGTGAAAAAAAAATGATTAATTTTTATCACTCTGCCTTCAAAACTAGCGATGTTGGTCTATGTTGTTGGTTTATTGATATGGTCTGATGGTCTTTTTATATTTTGGACATATCACACTCCTCACATGATTAGAATTTTTCTCTGTTCAAGGATTTTGGGTACTTTAATTTGTATTTGGAACAATGGACGTCGGTACGTACTCTATCTGTTGCTTTACTATTCTACATACTACTATTTCACTTTCTTATAGATGCCTCAGGCATATTTGGATGCTTTCTCAGATTGTCGATAATCTCCATGTGGAACATTACTAGGTTTTATATCAAGTCACTGTATGTGACATGGGTATTTTTCTATCATTGTCTGGGGTGGGACTTCCACTTTTCCGGATGGATATTTGGGTTCCAATCTTCAGATGTGAAAATGTAATGACTTCATGGACTGTTTTACTTCATATAATATATTCAAAACAACATTTTTTCTCTTGTGAAAAAAAAAATTATTAATGTTTATCACTCTGCCTTCAAAACTAGCGATGCTGGTCTATGTTGCTGGTTTATTGATATAGTTTGATGGTCTTTTTATATTTTGGACATATCACACTCCTCACATGATTAGCATTTTTCTCTGTTGCAGGATTTTGGGTACTTTAATTTGTATTTGGAACAATGGACGTCAGTACTCTATCTGTTGCTTTACTATTCTACATACTGCTATTTCATTTTCTTATAGATGCCTCGGGCATATTTGGATGCTTTCTCAGATTGTCGATAATCTCCATGTGGACCGTTACTGGGTTTTATATCAAGTCCCTGTATGTGACATGGGGTATTTTTCTATCATTGTCTAGGGTGGGACTTCCACTTTTCGGGATGGATATTTGGGTTCCAATATTCAGATGTGAAAATGTAATGACTTCATGGACTGTTTTACTTCATATAATATATTCAAAACAACGTTTTTCCTCTTTTAAAGTTTCATTTTTTTTTTTAAAGTTGAACCTGTCGTTGCTATACCGACGCCTTGTAAGCGTCGGAATTGTGATAGATTAGAAACGTCGGAAGAGAGATAGTATAAAACCGTCAAAAGGGTGACGTCCAAAACGTCGGACCACATTTCGTCGGAATTGCGACAGTTTACAACCGTCGGAAGGGCGACGTCGAAAACGTCGGACCACATTGCATCGGAATTGCTACAGTTTACAAACGTCGGAAGAGCGACGTTCAAAACGTCGGACCACATTTCGTCGTAATTGTGACAGTTTACAAACGTCGGAAGAGCGACGTTCAAAACGTCAGACCACATTTCGTCGGAAGTGCAACAGTTTACAAGGGTCGTAACTGTGACGAATTGGGAAACGTCGGAAGAGTGACGCTTGTTTGGAAGCGACGGAAAAAGTGTCGATAGTGCGACACTTTTTGGTTGCGTCAAAACTGCGATGGTATGGTAAACCACGTTTTTCCCGCCCTCGAACTGTCGCTCTTGCGACGACTATGTGTCGGAATAGAAAAAAATGATTAATGTTTATCACTCTGCCTTCAAAACTAGCTATGCTGGTCTATGTTGCTGGTTTATTGATATGGTCTGATGGTCTTTTTATATTTTGGACATATCACACTCCTCACATGATTAGCGTTTTTCTCTGTTCAATGATTTTGGGTACTTTAATTTGTATTTGGAACAATGGACGTCGGTACGTACTCTATCTGTTGCTTTACTATTCTACATACTGCTATTTCACTTTCTTATAGATGCCTCGGGCATATTTGGATGTTTTCTCAGATTGTCGATAATCTCCATGTGGACCGTTACTGGGTTTTATATCAAGTCCCTGTATGTGACATGGGGTATTTTTCTATCACTGTCTGGGGTGGGACTTCCACTTTTCTGGATGGATATTTGGGTTCCAATCTTTAGATGTGAGAATGTAATGACTTCATGGACTGTTTTACTTCATATAATATATTCAAAACAACGTTTTTTCTCTTGTGAAAAAGAAATGATTAATGTTTATCACTCTGCCCTCAGAACTACTGATGCTGGTCTATGTTGCTGGTTTATTGATATGATCTGATGGTCTTTTTATATTTTGGACATATCACACTCCTCACATGATTAGCGTTTTCCTCTGTT
The DNA here is from genome assembly GCA_034641835.2 of Pinus albicaulis. NCBI lineage: Eukaryota > Viridiplantae > Streptophyta > Pinopsida > Pinales > Pinaceae > Pinus > Pinus albicaulis. The sequence continues at coordinate 530,592,249 of CM076580.1, forward strand.
CAAGGATTTTGGGTACTTTAATTTGTATTTGGAACAATGGACATCGATACTCTATCTGTTGTTTTATTATTCTACATACTGCTATTTCACTTTCTTATAGATGCCTCGGGCATATTTGGATGCTTTCTCAGATTTGTCGATAATCTCCATGTGGACCGTTACTGGGTTTTATATCAAGTCCCTGTATGTGACATGGGGTATTTTTCTATCAATGTCTGGGGTGGGACTTCCACTTTTTTGGATGGATATTTGGGTTCCAATCTTCAGATGTGAAAATGTAATGACTTCATGGACTGTTTTACTTCATATAATATATTCAAAACAACGTTTTTTCTCTTGTGAAAAAAAAAATATTAATGTTTATCACTCTGCCTTCAAAACTAGCGATGCTGGTTTATTGATATGGTCTGATGGTATTTTTATATTTTGGACATATCACACTCCTCACATGATTAGCGTTTTTCTCTGTTCAAGGATTTTGGGTACTTTAATTTGTATTTAGAACAATGGACGTCGGTACTCTATCTGTTGCTTTACTATTCTACATACTGCTATTTCACTTTCTTATAGATGCCTCGGGCATATTTGGATGCTTTCTCAGATTGTCGATAATCTCCATGTGGACCGTTATCGGGTTTTATATCATGTCCTTGTATGTGACATGGGGTATTTTTCTATCATTTTCTGGGGTGGGACTTCCACTTTTCTGGATGGATATTTGGGTTCCAATCTTCAGATGTGAAAATGTAATGACTTCATGGACTGTTTTACTTCATATAATATATTCAAAACAACGTTTTTCCGCTTTTAAAGTTTCATTTATTTTTTTAAATTGAACCTGTCGTCGGTATACCGACGCTTTGTAAGCGTCGGAATTGCGACAACTTAAAAACGTCGGAAGAGCGACAGTATAAAAACGTCGGACGAGCGACGTTCAAAACGTCGAACCACATTTCGTCGGAATTGCGACAGTTTACAAACGTCAGAAGAGCGACATTCAAAACGTCGGACCGCATTTCGTCGGAATTGCGACAGTTTACAAACGTCGGAAGAGCGACGTCCAAAACATCGGACCACATTGCGTTGGAATTGCGATAGTTTACAAACATCGGAAGAGAAATGTTCAAAACGTCAGACCACATTTCATCGGAATTGTGACAGCTTACAAACGTTGGAAGAGCGACATTCAAAACATCGGACCACATTTCGTCAGAAGTGCGACAATTTACAAACATCGGAAACACGACGGTTTGGGAAACGTCGGAAGAGCACGCTTGTTTGGAAGCAACGGGAAAAGTGTCGATAGTGCGACACTTTTTAAGTGCATCGGAACTGCGACGGTATGGCAAAGCACGTTTTGCCCGCCCTCGAACTGTCACTCTTGCGACGACTATGTGTCGGAATAGCGATGAATTGGCTGTCGGAAATTCCGCCAAATTTTCTAGTGAGGTCAAATATGAGAAGAATCAATTGCACAGCTGAAAAAGACTAATCGGGAAGCATACTGGCAACTCTTGGTTAAGCCTCATAGTCAAATAATGAAATTGAATTGTTCTCTAGATTCCATACAGAAAATGCTGCCACTTTGACTTGATGCTATATTTACTCTACAGATGAAAACACAGTTTGGGAAGCTGCCACAAGTCCAACCAATGTCCGATATTTGTGAATAGAAAAGCAGAGTTGGCACTATCCGATCATCAAGCATGGTCATGAGTTAGTTTGTTTTGACAATTTCAATTTTAGCGATTAGATACTAGGAATGAGGAAGGTTGTTTGAAACCGCCTCATAAGATATTTTGTACAATCTATTTTTGTAAGTAGTTAATATAGTATTTAAACCCTTCTCATGCATTTAGAGAAGGATCCAAGATTTTTATTAAGAACATTTACAAAGAATACATTACAATAAGTTTTTGTATGTCTTGATAAGATAATGGAACATGGTTTTTTCAATTATATATCATCTTGGTTGATCACTATTGATGCACTATTGTATTCTCTGAATGACACTACACATCTTGTATTATTATTGTGTATGCTAAACTGATCCAGATCTTGGGGTGAGGCCCCCAAGATCTAAGAAAATTGAAATGGATCTAACAAGATTTTCAAAATTAGAATGCCAGAAAAAAAAAGAGAGAACACAAAGCAAATAAAACCACAAAGAAACTTGTTTTATTAAAACAGAGAATAACTGTAGAAGCTACATTGTGGTGGACAATCTCTCCTTTTCCAAAGTGAGGCTTGTTATTTATAGCCTTTTTTTTCGAGTTACAATACTATGGGTAGATACCATAGGTGGATACCATGGGTCAATACCATGGGTAGATACCACTTACAATACCATGGGTAAATCCCATGTGTGGATGAATACCATGGGTGGACACATACCATGGATCACTTACAATACCATGGGCGAATAAATATCATGGGTGGATGAATACCATGGGTCGATGCCATTTACAATACCATGGGTAAATTCCATGGGTAGATGGATAACATGGGTAGATGAATACCATGGGTTGATGCCATTTTCCATTCGAATCATTCCTCCCTCCTTAAGAAGCAATGGTCCCCATTGCATTAAGTTTCCTCTTGAGAAGCCTTTGTTGAATATGAAGAGCCATTGAAGAGAATGGTTTTGTGTAGTTAACCCATAATTGTGATGAACGAAGATCCGAGGATAGAGATACCTTGTAATGCTTATGACCAACTGTGATATTGACAGTGTGCGGCCTAGCAAATGGACTTCGATGAAGTGTGGGTTTGTGGATGAACCAAAACCATGACAAACGAAGATTCAAGGATAGAGATACTCTGTAATGCTTGTGATCAACTATATTACTAACAGTGTGTGGCCTAGCAAATGGACTTCGATGAGAAGGATTTTGTGTGGTTGACCCATAACCGCGATGCTGATTGTTGATGAAGTAGCAGGTTCCTACATAGCTTGGGGTGGGATGGCACGTCTCCAAATAACCCAAGACAAATGTTGCTATGCTGAAATTGATGAATGCGAAGCAAGTGCCTACTAAAGCGGGGTGGGAGGGTACGTCTCCAAAGGGAACCTGCTCCAAATGTTGCTCTAGATTTAAAATGAGAATAACTCGGTCAATATAACTCGGAATATTTATTATAGCTTGTTTTTGGAAATGGAATGATAATTTTGCATCTTCTTATGTGTTTGAAACCACTATATGGAGACTCTAGGCTCTCAAATTCATGCTGGCACTGTCTTGCCATCACAAAATTTCTGAAAAAATAGTTGATTTTAAATCAATGATAACTCCCACATCCAGACTCCGATTCAATCAATTTTTTTTTTTGGAAATTGGGTGATTTTTCAAGGGGAACTTAGATCTATAGCTATTTATCTGAAATTTTTCACTGAAAACTGTGAAAAATGACAAGAGAGATGCCATCCACGAATTATCGTCAGAACATTTTTTGCAACATTGCTGATTTAGAATCAGCGATATCTCCCTCATCCGAATTCCAATTCAGCCGATTTTTTTTTTTGAATTTGGGTATTTTTTTGCAAGGAATCTAGATCTGGTCTTAGATTTTGTAAAATTTTCACCAAAATTTTTAGATCTGATCTGTAAACACGCCACCCAAGAAATTCATGGAGTTTGTTGAAGATTGCTGCAAAAAATTGAAACTAAAAGATGCTTCAAACCCTCATTCCCATGGATTCGTAACCTGAATTGTTGTCAAATCATTTTCTGCAACATTGCTGATTTAGAATCAGCAATATCTCCCTCATCCGAACTCCAATTCATCCGATTTTTTTTTTGAATTTGGGAATTTTTTTGCAAGGAATCCAGATCTCGTCTTTCATTTTGTAAAATTTTCACCAAAATTTTCAGATCTCATCTTCAAAATCGCGATCCAATAAATTCATGGAGTTTGCTGAAGATTGCCGCAAAAAATTGAAACTGAAATATGCTTCAAACCCTCATTACCATGGATTCATAACCTGAAGAGAGAACAGAAAGCAAATAAAACTACAAAGAAACTTGTTTTATTAAAACAAAGAATAACTATAGAAGCTACATTGTGGTGGACAATCTCTCCTTTTACCAAGTGAGGCTTATTATTTATAGCCCTTTTTTTGAGTTACAATACTATGGGTAGATACCATAGGCGGATACCATGGGTCAATACCATGGGTAGATAACACTTACAATACCATGGGTAAATCCCATGGGTGGACACATACCATGGGAATGAGTGTTTGAAGCACATTTTAGTTTCAATTTTTGGCAGCAATCTTCAGCAAACTCTATGAATTTCTTGGGCGGCGAGTTTGAAGATCAGATCTGAAAATTTTGGTAAAAAATTTACAAAATCAAAGACTAGATCTGGATTCTTTGCAAAAAGAATACCCAAATTCAAAAAAAATCAGGCGAATTGGAGTTCAGATGAAAGAGATATCACTGATTCTAAATCAGCAATGTTGCAGAAAATGTTCTAACGACAATTCGTGGACGGCGGATCTCCTGTCATTTTTTGCATTTTTTAGTGAAAAATTTAAGAGATATGGATATATATATGAGCTCCCCTTGAAAATTCACCCAATTTCAAAAAAAAAAATCGGTCGAATCAGAGTCTGGATGTGGGAGTTATCGTTGATTTAAAATCAACTATTTTTTTTTAGAAATTTTGTGACGACGAGATAGTTCCAGCGCGAATATAAGAGTCTAGACTCTACAGATAGTGGTTTCAAACACATAAGATGATGCAGAATGATAAATTCATTTCCAAAAACAGGTTATGATAAATATTCCGAGTTATATTGACCGAGTTATGCTCATTTTAAATCTGGAGTAGCATTCGGAGTAGGTTCCCTTTGGAGACGTGCCCTCCCACCCCGCTTTAGTAGGCATCTACTTCACATTCATCAGTTTCAGCATAGTAGTGTTTGGATTGGGTTATTTGGAGATATTCCCTCCCACCCCAAGCTATGTAGGCACCTGCTACTTCATCAACAATCAACATCATGGTTATGGGTCAACCGCACAAAATCATTTTCATCGAAGTCCATTTACTAGGCCACACACTATTAGTCACATAGTTGGTCACAAGCATTACAGGGTATCTCTATCATCGGATCTTTGTTTGTCATGGTTTTAGTTCATCGACAAACCCACACTTCATCGAATTCCATTTTTTAGGCCGCACACTGTCAATATCACAGTTGGTCACAAGCATTACAGGGTATCTCTATCCTTGGATCTTCATTCATCATGGTTAAGGGTTAACTACACAAAACCCTTCTCTTCAGTGACTCTTCATATTCAACAAAGGCTTCTCAGGAGGGAACTTCACGCAATGGGGACCATTGTTTCTTAAGGAGGGAGGAATGATCCGAATGGAAAATGGCATCCACCCATGGTATTCATCCACCCATGGAATTTATCCATGGTATTGTAAATGGAAATGACCCATGGTATTGCAAGTGACATCTATCCATGATATTCATTTATCCATGGTATGTATCCACCCATGGTATTCATCCACACATGGAATTTACCCATGGTATTGTAAGTGGTATCTACCCATGGTTTTGACTCATGGTATCCACCTATGGTATCTACCCATGGTATTGTAACTCAAAAAATTACTATAAATAACAAGTCTCACTTTGTAAAAGGATAGATTTTCCACCACAATGTAGCTTCTACAGTTATTATTTGTTTTAATAAAACAAGTTTCTTTGTGGTTTTATTTGCTTTGTGCTCTCTCTCTTCTCTAGCATTCTAATTTTGCAGTTCTTGTCAGATCCATTTCAATTTTTTAAATCTTGGGGGCCTCCCCCCAAGATCTATATAAAAAATAGATAACACAAAGCAAATAAAACCACAAAGAAACTTGTTTTATTAAAACAGAGAATAACTGTAGAAGATACATTGTGGTGGAAAATCTATCCTTTTACAAACTGAGGCTTGTTATTTATAGTCTTTTTTGAGTTACAATACCATGTGTAGACACCATAGGTGGATACCATGGGTAGATACCACTTACAATACCATGGGTAAATTCCATGTGTGGATGAATACCATGGGTGGATACATGCCATGGGTGGATGAATATCATGCATAGATGTAACTTACAATACCATGGGTGAATAAATACAATGGGAGGGCATGTCTCCAAAGGGAACCTGCTCCGAATGTTGCTCTAGATTTAAAATGAGTATAACTCGGTCAATATAACTCAGAATCTTTATTATAACCTATTTTTGGAAATGGAATGATCATTCTGCATCTTCTCATGTTTTTTGAAATTTATATCTAGAGACTCTAGACTCTTAGATTCACGCTGGAACTGTCTCGCCGTCACAAAATTTCTGAAAAAATAGTTGATTTTAAATCAACGATAACTCCCACATCCGGACTCCGATTTGACCAATTTTTTTTTGAACTTGAGTGATTTTTTGAGGGGAGCTTAGATATATATCTATTTTTCTGAAAATTTTCACTAAAAACTGTGAAAAATGACAGGAGAGTTACCATCCATGAATTGTCGTTAGATTATTTTTCTGCAACATTGCTTAATTAGAATCAGCGATATCTCCCTCATCCGAAATCCAATTTGGCCAATTTGTTTTTTGAATTTGGGTATTTTTTTGCAAGGAATCTAGATCTGGTCTTTGATTTTGTAAATTTTTCACCAAAATTTTCAGATCTGATCTTCAAACTCGCCGCCCAAGAAATTCATGGAGTTTTCTAAAGATTGCTACCAAAAATTGAAACTGAAATATGCTTCTGTTGAAGCCTAGAAAATCTCTGCTTCAAACATCGGGGAAAACCACCCGGTCGGGACCTTAAGGCAGCTCCTTTTCCGTTTGGTATGGTGGCTCCGACTGGATTTAAAGGACCAGTTTCCTTGTAACTAAATGAATTGGATTGGATGGGTGGAAATGAGACTAAACTAACTGAAATAAAACTATCTAATCTAAGCTAAATACTAATAAAGAAATTCTAATACTAACCCGGGTGGCTATATGTGAATACAACTTAAGATTGTTCCAATTTAACAATAACCATGAAAATGTATTATTAATCAAATTGAAATGTGCAGAAACAAATAAAGATAACTTTTTTTAAGAAATTAAACAGAGTTATATAAACATATTGCATTCATCATTGTATACCATTTACATGTAACTATGAAAAATAGCGTTTCAATTATACTCAGAAATGATATATAAAAGGAAGCGTTGTTAAAGAAAATATACATATAAATGATAGCAATTTTAAAATGAATATCATAAAACAAAAGAGATCAACAGTGAACAGATAGAAATACCTTGTTCATCTTGAAGAATTTCAAATGCATTCTGATACTCTATCCAGTAATTATAATGCAAAACCAAATTCCAAGGTACATAAATGCAACACTTCAAAGATAATTCCGCATAAAAATCACCAAATGTGATCCTTTTCAAAAAATATATAAGACAATGGAGTACAGAAATGCAATCTCCAAGTCCAAAAATATTAGGATCAAGGACCTCTCTCTAAATGCATGAGAGGGGTTTAAATACTACTTAACTAACTCTAAAAATAGTTTATTACAAAAATAAGGATTCGGTTCAATGACCGTCCTTTTCCTAGGCTAAAATACAGTGAAATTAAAACTAAATCTATCTAACTATGAACTTGATCTTTGATCTTGTAGGCATCTAGCATACTTTTGAGAAGATGCGGTTGACCGACTTCTGAATTTAACTGTCCTGAGAAGACAGAGTCGGAAAGCGTAGGAGAAATCTTCTCTGTAGCATTGATAATACAATTGAGTGCACTGTGTTGACTGTGTGGCTTTACCAAGTACATCCAGTATGAGTCCCAATTTAATCTTGTCAGCCCTTGGATGGATTTTTCTCTTTCTTCTGCCTTTTGCCTCCATTCTTCTTGCAATTGATTTGCCTGTGGGAGATAACCTGGAACAGTTTCAGAAATCAAGTTAGCTTTGTGTAAATTGTCATTTACACAATCAGTGAGAGTGTTTGCCGCTGTAGATGCCTCCTCTGCTGCCCTTTCTGCACTTCTGATTTGTGCATCCCAATTACTGAACAGTATTTCTTTGTGGTTTTCATTAATGATGGGTGCACCAGCTTTTCTTCCTTCTTCCGTCTTTTTCCATGCTAAATAATCATTGATCTTTTCATTAATCAAATCATAATCATTTCGTAGATCTATGACATGACTTGTGATTTTATCGCTTTCTTGGCACAAAGAATTCCATTGCAATATTTTTTGGCAGAAAACATCCTCTTGTTGCAGTAGTTGATTGTTCAAAGAGATGGTTTCTGAAATGAATTCTGGAAGCTTAGGATCATCCTTATGCTGTTCTTGGATTTCTTGAAGTTGTTGTTGTAACTCTTCAAGTTTTAATTGCGCTTCCTTATTGGCCTGTACCTGTTGCAATTGCTGTTGCAGAGCCTTTATCTGTTCTTCTTTTTCATCCAACAAAAGTTGTATCTCAACTGCTTTATCAATTTTTGCAGAAGCATAAGCTCCTGTTATTTGGGATAATTTAGTGAGATTATGAGTAGGCTCTGTAGCAGGATCTTTCCACAAAACATCTACTTGTTCTGGTTCAGTAGCGATTGCACTTTCTATTTTTCTCTTTTTCCTTTGTCTCTTTACTACTACTTTGTATTTTGGGCTATAAAATACATCTAGAGGAGGAATGTCCTCTACATTAAGTACAATTTCAGAGGAGGGTGTGATTGGAATGTGCTCTGTTACTGCGGCTGTGCTGCTTGTTCCTGCATTCAAAACTTTGGTTGTTTGGACAGGGGTCTGTACATTCTGTCCCTCTACATTAATCAATTGATTAAAGGTTTCCCATTCTTTATCTAATTCCATGGTGACTGGCTGTTGCTGTACATTGGGTGAAGGAGGATTTGTTTGTTGAGAAATCAAAATTTGCTGTTGAGCGAGCTCTTTAGATTGTGCAGAATCTTTGATGGGTTCTTCCATTTTATCTTCCATTTCTTTGGATGTATTGGAGTGTTCAGAATCTCTGTCAGATTTTGATTTGGATTTACCTGTGCTTGAACTGCTGTTAAGACTAACACTAGGAGTTTGCTCCTTTGCAGGCTCTATGCATAGATTATCCAAAGGAATAGGAATTAGTCTCCTTTCTTTGTACAACTTGAATTCCTGAAAATCCCCTGGAGATAGTTGCTCTCTAGCTAAATTCAAAACCTCTTTAAATGAATTTCTTTCCTGGAACATATCATCAAAAAGATCTTGCTCTGCGACAAATTCCTTTACTTTGATTACATTGGTAAAATTCTTAACAATATCATTTTGGTCAAATAACCTTCTTGAGAATTTGAACAGCTGTAGGCATGTAATATTTCCTATCTCATGAAATGCATGACCAATATCCAACAGTGAAAATGTTCCACATTTTATGGGAAATTGTGGCCAAATGCCCTTTTTCTTGTCTTTTAAATCTTTTGTCATACCTCCCTGGCCACAGGTCTGATAAGCAATTTCCCGGGCTACAAGTCTATCTGGAACATATAAGGGTAAAACATGGGGAGAATCATAACTTCCAAAAACCCTAATATAGGTGAACAATTCCTCCCCAAACCATCTTGCGATGGGGAGAATATCAACCTCTGTTTCTGAGGATAACCTCGGGGGATCCTTATTATACAATGTTTTGTACAATGGCAGCATGATTCCATGACAAATTTGGTAAAAATGGGGAACAAATTTAGATTCCCACAGTTCTTTATGGTACACATGAATGGGCAAAGGGTCTTGGATAGTGCATTTCCATCCCATTACAGGGAATTTAGAGACATAGCAGATGGCGTCCATGACATAAGCAGATAAATAAAAAGGCGGATAAACCCGCTGGGAAACATTTCGTTTGGTCCGGTATTGAAAAATAGCAGTGGTCATAGTATCAGATAGGATTTTGGCCCAGTCTACAATTGTAGAATTAACGACCGCATTCAACAAAGGAAGCCATTCGGGTAAAATCATATTTATGTCAGGCTTTCCAAAAAGCCTGCATAACATGGCAGCAGTAAAACAATAAGGAGAGGTAAGTGAACCCGTGCTGTACATACCTTGTTTGTTTTTCTTCAATGGTTCACTTCTTTTAGTCCACTCCTTTGTGCATTCTGCCAAATTTGCGTGTTCTCTGAAAAAATCTTCCATGAATTTTTTGTTGTAAGTCGCCTGTGGTTCTGGCAGCTTATACATTAGTCTCACATCTTCTATGGTAAATGACCCAATTATCTCTTCAGATGGAGTCTTGAATTTCCTATCTGAAATATCAGAGCTGTCCAGGACCCATCTCACCATGTCTGTGTATGGGAGAATCCTTGGCCTTGCTGCTATTCTATGCAGAAATGAGCAAGCCAAGTCTCTAAGATTTGCTTCAGACGAATCTTTGGAACCTGCTGTAGCTACAACTTTTATCACCACAGGGTTTTCATCTTCTAATAGATTGTACATTCCTTCCCAAGTGGATATGCTGGCATCCTTGTTACAGGCGGTGTTTGCATATAGCGAAGCCATTTCTTTGTTCTCAGAATTTGAGCTCTTCTCCTTCTTACCCATAGTGTATATCAGAAGCTTTGTATAGTAATTCGCTCCTTCGTGCCTGCGTTTTATGAATAAATGAGAGTAATGACATTAGAAAGGTGATGAGACTGTTTTCAATATGAACGCGGATGAAATATAATATTTTAATTGTGAAACGACTTTCACTCTAAACACAATCTCATTTCACATTAATAATCAATCCAATCATTTAATATAATCATTAAAGCGCATAACGGATTTGACGTATGGAAAGATTGTCTTGGGATAGCGCGCCTACATGAATCTGCGACATTGCGATCTGCGATTTGCTGCGCAATATCGCAATATCGCAATGTCGCAATATCGCAATATGAAGTCATCACAGTCATAAAAAATAATGCAAAAACGGGAATTGCACAATAGCGCAAAGTGCATATCGCAAAAATCACAAAAGCGCATATCGTGAAATCGCATGATCGCATATTTGAAAAGAGCGCATAACGCAAAATCGCAAAAGCGCATGTTTGAAAAGAGCGCAAAAGATATTCATTAACCAATTCTGTTTTCTGCGCTATGCGATCTGCGACCAATGCGTTTTATCAAAAGTATATATTATTTATGGATGCGCTATCTTGTTCAAAGAGCAGTTTTATTAAAATCTATCATAAACTTAAGATTTTCACAATATTCTTTCAAAGGGATTTTTATAGGTTTATGATAGAAAGTTTTATTTTTTAAGGCAAACAAATCTTAATTGTTTTTTGGATTTTTAACTAAGGGTCCCCATTTTATTTAGTATTATTACTAAAATAAAAAGGGGGGTTGTTGCTAGCCACAACAATTGGCGATTCACTGGAAGAAACAGTTATCTCTGAAAAAATAAAATGAACATTCTATCTTTAGTAAGTAAAGATTTTTAAAGATGATGAAAACTATCTTAGGATAATTCAAATAAAATGTAACTATGAAAGGAAAATAAAAATCATTTCATAATTTCTTTCTAATTCCTTAAGAAAAATAAAAACATTTTGGGTTATCTCAAGCTTTGATTGGTGTTAATAATGAAGTAAGTGGATCTCTCCAAGTTTTGGTTTTATAATATACTCTATTGCCATAGGTATTGCCTCTGCTGCCAGCAAACGTTTATAGTCTCGACAAGGTTACCTTTAAACCATTAACCATTCATTGTCCCATCCAACTAAAATTATGACCTTTTAAAAGATAAATTCATAAGATCTATTATCTCATGTTTTTGTCTTTTATTTATTTTTATTTTAAGAGCCATTGTTCTGGTTTGGTGGCCAGTTGATAACAATGCCATTCACCAGTTATAATTAAACTGAACAAGTTGGCTCGTGATGAGACCCCTTCTCTTATATTTATAAGCCATTACCCTGTTTTAGTATGCAGTATTGGTAATGTCAGTTTTATTACTCCTTATGAACATAGTAAGTCGGCTCATAATGAGACCTCTTATCTCTTAAAATTTTCGTATAATTTCTTAGAATTACATTCTAAAAAATCACAACTTAAATGGATGGGGTGAAATAGTTTTATCCTTAAGAATGAATGGATGACAATTTTCAGAGTTTTTTGAGTTCCAAAACTTTGAAAAAAAATCTTTACTTTTACAGATAACCTTTCTCTGCTTGATAAACTTATGATGATTTACATTTCCCTCAAGTTTTCAAAAGATCATGTAAATGATTGAAATAATCTTTTCAAAGTCTTAACATCTTATTTTAAACTATTCAAAAACTGTAATCATTACTTCTTCTTTTTTTTAAATTCTTATTTACACGAAATAAATATTTATAATATTTTTTCGAAGAAATTTTCTTAAATAGTAAACAGTCAATCAGAGACTCATAAACAACCTTTATTTGCGAAAATAAAAACAATCAAAATCTGCAGAAAGAAATATGTACAGTTTAAGAAGGGGTTACCTCCTTAGGAAAATAATTTCTTCAAGATAAGCCCATTTACAGGAAGAGATTCTCTCTTACCTACTAGATCTTGGAGTATGAATGTATTTGAGCCTATCTTCTCAACGATCTGAAATGGTCCAAGCCACATTTTCTGAAATTTGGTATGTTTACCTTTTTCTTCGTGTGCTTTATCCCATTTCAAAACGAGATCACCAATTGATAAAAGTTTTGAGCCGGTAGAACTTGCATCAAAAGAAGATTTTACAAGCTCTTGATGTTTTTCATGAGTAATTTTTGCTTTATCCCTATCTTCTTCTAGTTTAAGGATTTGATCATATCTCAATTGAATGGATGATGAAGGATTTTCTTCAATAAACTGTACTAGGGCTAATGATGGAAGAGTTAAATTTGAAGGTATCACAGCTTCTTTTCCATAAACTAGATTGAAAGGTGAAGTCCCTATTGAAGCTCTTTCAGTGATACGATCAGCCCATAACGCAAAGATTAAAGATTTATGCCAATTCTTTTGATTTTGATCAACGGTCCTTTTAATGATTTTGATAAGGTTTTTATTAGTGGATTCAGCCAAGCCATTACCTTGTGGATAATAATTTTCTGAATATTTTAATTTAAAACCTCTTTTGACTGCAAATTCAATTAAACTATTTCGAGAGAAGTAAGATGCATTATCAAAGACAAGAGCTTGAGGTACACCAAACCTGGTTATGATGAATTGATCTATGAAATCAATAATTGCATCAGAATTGGCTACCTTCAATGGGATTTCCTCTACCCATTTTGTAAAGTAATCAGTTGCAGTAAGGATGTACTTGTGCTGTTTGGAAGAATGAGGTACTATCTCACCAATAACGTCAAGCCCCCATTGTTCGAATGGTTGCTCAATAGTTACTGGTTGCAAAGGAAAAGTTGGTTTCCTTTGTCTTCCACTTGCAGTTTGACAAATTTGGCACTTCCTTACGTAATCATGCGTATCTTTAAAAAGGGTAGGCCAGTAATAACCAGCACAAATTATTTTGTGAGCCGTGGTATCACCTCCAAAATGACCTCCTGCTGGTCCATCATGTAATTCCTGCAAAACCTTTTCAGCTTCAGTCTTTTCAAGACATCTTAATAAAATTGAATCATAATTTTTTCTAAATAACACATTATCAATGATCTGGTATTTAATAGCCTTTAACCTTAAAGCGCATTTACTCTTATAGCTGAGAATAGAAGGAGTATACCCATTTTTCAAGTAATAGATAAGATCAACATACTGAGATCCAGAGTTTGTAACACTTATCTGACTTACTTGAATATCTTGATTTGAATCTTGATCTTCTGGTATATTATGAGCTCCTGCCAATAATCTGCAAAAACCTTGTCCTCTAACAATCTTAGCTGGTTTAATATCAATATCATATTCTTGCAAGACTGTTACCCAGTTAGCTCTCTTTTCTCCTACTTCTCTCTGAATTAATAATTGCCTCACTGCAGAGAATGGGACAATAATTTTTGTATGTGTTTTCAAGAGAAAAGGTCTGAAATGTTTTATTGATTTAAACACAGCAAAGGCTTGTTTTTTAACATCAGAATAATTAAGCTCAGCTCCTTGCAGATTTGAGCTAAAGAAAGAAATAGGTGCTTCGATTTCTTGATCATTGAGTTGTGTTAAAACGGCTGCATAAGATGTTTCAGTGGCCAGAGTATACAAAGTAAAATCTTTAGAAAAATCCGGGGTATTCAGTGCTGGTGCATTAATAATCGCTTGTTTAATTGCCTTAAAGGCTTCTTTCTCTTCATGCCCCCATTTGAATAGTGAATTTTTCTTGATCATATTTTGCATAGGTAAAACAATTAAAGAAAAATCAGGAATGAATCTTTTAACAAAATTGATCTGTCCAAGAAATGATTGCATGGATTTTTTGTTATGTGGTAAAAAAATATCAGAAATTTCTTTCACTCTATCTGGATCAATATATATACCATCTTTTGACACAACAAATCCTAAGAGCTTTCCTTCATCTAAAGCAAAGAAAGATTTCTTCGGATTTAAAGAAATACCAAACCTTCTACATCTTTCAAATATTTGTTTTAAGTTATGTATATGATTGACTCTCTTTTTTGAAAATACTTTTATGTCATCAAGATAAACGACAATTGATTTATTGATCAGACCTTTGAATGCTATGTCCATGGCTCTTTGAAAAGTTGCTCCTGCATTTATTAGACCAAAAGGCATTTTCTGATAAGCGTAAGTTCCCCATTTTGTTCTGAAAGTTGTCTTTAATCTGTCATCTGGGTGAACTAAAACTTGATTATAGCCTGAAAACCCATCGAGAAAAGACATAAGTTCAGAACCAGCTAATTTTTGAAGTATCTGTTCCATGGTTGGCAATGGGAAATTATCTTTTAAACATGCCTTGCTTAAATTTCTGAAATCAATACAAATTCTTATATCGCCATTCTTCTTCCTTACAGGTACCATATTAGAAACCCAATTAGAGTGCCTGACTGGAAAAATGATTTTGGCTTTCAAAAGTTTATTGAGTTCTGATTTGATTTGACTCTCGAGATTTGGATGGATCTTTCTCAACTTCTGTTGAACAGGTTTAACATCAGGAAACATTGGAATTGTGTGTTGGATAATTGAAGTATCATACATTTTTAGATCATCATAATTCCAAGCAAACACATTTTTATACTTGTTCAGCAATTTAATGAATGCACTCCTTTCCTTTGGTGTTAAATTGAGTCCTAAATTAATGTTTTGAGGTTTAGAATCAGAACCAAGATTTACTAATTCAAACTTCAAAGTGGAACTTTGAAGTTTCGAATTAACAACTTTCTTGAATCTGTCTCTAATGTCATATAAATCCTCTAATTTAACAATAGATTTTGGAATGGGGTTTTCATTACCTTTTGAAGCAATTTGTAAATCATGATCATCTTCGTCAATAATTTGATCATCATATGATTTCTCTGAAGTCATGAAATTTAGAATATCTTGATCATGATAGAAAACTCTCCAATTTGTAACATTATCTGGGACATATGGACGAAAAATCAATTCTACAGAAAACCTATCAGGACTGCAATCTTCAGCAGGTAGGAGTTTAGATGCAACATTAGCTAACAAGTCAGCTGATGTATTCTGATTCCTAGGAATAGGAGAAATATTAAATGCTAAAAAATGAGTGGTGAGATCTTGCACTAGGGTTTGATAGTGTTTAAGATGTCCTGAAAGGCAATGAATAGTATTCCTAACTTGTTTAATTACAATTTCGGAATCACCAAAGACTTTCAAGTATTTAACATCTAACCCTATAGCTTTATAAAGTCCTTGAACCAAGGTGTTAAGTCCCTATATTAATAGTGTAGTCCCTTATTATGTTAGTGTAGCCCCACTTATTGTTATTGTTGTAACCCTGTAACCCCCATATTGTTATTATTGTTCCCTTACATTATTATTTTTAGGTCGGCTACGATTACATTGTGGCCACACTAGGATTATATTGTGGCCCCATGGACTCCTATATATAGAAGGAGGTTTTGTTCATTTGTATCATCCAAGAATTGTTCATTCATGTAATGTATTGGAGGTTGCCCCCTCGAAGTGGCTCATTTATAAGGCGTGAATATCTCTTTTCTTCTCTCTTTGGAGCTGGTTACACAACATTTGGTATCGGAGCTTTGGGATTCTAGGGTTTCGCTGCTCCAAACAGGTCATCGTGGCATTTTCGCTATAACTTTTTTTCTACGAAGCTTCAGAAGCTGAAATTTTAAGGGTGCGAAGCTGAAATCGTGAGGAAGGTTTTCTAAAAATTTCAGATCTTGGTTCGCAATATTTGAGGAGATATCATCTGTGGAAGTTAGGTATTTTTTCAGGCTCATAAACAGGTCATCGTGGAATTTGCGCTATAAATTTTTTTATACGAAGGTTCAGAATCTGAAATTCATATGGTGCGAAGCCCCGCAATCCTGAGAGAAGTACCGTCCAAAAAATTTCAGAGCTTGGTTACAATATTTTTGGAGATATGATCTATGGAAGGTAGTGCTTTTCGGGCTCCACTCTAGATTTCATCTCAAGAGGTGATCGTGGGAAAATTTCAATAACTCTCTCGTTGGGCATCGGATTGAGTCTTTTGAAAGTAAAAGCATTAATTCGCAAGTACCTGAGACTTTAGTTTCTTGGTTATCAATTTCAAAGACAAGGACCAGCTTGATGACACGTGGCAAGTCGTACAAGTTCGCTCTGCGGAACCGAGTCCATAATTAGGTCATTGTGGGAAGATTGGACACAGCTTGTCTTGGAGAATCCATCCACCAAATCAAGGTCGGACGTAGCTCTCAAAAAAGAATTCAAGGGCTATTTCATTGCGAAATTTTTAGATCTTGAAGAGTCACAAATCACGGAGAATCCAATTCCAATATCGAGCTCCTCAAAAGCAAGTAAAAGGTGTGTATTGTTTTTCTCGAATTGCATAAATCTTGTTTGAAAAATCAGTTTGAAGTGATTCCAAGGGGTATTGAGCATATATTTCAGTATTGCATTCTGAAATGCCTCCTAAAAATAATTCAACACCCATTAAGCCCTCAGAAATCTATACTATGACGCTTGAAGAGGAAGAGT
The DNA here is from genome assembly GCA_034641835.2 of Pinus albicaulis. Taxonomy (NCBI): domain Eukaryota; kingdom Viridiplantae; phylum Streptophyta; class Pinopsida; order Pinales; family Pinaceae; genus Pinus; species Pinus albicaulis. The sequence goes on from CM076580.1 coordinate 530,609,375, forward strand.
TGCAATATGAGATATCAAAATTGCGGTACCAAGTGCAACAAGTTTCGATCTTACGAAGAGCAATTGAAGATGAAATAGATGGTTTAAAAGCAGAAATGGAGGCTAGGTTGGATGGTTTGAAGGACCAAATAATAGCTAATATGGATGATAAATTAGTGGAAGATCACATCGAGCATCAACAACAAGTTCTACAACTCTCAAAGGATAACCTAACTTTGGTGCAAAATCTAATGAAACAACAAGAAGATCAACATCACATCGAAATAAGTTCTGATGCAGTCACAAAAACAATAAATCAACAAGTACAATAAATTTCAGAGTATCTCAACAAGTGGAAGAACTTTCCTGTAGAATATTCCACATGGGACGATGATAATTTTATACAGAAGCATCAAGAAATAATCAAGCATTGAGGACAACACTTGTTTGAAGGAGAGGAGCATGTTAAGTCCCTATATTAATAGTGTAGTCCCTTGTTATGTTAGTGTAGCCCCCCTTATTGTTATTGTTGTACCCCTGTAACCCCCATATTGTTATTATTGTGCCCTTACATTATTATTGTTAGGTTGGCTAGGATTACATTGTAGCCACACTAGGATATATTGTGGCCCCATGGACTCCTATATATGAAGGAGGTTTTGTTCATTTGTATCATCCAAGAATTGTTCATTCATGTAATGTATTGGAGGTTGCCCCCTCGAAGTGGCTCATTTCTAAGGCGTGAATATCTCTTTTCTTCTCTCTTTGGAGCTGGTTACACAACATAAGGCTTCATATTCTGCAGTATTGTTAGTACACTCAAATTTTAACCTGCATGACAGCATGGTTTTCTCCCCATTTGGATCAATTAAGATACATCCAGCTCCAGCTCCATCACTAGACTTCGATCCATCGAAATATAACGACCAAAATAAAGATTTATCTATTGGCTTATCTACAATTACATCAGAAATATTTACAATTCTGGAAGAATCAGACTGTGAAAAATTTTCTATCTGAGAAACAAAAGTATTTACAGAAAAAGGAGATTGAGGAGCTTTGAAATTTCCAAGAAATGATTCAGCAGAATAACCTCCAAGAATATTGCTGTTGAATGCCACAGGTTCATTAGGCTGTTCAAATTCAGTGACAGTGTGCGTCATATGTTTTTCTCGTTCAATTTTGATTTGATTTGGTTTCCCTTTGTAGGGAAGCCACATGTGTGAATAATCAGTCGAGATATAACCATTAAGTTTCGCAGGCCAGTCCCTACTCAAGATTAATCCATAAAATTCAGGGATATCAACAATCAAAATATCAATTCTTTGGACAATTCTAGGATCTGAGGCTAATCTGATAGTAACTGAATTGATTTCTCCTACCACTTGAACTTTAGAGCGATCCAACTGAACAATATGAACTGCTGATTTCTGTGGTTCAATATTCAATTTAGCACAGACAGAAGTAGGCATAATATTGGAGGAAGCTCGAGAATCAATCAAACAATTGTGAAAATTTTTATTGTACATCTCATAAGTCAAAAGAAAAGGAGGAGTTTGAGAATTTGACTTTTCCCCAATGAGCACAGTATCAGTAGCATCTACCTTATCTGGTGGCTTACCAGTTCCTCTCGCTGCTTTTGCAACTACACCGCTTGGTACAGGAGCAATTGGTGTAGCGTTAAGTTCTTTTAATAACAACTTTTTCTGGTGTTTTAGTTTGCTGAGTTCATGTAAGGAAATGTTAGCTTTGATCTTTTTCATGTCCTCAACAATGTTGTATTCCATGGGTTATGACACTACCAAAGTCTTCGTTGTTGATGTGAGAGGATTAGAAGAGGATGGCTGATTTTGAGTAGGCAGTGAAGAATTTTTCTTCACAATGGGTTTGTCTTTGGTACTTGGAGTTGCAATTTTATTTTTAGGAACTGCTTGCACTGGTTCTACTGTAGATTTACTCCTAGTACTTACAGGCATAACTTCTTCACTATCAGAATTAGGGAGAATAAAATCCCACATTCCATTTAATTCAGCTATTTCTTCATTTTCGTCTTCTTGATCTGATACTACAGATGTATCTTCTTCTTCTTCCTCTTCTTCTGATTCTGCATTTGAAATTGTATTAGGAGGTTTAGATTCAACTTGGTTCCTTCTGAAATTTCGGAATGGTTTCTTGGTAGAAGTTTCAGCTACTTGTTTTTTTATTTCAACCATTTCATTTGACATGGTTTTAGGAACTTTCTGTAAACCTTCCATGTCATATGGATCTTTGGCCTTTTTCTTTGAATCATCTCTGAAGTTGACCTTCTTTGATTTCCTTTCTTCAAGAGCATTTTTCTTTTCCAGAGAGGTGATACGTTTTTCCACTGCAATAGCTTCTTTCATATTCTCAGCTAATGTAGGTTTTGCAGCTCTGTCCACGAAAATTGCTATGTTTGAGCATAAGGCTGTTATGTACCATTCAATTCTGACCTGTTCACTGGGCTGTGAATCTACGTGAATTTTGTTCAAGAGTTTGTTGAATCTAGCGTTGAATTCTTTAATGGGTTCCTTGGGTTCTATTTTCAAATTTGAGAGATCATTGAGTAAAGTTGCAATTGATCGGTCATCTCCAAATTTGGTTAAAAAATGATCTGCAAAAATGTCCCAACTTGTTATAGATCTTGATGGTAATGAAAAATACCATGATCCTGCTGTTCCTTGAAGAGTATAAGGGAATAGTCTAACTACAACATCTTCCTGTGTGACTCCATTCAAATTAATAGCCAGCATAAAGTTATTGATATGTTCTTCAGCTTGAATATTAAGATCTGGGCTAAACTTTGGAATCCATTTTCCAGGATTGTCTGGTAAATCGTGTAAAGGTGCAGCCATGTTGACTGCTCCTGGAGGAGACCATGGTCTCTGTGCCTTTATCGGAACAACTACTAAAGGGATAGTAGAAACTGGTGGTGTTTGAATAGAAGTCGTTGGAATGGATGATGTTGAGACTGATGAGAATTGAGGAGAAGATGTTTGTGGAGATGATATGGAAATGACTGTACTTTGTTGAGAAGGGATTTCGGAAACAGGTATTTGGATATTAAAGGTTGAACTTTCGGATTCCGATTGGGTTTTTCTTGTTTTGACTCTACTAGGTAAAGGGAATTCTTTGGGAGAAATACCAAGTTTTTCGCTTTGAAGCCTAGTAAGCAGTTTGGAAGAAACAAATTTTGAAGTTACACTACCTTCAGATATTTCAGACTCTTCAAGAGATAATGAGAATCCTTTCAATTTATGAATTAGATCTTGAACTTCAGGAGACTCAGGATGTTGATCATCTGAATGTTTTGAAATTTTGGTAGTGGGTGTCTGAATATTTTCTGCAATTTCTTCTCTAGGATTTTGAATTTTAGAAGAAATTGAAGAAGTTAATGAGGGTGTTTTGCTCTTATAATGGCTTGTGGATAAAGATTTACTTGCCATTCATAGCTCAGGCCCTCCATCTAGCACCAAAAATTTTGAAGCCTAGAAAATCTCTGCTTCAAACATCGGGGAAAACCACCCGGTCGAGTCCTTAAGGCAGCTCCTTTTCCGTTTGGTATGGTGGCTCCGACTGGACTTAAAGGACCAGTTTCCTTGTAACTAAATGAATTGGATTGCATGGGTGGAAATAGACTAAACTAACTGAAATAAAAATATCTAATCTAAGCTAAATACTGATAAAGAAATTCTAATACTAACCCGGGTGGCTATATGTGAATACAACTTAAGATTGTTCCAATTCAACAATAACCATGAAAATGTATTATTAATCAAATTGAAATGTGCAAAAACAAATAAAGATAACTCTGTTTAAGAAATTAAATAGAGTTATATAAACATATTGCATTCATCATTGTATACCATTTACATGTAACTATGACAAATAACGTTTCAATTATACTCAGAAATGATATATAAAAGGAAGCGTTGTTAAAGAAAATATACATATAAATGATAGCAATTTTAAAACGAATATCATAAAAAAAAAGAGATCAACAGTGAACAGATAGAAATACCTTGTTCATCTTGAAGAATTTCAAATGCATTGTGATACTCTATCCAGTAATTATAATGCAAAACCAAATTCCAAGGTACAGAAATGCAACACTTCAAAGATAATTCCGCATGAAAATCACCAGATGTGATCCTTTTCAAAAAATATATAAGACAATGGAGTACAGAAATGCAATCTCCAAGTCAAAAAATATTAAAATCCAGGACCCCTCTCTAAATGCATGAGAGGGGTTTAAATACTACTTAACTAACTCTAAAAATAGTTTATTACAAAAAATAAGGATTCGGTTCAATGACCGTCCTTTTCCTAGGCTAAAATACAGTGAAATTAAAACTAAATATATCTAACTATGAACTTGATCTTTGATCTTGCAGGCATTTAGCATACTTTTGAGAAGATGCGGTTGACCGACTTCTGAATTCAACTGTCCTGAGAAGACAGAGTCGGCAAGCGTAGGAGCAATCTTCTCTGTAGCATTGATAATACAATTGAGTGCACTGTGCTGACTATGTGGCTTTACCAAGTACATCCAGTATGGGTCCCAATTTAATCTTGTCAGCCCTTGGATGGATTTTGCTCTTTCTTCTGCCTTTTTCCTCCATTCTGCTTGCAATTGATTTGCCTGTGGGAGATAACCTGGAACAGTTTCAGAAATAAAGTTAGCTTTGTGTAAATTGTCATTTACACAATAAGTGAGAGTGTTTGCCGCTGTAGATGCCTCCTCTGTTGCCCTTTCTGCACTTCTGATTTGTGCATCCCAATTACTGAATAGTATTTCTTTGTGGTTTTCATTAATGATGGGTGCACCAGCTTTTCTGCCTTCTTCCTTCTTTTGCCATGCTAAATAATCATTGATCTTTTCATTAATCAAATCATAATCATTTCGTAGATCTACGACATGACTTGTGATTTTATTTCTTTCTTGGCACAAAGAATTCCATTGCAATATTTTTTGGCAGAAAACTTCCTCTTGTTGCAGTAGTTGATTGTTCAAACAGATGGTTTCTGAAATGAATTCTGGAAGCTTAGGATCATCCTTATGTTGTTCTTGGATTTCTTGAAGTTGTTGTTGTAACTCTTCAAGTTTTAATTGCGCTTCCTTATTGGCCTGTACCTGTTGCAATTGCTGTTGCAGAGCCTTTATCTGTTCTTCTTTTTCATCCAACAAAAGTTGTATCTCAACTGCTTTATCAATTGTTGCAGAAGCATAAGCTCCTATTATTTGGGATAATTTAGTGAGATTATGAGTAGGCTCTGTAGCAGGATCTTTCCACAAAACATCTACTTGTTCTGGTTTAGTAGTGATTGCACTTTCTATTTTTCTCTTTTTCCTTTATCTCTTTACTACTGCTTTGTATTTTGGGCTGTAAAATACATCTAGAGGAGGAATGTCCTCTACATTAAGTACAATTTCAGAGGAGGGTGTGATTGGAATGTGCTCTGTTACTGCGGCTGTGCTGCTTGTTCCTGCATTCAAAACTTTGGTTGTTTGGAAAGGGGTATGTACATTCTATCCCTCTACATTAATCAATTGATTAAAGGTTTCCCATTCTTTATCTAACTCCATGGTGACTGGCTGTTGCTGTACATTGGGTGAAGGAGGATTTGTTTGTTGAGAAATCAATATTTGCTGTTGAGCGAGCGCTTTAGATTGTGCAGAATATTTGATGGATTCTTCCATTTTATCTTCCATTTCTTTGGATGTATTGGAGTGTTCAGAATTTCTGTCAGATTTTGATTTGGATTTACCTGTGCTTGAACTGCTGTTAAGACTAACACTAGGAGTTTGCTCCTTTGCATGCTCTATGCGTAGATTATCCAAAGGAATAGGAATTAGTCTCCTTTCTCTGTACAACTTGAATTCCTGAAAATCCCCTGGAGATAACTGCTCTCTAGCTGAATTCAAAACCTCTTTAAATGAATTTCTTGCCTGGAACATATCATCAAAAAGATCTTGCTCTGCGACAAATTCCTTTACTTTGATTGCATTGGTAAAATTCTTAACAATATCATTTTGGTCAAATAACCTTCTTGAGAATTTGAACAGCTGTAGGCATGTAATATTGCCTATCTCATGAAATGCATGACCAATATCCAACAGTGAAAATGTTCCACATTTATGGGAAATTGTGGCCAAATGCCCTTTTTCTTGTCTTTTAAATCTTTTGTCATACCTCCCTGGCCACAGGTCTGATAAGCAATTTCCCGGGCTACAAGTCTATCTGGAACATATAAGGGTAAAACATGGGGAGAAGCATAACTTCCAAAAACCCTAATATAGGTGAACAATTCCTCCCCAAACTATCTTGCGACGGGGAGAATATCAACCTCTGTTTCTAAAGATAACCTCCGGGGATCCTTATTATACAATGTTTTGTACAATGGCAGCATGATTCCATGACAAATTTGGTAAAAATGGGGAACAAATTTAGATTCCCACAGTTCTTTATGGTACACATGAATGGGCAAAAGGGTCTTGGATAGTCCATTTCCAGCCCATTACAGGGAATTTAGAGACATAGCAGATGGCGTCCATGACATAAGCAGATAAATAAAAAGGCGGATAAACCCGCTGGGAAACATTTCGTTTGGTCCGGTATTGAAAAATAGCAGTGGTCATAGTATCAGATAGGATTTTGGCCCAATCTACAATTGTAGAATTAACGGCCGCATTCAACAAAGGAAGCCATTCGGGTAAAATCATATTTATGTCAGGCCTTCCAAAGAGCCTGCATAACATGGCAGCAGTAAAACAATAAGGAGAGGTAAGCGAACCCGTGTTGTACATACCTTGTTTGTTTTTCTTCAATGGTTCACTTCTTTTAGTCCACTCCTTTGTGCATTCTGCCAAATTTGCGTGTTCTCTGGAAAAATCTTCCATGAATTTTTTGTTGTAAGTCGCCTGTGGTTCTGGCAGCTTATACATTAATCTCACATCTTCTATGGTAAATGACCCAATTAGCTCTTCAGATGGATTCTTGAATTTCCTATCTGAAATATCAGCGCTGTCCAGGACCCATCTCACCATGTCTGTGTATGGGAGAATCCTTGGCCTTGCAGCTATTCTATGCAGAAATGAGCAAGCCAAGTCTCTAAGATTTGCTTCAAACGAATCTTTGGAACCTGCTGTAGCTACAACTTTTATCACCACAGGGTTTTCATCTTCTAACAGATTGTACATTCCTTCCCAAGTGGATATGCCGACATCCTTGTTACAGGCGGTGTCTGCGTATAGCGAAGCCATTTCTTTGTTCTCATAATTTGAGCTCTTCTCCTTCTTACCCATAGTGTATATCAGAAGCTTTGTATAGTAATCCGCTCCTTCGTGCCTGCGTTTTACGAATAAATGAGAGTAATGATATTAGAAAGGTGATGAGACTGTTTTGAATATGAACGTGGATGAAATATAATATTTTAATTGTGAAACGACTTTCACTCTAAACACAATCTCATTTCACATTAATAATCAATCCAATCATTTAATATAATCATTAAAGTGCATAACGGATTTGACATATGGAAAGATTGCCTTGGGATAGCGTGCCTACATGAATCTGCGACATTGCGATCTGGGATTTGCTGCGCAATATCGCAATATCGCAATGTCACAATATCGCAATATGAAGTCATCACAGTCATAAAAAATAGCGCAAAAACGGGAATTGCGCAATAGCGCAAAGCGCATATCGCAAAAATCACAAAAGCGCAATATCGCGAAATCGCATGATCACATATTTGAAAAGAGCGCATAACGCAAAATCGCAAAAGCGCATATTTGAAAAGAGCGCAAAATATATTCATTAACCAATTCTGTTTTCTGCGCTATGCGATCTGCGACCAATGCGTTTTATCAAAGGTATATATTATTTATGGATGCGCTATCTTGTTCAAAGAGAAGTTTTATTAAAATCTATCATAAACTTAAGATTTTCGCAATATTCTTTCAAAGGGATTTTTATAGGTTTATGATAGAAAGTTTTATTTTCTAAGGCAAACAAATCCTAATTGTTTTTTGGATTTTTAACTAAGGGTCCCCATTTTATTTAGTATTATTACTAAAATAAAAAGGGGGGTTGTTGCTAGCCACAATAGCTTCAAACCCTCATTCCCATGGATTCATAACTTGAAGAGAGAACACAAAGCAAATAAAACCACAAAGAAATTTGTTTTATTTAAACAGAGAAGAACTGTAGAAGTTACATTGTGGTAGACAATCTCTCCTTTTACAAAGTGAGGCTTATTATTTATAGCCTTTTTTTTTGAGTTACAATACTATGGGTAGATACCATAGGTCAATACCATGGGTAGATACCACTTACAATACCATGGGTAAATCCCATGTGTGGATGAATACCATGGGTGGACACATACCATGGGTCACTTACAATACCATGGGCGAATAAATATCATGGGTGGATGAATAACATGGGTCGATGCCATTTACAATACCATGGGTAAATTCCATGGGTGGATGGATAACATGGGTAGATGAATACCATGGGTTGATGCCATTTTCCATTCGGATCATAAACTTTGTTTTAACATTAGTGATAAATCTATCTTTCATGAATTATGTATTAAATTAATTATTTCTGTTTGAATTATCAATTGCACTATTGTATGATATCATAATAGAAATTGATTTGTTTTATATATGATCATCAGAATATATGCGATATGTTTCACATCTTCCTTTGATTAACTTTTCTCTCAAAAGGATTATCTTACAAAAGTATTAATTCTATTAAGTCTGTGATTGATTTAAATCATCATGGACTGAATAGATATCATTTTAGATCACATAAAATTAGCATTATCCAGGGTAAGATTAGATTAGATTTAATTCAAAGTTTTTCATATTAGAATAAAGTTGTATTAGTTTTTAGTTATTCTCTTTACAAATCATTTGAAGGAAACCCAACAATCATATAAAACCAAAAACTGGGAAATTGGTCCCATTATCCCTAGTCGGAGCCATTATTCCAAATGGAAAAGGAGCTGCTTTAAGGTCCGGACTGGGTGGTTATCCCCCTTGTTATTGCCACAGATTTCTGAGGCCTAAACATTTTTGGCATTAGAAGGAGGGCCTGACTATGAATGGCATACAAATATAAACCTCAAACTAAAAGCCTCATAAGATTCGATATCCCCAAAAACATCCTACATCTTCTCGATCAAACTCTAAATCACCAACTCAGAAATTGGAAATTGTAGAAACCTTCCCCTCATCCCCTGAAATATCTCAACAATCATCTGCTTCAAAATTTACTCCCGAGTCTCCCAAATTTCAGTCTTTAATTAAAAAATTAGAAGGAATATCTATTTCTACTGAAAATCCTATTAATCCCAAAGCTTCTAAAGAAAGTGTTACTTCCCTATTCAAAGAAACTGGTATATTAACCCGATCCAAAAGCGAGAAACTTGGAATTTCTCCTTTTGAGTTCCCAATAGAATCATATCATAAAAAAGTTTCTATATCTAGATCTAAGTTAGATACGAGTGAATTCATGTCATATTTCACTTTAGTTACTTCCTCACATCCTCTTAATCAATCTACATCTTCTTATTCTTCCATTTCCTCTACTCAAACAATCAGTACTATCACAAGTAGTATTGTTCCAGTTGTAAGTTCTACATCCATTCCCCATACTTCTGGATCTGCTTATGTATCTTCGCAAAATTCAAATCCAATTACGGCTAATTGGCCTTGGACTAATCCTGGTGTTGTATTGATTGCAAATCCAATTCCCTTCCAGATCATCCAGAAAAATGGCTACCTAAATATAATCCAGATGATGGGCTTCTTGTTGAACAACATATCAATAATTTTATGTTAGCCATGAATCTTAATGGAGTTTCTCATGAAGATATTGTAGTAATATTTTTCCCTTATACCTTACAAATATCTGCATGATCCCGGTACTTTTCACTTCCAATAGGATCCATTGCAGATTGGGCAACTTTTGAAAAAAAATTTCTTGCAAAATTTGGAGATGATAGAACTGTTGCATCTTTAATCATTTCTCTTTCCAATATAAAAACAAACTCAGGAGAAAGAATTAAATACAGATTTAATAAGTTATTAAAAAAAATCCCAACCGCTTCCAAGCCTATTGTTGATGTACAAATAGAGTGGTATATTTCTTCTTTGCCTTCTAATATAGCTACTTTTGTAGATAGAGCTGGTAAAGATACCCTTTTAGAAAACATAAAAAAATATCTCGCTGTAGAAAAAGTAATCTTAGCATTGGAAAAACGATCAGAGATAGAAGCCAGGAAATCAAAGAAAGTAACATTTCGCCAAGATTCCAAAAAGAAAGTCTCAAAATATCCTTTCGATCTTGAAGGTCTTCAAAAAGTATTAAAAACTATGTCAAATGACGTGATTGAGATAAAGAAACAGGTTGCTGAAACATCAGTGCCTAAGAAATCATATTGTCCATTTAAGAAAAACCCCTCTTCACCATCTCAGCCTCCAAATTTGATTTCAAATGCTGAATCTGATCAAGATATTGAAGATACCTCACCATCTGAACAGGAACCAGAGTCTAAAGAAGAAGTTGAACTGAATGGGTTATGGGATTTCATTCTCCCTACAGAAGAAGAAAGAGAAGATATGCTGTGTCTACAAGAATTAAATCTTCTTCTGATTCAACTATATCAAATTAGAAACAAAAATCTCTCCCCACAAAGGAGAAAACAATAGCAAAAAAATCTAAAACTATTCAGGCAGATCCTATTTCACTAGATCCTCTTAAAAATTCCAAAAATTTAATAGTTTCAGATAAAGTGGAATAAAATATAGTTGAAGATATGAAAAATACCAAAGAAAACATTTCATTACATGAAATGACCAAACTAAAACAACAACAGAAAATTTTACTCAGAGAACTCAAGGCAATCCTTGTAGATCCTATACAACCACCGGTTATAGCCCAAGCTTCTAAAGATATGGGAAAACCTCCGTCATCTTCAAACAAGGTAAATCTCGATGATCTTGTTTTACTTAGTGATAGATCTATTTCTCACACTCCTTTACTTTTGACTTATGATATTTTCAACAAAAATGTTCATAATTGTCTTATTGATTCAGGAGCTTCTTCAAACATCATGCCAAGAATAGTGTGCACAAAACTGAATGTCACTGCTCAAAAATATGTTGTACATATAGTTCAATTAGATAGAACAAAATTTGAGGTCATTGGAGAAATGTTGTCAGTATCTATTAGATTATCATCCAATCCAAAGGTACTGTAAGTAATCGATATTTTATTCGTAGATATCCCTGAATTTTATGGTCTTATTTTAAGCAGGGATTGGTCTGAAAAGTTACAGGGATATTTCTCTACCATTTGGTCACATATGTAGTTACCATACAATGGTAAACCAAATCAAATCAGATTTGATCGCGAAAAATTTATGAAACATACAGTCACTGAACTTGAAGAAACAAATGAACCTGTAGCTTTCACTAATAATATTATTGGAAATTACTCAGCTGAATCGTGTCTTGGATTGTTCAATGCCCAGATTTCACCATTTTCAATAAATACTGTTATTTCTCAAATTGAAATTTTTTCTCAAATAGACACTTCTAAATGTATTAATCTTAGCAATAAAATTTAAAAACAGTCCTTGTTTGGGACTTTATACTTTGATGGTTTAAAATCAGAAGATGGTTGCGTTTTAATCAATCCTCAAGGAGAGAAAACAATGCTAGCTTGCAGACTCGAATTTTAATCCACGAATAATACTGCTGAATATGAAGCATTGATACAAGGTCTATACAAAGCTATTGGCTTAAACATTAAATATTTGCAGGTATATGGAGATTCTGAAATAATTGTTAGACAAGTCAGAAACACAATTCATTGTATTTCTAGACATTTGAAACACTATCAAGCCTTAGCTTAAAGCCTTACATCCCATTTTTCTACATTCAATATCTCGAAAGTGCCTAGATTACAAATTGCAAGCGATGATTTACTAGCTAATGTAGCATCTAAACTAATACCATATGTAGAATTTAGCCCAGAAATATTTTCAATTGAGTTAATTTTTAGGCCTTCCATTCCTGATAACGTAACAAATTGGAGAGTATTTAATAATGATATGGATACAACAGACTTTCTTACATCAGACGGATCTTACAAGGGTCAACTCATAGATGAACATGAACATGGCTTATAGATTGAAAATAAACAAAATGCTATTCCAATTCCCAAATCTATAGTCAAAATGGAAGATCTCTATGATTTGAAAGATAGGTTTAAGAAAATTACCAATTCAAAAACCCAGAGTTCTACTTTAAAATTTGAATTGATTAACCTTGGTACACCAGAAAAACCTCAAAACATTAACCTAGGTTTAAAATCAGAAGATGGTTGCGTTTTAATCAATCCTCAAGGAGAGAAAACAATGCTAGCTTGCAGACTCGAATTTTAATCCACGAATAATACTGCTGAATATGAAGCATTGATACAAGGTCTATACAAAGCTATTGGCTTAAACATTAAATATTTGCAGGTATATGGAGATTCTGAAATAATTGTTAGACAAGTCAGAAACACAATTCATTGTATTTCTAGACATTTGAAACACTATCAAGCCTTAGCTTAAAGCCTTACATCCCATTTTTCTACATTCAATATCTCGAAAGTGCCTAGATTACAAATTGCAAGCGATGATTTACTAGCTAATGTAGCATCTAAACTAATACCATGTGTAGAATTTAGCCCAGAAATATTCTCAATTGAGTTAATTTTTAGGCCTTCCATTCCTGATAACGTAACAAATTGGAGAGTATTTAATAATGATATGGATACAACAGACTTTCTTACATCAGACGGATCTTACAAGGGTCAACTCATAGATGAACATGAACATGGCTTATAGATTGAAAATAAACAAAATGCTATTCCAATTCCCAAATCTATAGTCAAAATGGAAGATCTCTATGATTTGAAAGATAGGTTTAAGAAAATTACCAATTCAAAAACCCAGAGTTCTACTTTAAAATTTGAATTGATTAACCTTGGTACACCAGAAAAACCTCAAAACATTAACCTAGGTCTTGGTTTAAAACTCGGAGAAAGGATGTCATTCATTAAGCTGCTGAAAACATATAAAAATATCTTTGCATGGGATTATTCAGATCTCAAAACATACGATACTTCTATAATTCAGCATACTATACCTATGATCTCAGATGACAAGCCCATTCAGAAAAAAATTAGAAAGTCAAATTAAATCTGAATTAAAAAAATTCTTAAAGCCAAAATCATTTTTCCTGTTAGACATTCGAAATAGGTGTCAAACATGGTCCCAGTTAGAAAGAAGAATGGAGAAATTAGGATTTTCATAGACTTTAGAAATTTGAATAAAGCATGCCAAAAGGATAATTTTCCTTTTCCTACCATGGAACAGATATTACAGTCAGTTGTAAGATTTGAATTTATGTATTTTCTCAACGGATTTTCAGGATACAATCAGATTATGGTACATCTAGATGATAGATTAAAGACAACATTCGGAATAATGTGGGGAACATATGCATACCAAAAAATTCCATTTGGGCTAATTAATGATGGCGCTACATTTCAACGTGCTATGGATATAGATTTCAGAGAACTAATCAATAGCTCAGTTGTTATATAGTTAGATGACATTACTATCTACTCTAAGAATAGAAAAAATCATGTTAATCACCTAAAACATATTTTTGAAAGATGTAGAAAATTCGGCATTTCCTTGAATCCTAAAAAATGTTATTTCACCTTATCAAAAGGTAAATGATTAGGGTTCATTGTCATCAAAATATAAATTCATATTGACCCTAATAGGATTCAGGAAATTGAAAACATTCCTCTACCACACGATAAAAAAATAATACAATTATTTTTAGGACAAATTAATTGTGTAAAAAGGTTTGTTCCTGATTTTTCGCAAATCATCTTACCCTTGCAATCAATGATCATGAAAAATTCACTTTTTAAATGGGAAAAAGATGAGAGAAATTCTTTTGAGTTGAATAAGAAAGCCATCATCAATGATCCTTCTTTAACAACTCCCAATTTTCTTAAGCCATTTGTATTATACACAGTCTCTTCTGATACGTCATATGTAGCAGTTTTAACAGAGTTAAATGATGAAAACATTGAAGCACCCATTTCGTTTTTAAGTTCTAACCTTCAAGTTACTGAGTTAAATTATTCAGCTATGGAAAAATAGGCTTTTGCTGTGTTTAAAGCCTTGAAACATTTTAGACCTTTTCTCCTAAAAACCATTACTAAAATTAAGTACCTTACTCAGTAGTAAGGCAATTATTAATCCAATGAGAGGTGCAAGAAAAGAGAGCAAATTGGGTTACCGCACTTCAAGAATACGATGTAGAGATACATCCTGCTAAAATTGTTAAAGGTCAAGGTCTTTGCAGGATGTTAACTGGACACTCTCATTTACCATGTTGGCAATATGATGCAGAGTGTTGTCCTTGATGGCAACCCACTGAATGAAGATGAAGACATGAGATTGTTGAAATGTGTTGTCCTTGATGGAAAACCACCTGATGAAGTTATTCTTGACCTGATGGACTTGGTAAATGATGTAAATCTAATATGAAATTATGTTTGTTAGCAATATGATGCTGAGTGTTGTCCTTGAATGGAAACCCACTTGATGAAGATGATGGCAACCTACTTGATGAAGTTATGCTTGATAGAATATGTCTTGATGAACCTGTTAAATGATGTAAATCTGATGTATCTACAGAGAGTACAGAAGGTAATGAAGAAAGGAATTCAATATGTGCTAGATCTATGATGAAAAGAGTATGTCTCAAGGCATACGCGGATTTGCCTAGGAGAAGTCGCGTATGCACGTGGTAAAGTACGTGCCAAGTCGCGTATGGGAAAAAGTGCTCATAAAGTGCAAAACCAGGGGTAACCACCATGGTATTGACCCATTGTATTGGGTAATGATTCGTCTAAATGACCCCATCTAGGAATACCATCGGAAGTAATGTGGTTTTGGCTCATGGTATTGAAAAAGGGTAAACCTATATAAAGAGAAGAAATTCATTGTGCAAATTGGAGGTGTGGGTGCAAGATGTATGAGCTTGAATGAATACTTCTCTCTGAAGTATATCTGAATGGAAAGGGTTACAGTTGAATGATAGATCTGATTGTATGATGCACCAATGATGAAGAAGGGTATCTAGATCTGAAATGTACTTGTATTTACTAGATCTGTTTAAGGGATGATTAGATCTGAGAAGAGGCGAACATCTGTTTGAAGTAAAGGGTAAAATCTGAGTAATGTATCTGTTCTGAAGAATTGAAATGACCTAAATGTCTGAATAACCATACGCTAGTTCGCCACAGAAGAAGCGCGTATAGACGCGGCTTTGATGAAGAGAAAGCGCGTATGCGCAGTGAAATCAGCTCTGTAATTTGTACAGAAGTATACGCGGGTTTATGTGATTGGAAGCGCGTACATACGCGATATCAGTGAAAAAAAAGCGCGTATGCCAACTAGGGTTTGCTGAAGCAAGGGGTATGAAATCTCTGATATGTTCTGCTGAGTTACTGCTATCTGTGAATGATGTATTCTATAGTTCTGGGTTGTTTGAATTGATAAGTTTCAGTTTGATGTATGATTGAGCTTAAATGTATGGAGTGGGTCCAGTCTGAAAATATAATGAAACGTGGTCTGCAAGTGGTGTCCTAAAGGAAGCTTTGGATCCAGTGTGAAAATTGATGAAACGTGGTCCATAGAGGTGCTGAGGGTTGTAGCCTTCAGTCAGGGGGTTGTAGCTCCCTTCCAGGTGAGGCTGGTAAACGAGAGCAGGGGGTCGTAGCTCCCTTCCAGGAGAGGCTGGTAAACGAGTCAGAGGGTTGGAGCTCCCTTCCAGGAGAGGCTGGTAAACGAGCGCAGGTGGGTGCCTGCGTGCTGGTCAAGTCTGCGCCAGCACATATGTTGTAAGATGTTTTCTCTATAATAAAATATTGAAGGCTGAGCAACTGCAGCGGTGGTTTTCTCCCGACTTGGGTTTCCACCTAAAAATCCTGGTGTTCATGTGTGATACTTTGTGTGATGGTTTATTCTGTTGTTACTACACATGTTTACTGTTAACTTAACATCAGATGAATGAATATTGCAAAGAACTAAGTCAATAAATATCTGCATAGTTAGATCTCTGCTAATACGCGAGTTGTATGAAGGATATCTGCGTGTATATGCGAGTTTACTAAAATAAAGTAGCGTATGGGTTTTAGAGAGTGAAAAAGTAAAAAAAATTTGTATATGCAGTAAATACTGATTCACCGCCCCCTCTCAGTATTTTTCCAACAATTGGTATCAGAGCAGGTCCTTCTGCAGAAGTTTGATCGCTTGAAGGAGATCCGTCGCAATGGGAAGTCAAGAAGGAGTAATGTCTATAAAGCCACCTCTATTCAATGGAAGCAATCTGATATTATGGAAGGTACGAACAAAATCATATCTGCAAAGTCTTGGTGCAGATGTATGGGCAATCGTGGAAGAAGGTTATCAATACCCAGCAAGTATTCCCACTGATGCAGCAGAAAGGAAGAAGTATGAAATCAATGCCAAAGCAGTAAATGTCTTATTAGGAAGCATGTCTGAACCATAATTTGATAAAGTGATGCAGCTACATTCAGCAAAAGAAATATGGGACAAAATCATTCTGAGCTATGAAGGAGACACAAAGGTAAAAAGTGCAAAACTCCAAACTCTTAGAATTGAATATGAAAATTTGAAGATGCATAGTGATGAGACTATTGCCCATTTCTTCTTACATTTGGACGATATTGTAAATCGAATGAGAAATTTGGGTGAAACCATAACTGATACTACTCTGGTTGAAAAAGTCTTAAGATCCTTGACTTCAAAATTTGACTTTAAAGTTTCATCTATTGAAGAAAGGCAAGATCTACAAACTCTTACCATTGTTCAATTACATGGTATTCTGACTGCTTTTGAAATGAGACAAGGAGGTCCTTCTCAAATCAGAGAAGCTGCTTTTAAGGTATCTGCAAGAGGAAAAGAAAAGGAAGTTGTCAAAGAGTCCAACTATATATCCGATGAAGAAGAAGCGAATTTCGTGAGAAAACTCTCACTAGGAACTAGAAGATTCAGAGGTAAGCTTCCCTTCAAATGTTTTGAGTGTGGAAAATTTGGTCACTATGCTGCTAAATGTCCTTATAGAGAAAAACGTGGTAAAGGGAAACAATTTGAAAAGAGGAAGAGTTATTATGAAAATGAAGATGATAATGAAGTGTCTAGTGAAGATGAAGAAGATTCTAACCATGATATTAAACTGCTCATGGCAAAAGAATCTAGAGAAGAAAAGGATACTTTTGTGGATGCTCTGGAAGACAATGATTTTCTTGAAGAAAACAATCAACTCAAAGTAAGCCTAGAAGAAAAGAACATAATCATATAGACTCTTGAAAATCAGCTTGAAGCAAAAGAAAAATGCATTGAGGAATTGGAGTGTGAAGTAGTAAGTCTAAGGAAAGATAATGAGAAAGCAAAAACTCTCAATCTTAGATTTGCTAAAGGTTCAGAAACCTTAGATG
Organism: Pinus albicaulis; assembly: GCA_034641835.2. Lineage (NCBI taxonomy): Eukaryota > Viridiplantae > Streptophyta > Pinopsida > Pinales > Pinaceae > Pinus > Pinus albicaulis. Next base: position 530,626,990 of record CM076580.1, read on the forward strand.
AAATTATCAAGATACAACGGTCTCCTCTTATAAAAACAGGTCTTGGATATACTGGGGAATCTTCCCAGACTTCAGCACCAAATTATCTGAAGGCAGCCACAGCTGGTTTACTACATTCAGCCACTCAGCAAAGGAACAAAGGATCTTTACAGGTAAAACATGATGATCTCAATTCAAGGAACACTAACAGGGAGATATTTCAAAAAGGATACAACCAACAGGTAAATTCAAATAGAAGATTTCATGATCGCAGAAATTTCTACTTCAATGGACAATGTTTCTCATGTCACAATTTTGGTCATAAATCTGTTCAATGTGTTGCATATAAAACCATCATGACAAGAGAAGCAAGAAAGAAAAAGATGAATATTGAACCAAAGAAGAACACCTATAACAACTTTTCTCCTCTTCAAAATGAAGTTGAATGTACTTATTGCAATAACTTTGGTCATGAAGAATCTGAATGCAGGAGTAAGATCCAGCCAAAAGAACATGTTCCCTCAAGCTCTAAAGTGTGGAAAAAGAAAGAACCGCCGGTTGAAAATTGTGGGATAGCGTTATTTGCAGAAGGAGAAGAAAATCAATGGTACATTGATAGTGGGTGCTCAAGACACATGACAGGTGACAAAAGAAAACTCCGTACATATAATGCTCTAGAAAAGGAAAAGAAAGTAACATTTGGAAATGATTCTCCTGCTGTAATTAAAGGAAAAGGGTCCATATTTCGAAAAGAAAAGGTGAAGGCTAATGATGTCATGTATGTGGATGGACTAAGGCATAATCTGTTGAGTGTAAGTCAAATGTGTGATCAAGGAACTGAAGTTGTCTTTAGTTCAAAAGAATGTGTGGTTCGTGATCTTGATACAGGTAAAATTATTATAAAAGGGAAAAGAAATCCAAGCAACTTGTATGTACTGAACTGCAAAGATCAATGTTACTTGAGAAAGTCTTCAGAAAATTGGCTATGGCATAGAAGGCTGGGGCATCTGAGCTTCTCTCAAATCAACAAAGCAAGCAGACTTCAAGCTGTTCGTGATCTTCCCAATATTAATCTACCAGAAAGTAACATATGCAAATCTTGTCAATTCGGTAAGCAGACCAGAGTACGATTCAATGCCAAAGAAGGATCTTCAAGTAAGCCTCTTGAACTCATTCATACTGACATATGTGGACCTATGAGGAAAAAGTCACTACGTGGGGAAGAATACTATATCTTATTTATTGATGACTACTCTAGAATGTGTTGGATTGGGTTCATTAAACACAAATATGAAGCATTTGAAAAGTTTCAGATCTTCAAAGCATTGGTAGAAAATGAATTAGATCTAAAAATCAAGTGTCTTAGATCTGATCGAGGAGGAGAATATACATGAAATGAATTCTTTGAATTTTGTGAACAACATGGCATAAAAAGACAGTTCTCTGTAGCAGGCACTCCACAACAAAATGGCGTAGCAGAAAGAATGAATAGAACAATTCAACAAATGGATAGAGCTATGCTTGATGATTCTGGAACTCCTGACATGTTCTGGGGTGAAGCAGCACATACAACAGCTAACATTCTCAACAAGGCTCATGTTCGGGTAAATAGTGACAAAACTCCATATGAACTCTGGTATGGTAATTCTCCCACCGTGAAGCATTTTAGAGTTTTTGGAAGTAAATGCTTTATCAAAAATAATGATGAAAAGCTTGGCAAGTTTGAACCTAGATCAGATGAAGGGATATTTCTTGGTTACTCATCTTCAAGCAAAGCATACACATGTTACAATAAAAGGCTTCGAAAGATTGTTTAATGTATTGATGTTGTTATTGATGAGTCTCCTGCAGCTCCTAAAGAAGAAAAAAAAACAACAAAAGAAGATGATGGTGACTTATGGCCTTCTACATCAAATAGAAATGATGTAAACAGTGGATCCAATGAAGAATCTGAAAATGATCTATCTGAAAAAGCTCCATCCAGATATGCTCAAAAGAATCATCCCGAATCTCAAATTTTGGGAGACAAGGAATCGGGTGTACGAACGAGGAGAACTCTGGTAGGATCTTCTAGTCATCTAGCACTTCTATCCACAATTGAACCACACAATGTTAATCAAGCTAGCAAAGATGAATTTTGGAAGCAAGCCATGGATGAAGAGCTCGATCAAATTGAAAAGAATGACACTTGGGAATTGGTACCAAGACCACATGATAAAAATGTCATTGGAACTAAATGGATTTTCAAGAACAAGTTAAATGAGAATGGTGATGTTGTAAGAAACAAAGCTAGACCGGTTTGCAAAGGGTATACTCAACAAGAAGGTATAGACTTTGAAGAAACATTTTCTCCTGTAGCTAGACTTGAAGCCATAAGAATGTTTCTTGCTTTTTCAAGTTATCAACAAATCAAAGTTTATCAAATGGATGTTAAATCTGCTTTTCTTAATGGTGATCTAGAAGAAGAAGTATATATATAACAACCGGAAGGATTCATTTTGGGAAATGATGAAAATCTTGTTTGTAGACTTAAAAAGGCTCTATATGGTCTCAAACAAGCTCCAAGGGCATGGTATTATCGTCTTGACAAATATCTTCATCAACAAGGATTTTCAAAGGGGTCTGCTGATAGTAACTTATACACAAAAGTTGAAAATGATAAACTATTGATTGTGGTTGTATATGTTGATGATATCATTTTTGGGAGTAACGAAGAATCTATGAGTCAAAAATTTGCTTCTGTCATGCAACAAGAATTTGAAATGTCTTTACTTGGGGAACTAACATTCTTTCTTGGCTTGCAAGTGCATCAAACTGCAGATGGTATATTCCTATCACAAGCAAAATATCTTAGGCAAATTCGGAAGAAGTATGGCATGGAAGAATGCAAACTTGTAAGTACACCAATGATAACAGGATGCAATCTTAGTTCTCATGATGATTCTCCCACCGTGAATCAACCAGAATACAGATCGATGATAGGAAGTCTACTTTATCTCACTGGGACTAGACCAGACATTATGCATGTAGTTGGGATTGTTGGAAGATTCCAAGCTAATCCAAAATAGTCTCACCTTCAGGCTGTTAAAAGAATATTCAAATATCTACAAGGAACTCAAGACTTTGGTCTATGGTATCCAAAGAATGCTGATCTTACTCTTCACGCTTACACTGATGCAGATTGGGCTGGAAGTGTTGATGATTGGAAAAGTAGTGGTGGTGCATTCTATATGGGACCCCGGTTAGTATCTTGGTTCAGCAAGAAGCAAAATTCTATTGCCTTATCTACAGCAGAAGCAGAATATGTGGCTGCCGCATCTTGTTGCACTCAACTCCTTTGGATGATGCAAACCTTACAAGATTTTCAAATCAAATGTACACCTCCTGTCCCCATTAAATGTGACAATACAAGTGCCATCAGTATTTCAAAGAATCCTGTTATGCATTCGAAGACCAAGCACATTCCCATCAAGTATCACTTCTTACGTGAACAAGTGCTTGAGTAAAAGGTGAAGTTGGAGTATGTTCCCTCCAAAGAACAAGTTGCTGATATCTTTACCAAACCTCTGCCCGAGGCGTTAAGGTATCTGAAGAGCTTGCAGAGTGTTCCCGAGCAAAAGAACAAATCTGCATAAATTTAGAAGATGGAATTGGATACGCGGATTTCCTGAAACACAGTCGCATATATACGCGAGTTCATGCACAGAAAACCGCGTATGTATGATTGCTGACAAATTTCTGTTTGGGGTCAGCTCTCTTTAGCACAGCCGCAGTGCTGTTTGGTATCTCGGGTGGTGTTCCAGTTCTCATATTTCTATTTCTAATGTTTTGATAAAGATTCCTTGATGTTTTGTTGGTGAAAATGTTCAGGATGCACAAACTAAGGGGGAGCCTTAGTCATATGGAAAGGATGCTTGGATGCACAGATTCAGGGGGAGCATTAGCTTTGCTGAGTATAATGCATTGTTGGCATTATGATGGTTCTAAAATATGTTCTCTTTCTTGAGGACTTTCTGGTGTTGGTCATAAATGGTCATATTTGTATTTTGATGAAAAGGTCTTGTTGAGACCCATGATGTAAAATTGTAATATTCAGTCATGTAAGGACTTGTCAAATTTGTAAACCCACTTGGTTGGGTAGCTGAGTCAAATTTTGTAAACCCACTTGTTTGGGTAGCTGAGTTGAAATGTGTAAACCCACTTGGTTGGGTACTTGAGTCTCATATGTAAATCCACTTGGTTGGATATTTGATGTAAGTATGAGTCTTTGGTGATAGGAAGTTCATAGAGTCATGTACTTTATTGAAAAATATGTTTTGAACTCAGGGGGAGCTTGGTCACTTCAGTATACATCAGATCTGCAGAACGCTTATTCTACATGAGGAGAAAAGGGGGAGAGTGTGTTGGTTTTGATCCGCCCTTTGCCCTTGATGTCAAAGGGGGAGAGTGACATGGTGTTTGAATGAAGTTAATGGTGTCAAAGAAGGGAGAATGACATGGTGCCATTGTATTCTTCATATACCTATCTGTTGTGGTAACCAAACACCATTGTGATGCCACTGCTTCCAGTGGGGAGATTGTTATACACATTTGAAAGTAAGAACTCTGATAAACTCAATCGAATGAAGATGAAGACATGAGATTGTTGACATGTGTTGTCCTTGATGGCAAACCACCTGATGAAGTTATTCTTGACCTGATGGACTTGGTAAATGATGTGAATCTAATATGAAATGATGTTTGTTAGTAATATGATGCTGAGTGTTGTCCTTGAATGACAACCCACTTGATGAAGATGATGGCAACTTACTTGATGAAGTTGTGCTTGATAGAATATGTCTTGATGAACTAAATCTGATATATCTACAATGAGTACAGAAGGCAATGAAGAAAGGATTTCAGCATGTGCTAAATCTATGGTGAAAAGAGTATGTCTCAAGGCATACGCGGGTATGTCTAGGAGAAGTCGTGTATGCACGCGGGAAACAACGTGCCAAGTCGCGTATGGGCAAAAGCGCTCATAAAGTGCAAAACCAGGGGTAACCACCATGGTATTGACCCATTGTATTGGGTAATGATTCGTCTAAATGACCCCGTCCATGAATACCATCGGAAGTAATGTGGTTTTGGCTCATGGTATTGAAAAAGGGTAAACCTATATAAGGAGAAGAAATTCATTGTGCAAATCATGAGTGTGGGTGCAAGATGTTTGAGCTTGAATGAATACTTCTCTCTGAAGTATATCTGAATGGAAAGGGTTACAGTTGAATGATAGATCTGATTGCATGATGCACCAATGATGAAGAAGGGTATCTAGATCTGAAATGTACTTGCATTTGCTAGATCTGTTTAAGGGATGATTAGATCTGAGAAGAGGCGAACATCTGTCTGAAGTAAAGGGTAAAATCTGAGTAATGTATCTGTTCTAAATAATTCCAATGACCTAAATGTCTGAATAACCATACGCTAGTTCGCCGCAGAAGCGCCGCTTCTATACGCGGATTTGATGAAGAGAAAGCGCATATGCGCAATGAAATCAGCTCTGTAATTTGTACAGAAGTATACGCGGGTTTATGTGATTGGAAGAGCGTACATACGCGATATCAGTGAAAGGAAAGCGCGTATGCCAACTAGGGTTTGCTGAAGCAAGGGGTATGAAATCTCTGATCTGTTCTGCTGAGTTACTGCTATCTGTGAATGATGTATTCTACATTTTTGGGTTGTCTGAATTGATAAGTTTCAGTTTGATGTATGATTGAGCTTAAATGTATGGAGTGGGTCCAGTCTGAAAATATAATGAAACGTGGTCTGCAAGTGGTGTCCTAAAGGAAGCTTTGGATCCAGTGTGAAAATTGATGAAATGTGGTCCATAGAGGTGGTGAGGGTTGTAGCCTTCAGTCAGGGGGTTGTAGCTCCCTTCCAGGTGAGGCTGGTAAACGAGATCAGGGGGTCGTAGCTCCCTTCCAGGAGAGGCTGGTAAACGAGTCAGGGGGTTGGAGCTCCCTTCCAGGAGAGGCTGGTAAACGAGCGCAGGTGGGTGCCTGTGTGCTGGTAGGAGTCTGCACTAGCACATATGTTGTAAGATGTTTTCTCTATAATAAAATATTGAAGGCTGAGCAACTGCAGCGGTGGTTTTCTCCCGATTTGGGTTTCCACCTAAAAATCCTGGTGTTCATGTGTGATGCTTTGTGTGATGGTTTATTCTGTTGTTACTACACATGTTTACTGTTAACTTAACATCAGATGAATGAATATTGCAAAGAACTAAGTCAATAAATATCTGCATAGTTAGATCTTTGCTAATACGCGAGTTGTATGAAGGATATCCGCGTGTATACGCGAGTTTACTAAAGGAAAGTAGGGTATGGGTTTTAGAGAGTGAAAAAGTAATTTTTTTTTGTATATGCAGTAAATACTGATTCACCCCCCCCCCTCTCAGTATTTTTCCAACTAGCAGTTTTAACAGAGTTAAATGATGAAAACATTGAAGCACCCATTTCGTTTTTAAGTTCTAACCTTCAAGTTACTGAGTTAAATTATTCAGCTATGGAAAAACAGGCTTTTGCTGTGTTTAAAGCCTTGAAACATTTTATACCTTTTCTCCTAAAAACCATTACTAAAATTAAGTACCTTACTCAGTAGTAAGGCAATTATTAATCCAATGAGAGGTGCAAGAGAAGAGAGCAAATTGGGTTACCGCACTTCAAGAATACGATGTAGAGATACATCCTGCTAAAATTGTTAAAGGTCAAGGTCTTTGTAGGATGTTAACTGGATCCTCTCATTTACCAACATAAGAAGATCAATCAAATGAAATACAATTGTCTGAGGTAAGCCTAAACGATTCTTAGTCACAATATGCTGATCTGAAAATTTTCTTAAAAAATGGATATGCTCCATTATATCTCAATTACACAGCAAAGCATGCTCTAAGGCTTAAAGAAAATCAATATCAACTCATAGATGATGTGTTATTTAGGAAGAATTATGATTCTGTATTGTTAAGATGTTTAGAGAAAACTGCAGCTAAAAATGTAATGCAGGAATTACATGATGGACCAGCTGGAGGTCATTTCGAAGTAAACACCACATCATATAAAATATTGCATGACGCTTACTATTAGCCAAATCTATTTAAAGATGCACATGAATATGCAATAAAATGCAAAGTATGTCAAACTACAGCAGGAAGAGAAAGAAAATCAGCATTTCCACTACAACCAGTAAAGATCCAACAACCATTTGAACAATGGGGGTTAGATTTCATAGGTGAAATAACTCCAAACTCTTCTAAAAAACATAAGTATATTCTAACTGCAACAGATTATTTCACAAAATGGGTAGAAGCTATCCCATTAAAGATGGTTAATACAAAAAATATTACAGATTTTATTGATCAGTTCATAATCACCAGGTTTGGCCTCCCATCAGCTTTGATATTTAACAATGCATCTTAATTTTCTGGAAATGCTATGATAGAATTTTCTTTGAAAAGAGGTTTTAAATTAAAATACTAAGCTAACTATTATTTGTAGGGTAATGGATTGGCTGAATCTACAAATAAAAACCTTATCAGAATCATCAAATGAACTATAGAACAAAATCATAAAAATTGGCACAAAGAACTATTATTTTCTCTTTGGGCAGATAGAATCACCCAGAAGGCCTCGATAGGTACTTCTCCATTTGTATTAGTTTATGGGAAAGAAGAAGTTATACCCACAAATATAACAATACCATCATTTTCTTTAGTGCAGTTTATTGATGAAAATCCTTCGTCCTCCCTTCAACATAGAGAAGATCAAATTCTTAAAATGGAAGAATAGAGAGAATAAGCCAAATCTATACATACTCATCATCAACAAATATTTAAAGCCTCGTTTGACGCAACATCTACCAGCTCAAAAGCTTTTTATATTGGAGACCTTGTTTTGAAATGGGATAAGGCACATGAGGAAAAAGGTAAACATACCAAATTCCAAAGAATATGGCTTGGTCCATTTAAAATCATAGAAAAAATAGGTTTATCCACCTTTTTGTTACAAGAATTATTAGGTAAGAAAGACTCCTTGCCTGTGAATGGTCAAATTATTAAAAATTATTTCTCTTAGGAATCAAACTTTAAATTTCACTTTGCTTTAGAAAAATAAAAGTTGAAAATAACATCATTTTTGGTTGATTGAAAGTTTTAAAATTTCTGATAAATTTATTTGATATTTTGCTTCTATAAATAAGTAAAGTAAAAAGATAATTATAACTATGCGAATTGAGTAAACCTTATTTTTTTGAAATATTTTGAAATTTAATAAAGACATTTACTTTCCGAGAGGACTTTTGATGTCATAAAATATAGACGTATGTATCAGTCAAGAAAATAATCTTTAACTTAACAAGGATTCTCTACAAAAAGGTATCTACTCACTCTACAATTATCATCCATAACTCTTAAACGAGCTAATGATTCATCCCATCTGATAAAATTTCTACTTTAAAGTATAATTCAAAAAGGAAAAGAAATATATACAAAATACAAACTCAAAATAAAATAAGTCTCATCACGATCTTGTTTATCATAATCATAGAGAAATAATTTAGACTGATATTACCAATACTGCATACCATAACAGGGTAATAGCTAAAATTATTATAAAAAATCAAAAGACAATGGGTCTCATCACGAGCTAGCTTGTTCAGTCTAAATTACGATTAGTGAATGAAATTGCCACTATCAGGTCACCAAACCTAGACAATAACTTTGAGAATGTGTCAAAAGAAAAAATATGGGACCATATTCAGATGGGACCATGAATCATTATTGGTTAAAATATAACCCTGTCGAGGCTATAAATGCCTGCTGGCAACATTGGCTCTATTTGTGATAAATGAGTAAAAAACTATGAAACCAATTTTTAGAGAACACCTACTTTATCTTTTTAAATCTGAGTATCGACTGATACATTCACCTATGTGTTATCACTGAAGGGGTTAACTAAGAAAAAATGAGATAGGTAAATAGATTATATTCTGAAAAAACACTGTTTAATTCATGAATCATACTATTCTTATTCTCATAAACTTTTTCTTATTTTTAAAGTTTAGGAATATCAAACAAACCAATTAGAGATATCTAGTTCTCCCAAGTGAATCACCAATTTTTGTGCTATGCAACAACCCCCCCATTTTTATTTTCAAAATAGTTTAAGGATTTTGATAATATAAATAGGGACCCTTCTTAAAATGTATTTTTCATTTTAAATAATAAATAAAACTCCAAAGCATTGTTGTTTTTATAAAATAAAAACAAAAACAAAAAGAAATTAATAAATTTCATTTTCATATCTTTGTGATCACCTTATCGCAAATCGCATCCCGCATAATATTTTCCCATTAAAAGTTAAGCAGAAAACATGAAATCCCGATTTGTGATTTTTCGATTTGAACTTCGCAATTGGAATTATAAATCACATATCATAGATATAAATTTTAAAACTTAAAACATTACTTTTCGATGCTCCGATGTTGTGATATCTCGATGCAGGCGATTTTGTGAATTCGCAATATCGCGAAAATCACATATCGCATGATGTAAAGATTGTTAAAGAAATTCACTTCACAAAACAAGTTCAAAAATGTGCGATGTGACAAATTTGACAAGTTTTAGTGAAGGTTTTAATGTGAAAATAAATCATGTCAGAAATGATTAAACATGTTTTATCATCCCAATGTGAATAATTATTGTTTTGTTATGGATAATTAATGGTACAACTGCTTCCCAGATATTCTCTTTTAAAATTGGTCATTTCACTATATCTTTCATCATTTCATCATTAATCTATCTTAAATAGGGATATTTCCTCAAGAGATGTCCATACACAAAGTAATGCAGAAATATGACAAACAAACTATTGCAGAATTTGAATGTACATAAATATCGTCCACAATCACAGATACTCTTTGCACTGCAGATGGAGGTGCTACAACATGGAAAGCCATCTATACTATCCTCAAAGATGAAAAACCTGAAGTAGTGGAGGTCAAGGCAACTGTTGATGATGCAAGGCCCTCAGATTTACAGTTTAAAGATGTCGCATGCTCCTTCCTTCACAGAATAGCAGCAAGGGTTAGCCTTTTACCATATATTGATATGATAAGATGGGTGGTTGAGAATTCAACAATTAAAGACAGACAATTTAGAACCATTAAGAATGAGGTCTTAGGTTCTTTTAGAGCTGAAGATTTGAAATTCACGTACAAACTGCCTGACCAACAAGACATCTATAACAACAAGTTTGTTGAAAAATTTGCAAAGAATAATGAAGACCCTTTCAAAACAATTCAAGGTTGGAGGAAAATGAGTAAAAAGTTTAAGCATGATAAATTAGGTATGTATCATATTTCTTCACTTGCAAATCCCTACAATTTTGCAGCATCAATGCTGTGAAGATTATATGGTCTCCCTGATAACACCAAGTTCTCTATAAATTGGATTCCCTTGATTGACTCCTGTGTTAATTCTCACATCATGAATTGGGCAACCATTCTTTCTGAAAACCTAGCCAAAGCGACTAATGAATATCGCCAGGCAAGATATTATTATTCCAAAGCCGTCTCCCAATTTTTCATGAGCACATATGTTTTCGATGCCATTTCTTTCTCCACTAGCTTTCCAACTATGGGTTGGAAATGGACTCCCGAGGACCCTACCCCTATTCATTTAAGTCATAAACAGATATGGGAACATCATTTTGTACCACACTTCCATAGATTATGTTATGGGGTTGTATTACCAGTACATCAGTTAACATTTGATAGAGAGAGCCCTAGGTTCACTAAGGAAGCCATCACAGATCTCCAAATGATAGGAATATGTTTCATTGAAGAATCATTTTCATACATCAGATTATTCGGAAGCTCCACTCCTCCACATGTGCTTCGTCTATATGTTTAAGATAAAATAAAGGCAAGAGAAGTGGCTTACCAAATTGTCGGCAATGGACTCACTAAAACTATAAAAGATAGTAAAAAATCTTTATGGCCAAGTTTCCCAATTTAGTGTGGTTCATTCCCCCTCAGCAATTTCAATCATGCATTGAAAGAATGCCAGAAGATTCAACTTTTGAAGCTCCTTGTTTTACCACTAAGGAAATTCGATCCAGAGAATATCACTAATAAATTTACTCAGTCAGTCAAAATCAAACCTGTCATACACACATATGATATATTTGAAGACGTTTTGCACTCTGTTGAAACTTTTGACGAAGTTCAATTTTTTTTCAGATTGACTCTAAACCCGGAGGAATTACTGATATTCCATGAGTATAGAGAGCAAAGACTCAAGCTTATTCCACAAAATATCCTGATTACTAGTTATATGACTGAACCAAGCAAAGTAATGAGAATAGAAGAATCAGACCCACAGAATCAAAGTGAGCTAGATAAATTCTGGACTTCAGTTAGTAATACATTGATGGATACCCCTGAGGGATCATCTACACAGAAAAACACAGGATTTCAGACCCCCAGGGTCAGATAGTTTCAGCAAAAGAAACTACCGAAAGTCCCGAGACAAGCTCCCAAGATACAGAAGTTATCCCTACATGTCCTATTGATGAAATTATTCTAAAGGTAACTGATATCTCTCCACTGGATGTATTCTATAGCCCTCTTCATAAAGTTGTAGTCAGGAAATAGAGAAAGAGAAGAAGGATTGAAACACCCGCAGTTAATGAGATTATGGAATTTGTATGGAAAGACACCTCGTCAAACCCAATCGACAACCTAACTCGGCTATCACAATTTGCTGGAGCATATAATACCACAACAATGGAGAAAGCAGCCAAAGTATCCACTTTGGTTAAAGAGAAGGATGATAAAATAATACAACTAAAACAACAACTGGATGAAGAAAGGAATAGTCTGAATCAAAAGATCGAGCAGCAACTCTTTAAATTTCGATAAGATATGGAAGTGTTTAAGATAAGTTATGAAAATGATTTATCCAACAAAGACACACTGATTAAAGAATTGAGAGAAAACCTTATAAAGTGTGAAGGCATTCCTACTGCAGAGGAATTCATTAAAGAATAATTGGCATTAAATGCCTTACTCTCAAAACAAAAAAACTTGTTTGTCTTACAAGTATTAGACATAGTTCCACATTTGGAAGTCAGTGAACAATTAACTAATACAGTCATTGACTAGAGAATTGAGTTTAATGAACTCAATACCAAAATTTCTGACTATATTGAATGGCAAGATTCAAAGGAAGGGAGAAGGTCAAATCTCCCAAAGATCAAAGAAAATTATCAAGATATTCTCTTTACTGACTGGGATACACAAGTAAAACAAGAAGAATTGGCAATAGCTAGAGCATCAGGCATATCAAAGAGCATTGTCAAAACGATCAAACACATGTTGCATACCTTCGGTTTAATTAAATAAGGAGATCCCAAATCAATTCCTGATCTCAAAATATTGGAGCAAAGTTGGAAAAAGACAGGTCAAATATGAGAATAATCAATTGCACAGCTGAAAAAGACTAATTGGGAAGCATACTGGCAACTCTTGGTTAAGCCTCATAGTTAAATAATGACATTGAATTGTTCTCTAGATTCCATACAGAAAATTATGCCACTTTTACTTGATGCTACATTTACTAGACAAATGAAAACACAGTTTGGGAAGCCTCCAAAAGTCCAACCACTGTCTGATATTTGTCAACAAAAAAGCAGAGTTGGCACTAGCCGATCATCAAGCATGATCATGAGTTAGTTTGTTTTGACAATTTCAATTTTAGCGATTAGATACTAGGAATGAGGAAGGTTGTTTGAAACCACCTCATAAGATATTTTGTACAATCTATTTTTATAAGTATTTAATATAGTATTTAAACCCTTCTCATGCATTTAGAGAAGGGTCCAGGATTTTTATTAAGAACATTTACAAAGAATACATTACTGTAAGTTTGTGGATGTCTTGATAAGATAATGGAACATGGTTTTTTCAATTATATATCATCTTGGTTGATCACTGTTGATGCACTATTGTATTCTCTGAATGACTTATTGATAGAAGATTGATTGTGGCCTATTATCATTTATCAGATGAGCAGGAAAATGCACATCTCGTACTATTATCATGTATGCTAAACTATGTTTTAGCATTAGTGATAAATCTATATTTCATGTATTATGTATGGAATTAATTATTTCTGTTTGAAGTATCAATTGCACTATTGTATGATATCATAATAGAAATTGATTTGTTTTATATATGATCATCAGAATATATGCGATATGTTTCACATCTTACTTTGATTAACTATTTTCTCAAAAGGATTATCTTACAAAAGTATTAATTCTATAAGTCTGTGATTGATTTAAATCATCATAGACTGAATATATATCATTTTAGATCACATAAAATCAGCATTATCCCGGGTTAGATTAGATTAGATTTAATTCAAAGTTTTTCATATTAGAATAAAGTTGTCTTAGTTTTTAGTTATTATATTTGCAAATCATTTTAAGGAAACCCAAAAATCATATAAAACCTAAAACTGGGAAACTAGTCCCATTATCCCCAGTCGGAGCCACTATTCCAAACAGAAAAGGAGTTGGTTTAAGGTCTAGACCGGGTGGTTATCCCCCTTGTTGTTGCCACAGATTTCTGAGGTCTCAATAGAAGGATAATAAATTATCACCAAACTAATATGATCCTTACAAGGTGTTGCAAAAGATTGGTACTATGTCATCCAAATTGGAGCTTCTTACTTCTTCTCGAGTGCATCCAATTTTCCATGTTTCATGCTTAAAGAGGGATATATTTGACAAAATTCCAGTTCAAACAATACTACGAGAACTTAATGAGGAAGGAAAAATCATATTGGAACCTGAAGCATTCATGGAGAAAAGAACTCAGCAGCTACAATATCGATCAATTTTTAGAGTATCTCATCAAGTGGAAGAATTTAGCCACTGAAGATTCTACATGGGTGGATGAGAATTTTAGACAGAAGCATATAGATCTACTCAAGTGTTGAGGAAAAAACTTTTTTGAAGGAGAGGAGCATGTTAGGTCCCTATATTACTAGTGTAGTTCCTTATTGTTATTAGTGTAGCCCACTTATGGTTATTGTTGTACCCCTGTAACCCCCATATTGTTATTATCATGCCCTTACATTATTATTGTTAGGTCGGCTAAGATTATATTGTGACCCTATGGACTCCTATATATAGAAATGAAGCTTTTTCATTTGTATCATCCAAGAACTTTTCATTTATGTAATGTAAAGGAGGTTTCCCCCTCGAAGTGGCTGAATTATAAGGAATTGATATCTCTTTTCTTCTATTTTTGGAGTTGGTTTCATAACATTGTCACTCATTAGAGCCTTCACCTTCTTCCCTGTATATTTCTTGACAAGTTCCTTGAACTCACAAAACTTGGAGAAGGTCTGATCTTTCTTCAACATGAAGAAAATACAACACTTTATTGAAAAATCATTAACAAAAATCACATAATACCTTAGATTTGTTGTGGAAGTTGTTGAGAATGATCCACACACGTCTGAGTGAACTCTCTCAAGGATAGCCTTGGCTCATATTTCCTCACCGTGAAAGGTGGATTTTGTATACTTCCCCAATGTACACCCTTTTCATGTGTCTCTCTACACAAGTGCACCATTTGGAAGTTCTGTAGAAATATGCTACATGATCTTCAAAGCATTGTGGTGTAGATGGACCAACCTCCTATGCCATAACTCACTGATGTCTCGACTCCCCACCTTATCTTCCTTAGAGGTAAATTTTTCATATTTTTCCACATCCCATTTATAGAGATTCTTTACTCGAACCCCAATATTTTTCACCTGTCCCGTGGCTTTGTGATGAACACGTTTCTTTCATTGAAGATCACATCATAGCCATGATCTTCCAACATAAAATTAAAAACCAATTTTTTCTTTAAACCAGGAACATACATGGCATATTTTAATGTGAGTGGATTACCTAACTCCCTATGAAAGGTAACTTTACCTACACCAGTAGCGTTATACCTCCCGTCGTCACCCATCTCGATGTGCATCTGGAGATCCTTCCCTTCCAAGCTACTAAACAATTCTTTGTTTTTGGTCATATGGAATGAAGTTCCACTATCGAAGTACCACACAGAGCCCATCACCGATGACACCATGCATGCAATGAGGGTGAATTCCAACTCGAACTTTGAAGCCAATTCTTCACTTGCTGCTCATCCTAAGGCCTTCTTGTTGTTCTTATTTTTTGGATAATTTTTGGAATAGTGTCCAAACTCATGACAGTTGAAACATTTTACATTTGACAAGTACCGCTTCTTTCCCACCTTTCTAGACTCAGATTTGGAATGGGACACCTTCCCTTTTCCTTTCTTCGCCTTTCTAGCCAAGGCACAATTATCCTCATCATCAATATTTGATGAGGATCCATCTCTGGTGCTTTGCCAAACTTCTTCTTGTGCCATATCAAACCATATTCGCTCCCAATACGGTAGCTTCTCCCTCCCATTAACAGAGTCCTTGTAGCTATTCCAACTCTTGGGAAATCCTAGAAGAGCTAGGCTCACCAAATAATCTGAGGAAAAAATTATCCCAACACTTCCAAGCTCATCTCGACATAGAGTGAACTTCGTCAAGTATTTTTGGTTCATGTTGCCTTTCTCCATTTTGATCTTCCTGAGCTTATCTTTCAACGACAACTTCATGCGGTCACTGCTATTCTAATACATATCTATCAAGGCCTTCCACATAGAATATGGAGCCTCCTTTCCATAGAGACTTGAGACAATGTGGTCTTGAACTCCCTCTAACAAGATCCTTCTCACCTTTGCTACATTATTCTTCCATGCATCAAGAAGTTGAGCATTCACTGCTACGGGCTGAGGGATATCATTATCTATTAAAGCCTTTAGTATGTTTTCCTCAAGCATTGCATCCATCCCATCCTTCCATACAATTTAATTAGAATTTCCCTCGAGTGAATATTCGAGTCTCAAACCATTGAAAGACATCTTGATCTACTGTTGAATCCTGAAGAATAAATCTACAAATTTGAACCACATAAAAAAAAAGTTCTTCTCTTCTTATTTTGATTCCTGGTGCTCTGATACCATATAACAATGAGATTCAAATTTATCTTATAATGTATTAAAACAAGATATTGAATCCTTCTACAATTTTCCGAAACAAAACACGATCACACATTCACATAACAAGTAAGAAAAAGAGAAAATAAATCGCACAACACATGATGTATCTGGGGAAATCATACTGCCTAAAAATTTTCTATTTGTAAATTATATAAAGTAAATACCATGAAAAAATACAATGTTTTCCTCTTTTAGAGAAACTACTACACTCTAATCTAGGAAACACCAGTAAATTACTTAACCAATTCTCAGCCTATGCTCAACCTTCCTTGCTCACATATTCTTGGAGGAATTTTTTCAATGTTAAATAGGAAATTCCCAAGAATTTATTTTGCAATGCATCCTTTGCCTCCACATTACTCTATAATTGACCTGTACAATTTTCTAATTATACAACAGATATTTATCATCCCTTTAACCTCAGTATCGACTGGGCCTTCCTTAGAAATGACATGAAACAACTTATAGAGATTTATCAGTTAACTAATTGATCACTACTGATGAATTAAATCAGATTTAATACAATGGACCTCTCACTAGATCATCTCCCAATTAGAACTATTTAAACTGATTTTAACTCAATTTCTTGAGTTAACTAATTACAACTCAAATAATTGTAACTAGACCCCCTTAAATCATGGGATAACTTTACATGCCTCCTGCCTGACCCTCATCTAAAATTTCCTAAGATAACCGAGTCATTCTAAATTAATTAACTAATATAGGTTGTCATGAGATAAATTACAATTTATCTTCCAATTTAATTAAGGGAAAATTAAATCAAAAGACCCCTTGGGGTGCCATTTCAAGAAAATTATTTTCATTTTTGAGAGATATTATTAGGATATGATTTACCTTGCTAGTTTTTGGTTGTTTTTTTTCCATTCTAGACCTCGGATTTTACATGGATAGAATGTGGCTATTTTTAATAATTAACAAATGTTTTATATTTTGTAGTCAATTTTAGGCTCAAAAGATAACTTTTTAAAGTGAATCAATTATATATCAAGACACCTAAGCATGACCTTAACATGGGATTCCATTGATAATCACCTCCTTTGAGATTGCACATATCATATCCACAATATATTATTGACTTGGATTTGACTTCTACCCTCTAGTGCATCTATAATCAGTTTTGATAAAGTTTCATTTGGATTTGAGTGGGGCAAGTTTCCTCCATCATTTGCACTAGTAAATTTCATAATCATTTTATCATTGTCCCCTTGGTTTCATTCATGGTTCATTTCTCTTGGAAGGATGGTCTCCAATAATTAAAGCCACTGCACCTCTTCAAATCTAATTTCTCCATGCTCAGATCGAGTTTCCCAAATATTACATTTTGTACAAATCTATTTGTTTTGATTTTTGTTTCAATTTTCCCTTCGCAGCTCGTGTTTTGTGCATATGGGTTTTTTTTTTGTATTTTCAAATTGATTTTGAGATTACAAGGTGGATACTAGTTTCCTTTATTTTTCTACGCCCTATGGTTATTTTTCTAATGGAAGAATTTAGGATTATGGAGTTTTTAGCTGCCCATAAATATCACATGTATAAAATTAAGATGCAATGAATTATACAATCTAAAGGTCTATAAAAAATATCGGTTGATACCCCAATTATATTTTCCAAACAAATTGAAAAAATTATATATAATGTCACACTTGATGAAGCCATATTTTTGAATGGACTACATGTTTCAAATGGTAAATTATTTCATATTTTGTAAGTGAAAAATACCAATAAATGTTGGATAAAATTGTATCTACTTTTTAAAAAAAATAATAGATTTTCATTTTTATGGTTGGAAGTTATTATCATTTGTTATATATAATGAACATTTTCCATTAAATATTTTCCTGAAAAATTCAATGTATTATCATAATAGTTGAAAATTTATAAAATTATATATAATAATATATTAAATTTGACTTTAAATTGAAAATCCATTCCCATATATTTTCCTATGCCCTTTATAATAGTATATATGCAATCGCTTTATTTCTCTATGTCACACTTCAATTTTGTCTTTATATTATATTGACTAGCCACAAAATACCTCTTGTTGATATTATTCAACATTGCACATAATATGTTTATCAAAAGGTAGGGCTCTATAGAAATTATTGACGAAAAAAACCTTGCTCCCATTCTTGATTGTGCACCCATATTAGGGTTTATCATTGAAGCCATTGAAAGTCACTGCACAAATTCCTCATCAATGATGTTTTATTTTCCTAAAATACATCCAATTTATCAAGCTTTGACCTTGCAATCCCTCCTTTGGTCCCAACCCATGTTAAACGTGAAACCCTAAGTATTTTCATTCCTAAAGAAATATTCAACCTAAAATTTGAGATAAAATAGACCATAATAGGTTATTACATTAAATACATGAGGAATCATGCCCTCATCTAAAAATTTTTAGGGGTTTGGCCACTAGAAAATATCTCTCATTTTGCTTCAACAGAAATGGAAGCCAAAGGGTCAAACTAAGCTAGCACTCAGGCCAAAGGGATCTTCATGGTCATCCTTGTTAGCTTGGAAGATTGAATGTGTATTCTTTACAAGAAATATATTTGTTCAATTCAATATGTTTGTGTCTAAGATGTTGGATAGAAAGATTTTCTCCAAACAAGGAAGAATTCAAAATTTCTCTACTCTGAATCCACATGTATTACTCCCTTGAGAATTATTGGAAGAGGAAACTATGATATTTATAGGCAATGGTATTGATGAATTCATAAAAGTATGTAAAACCACCAAATAGGATGAGTACATTTCCTATGTTCCCATACGTGTCTACATGAATATTGCTAAACCTTTTTGGAGAGTCCATAGACATCTACTATCAAGACAAGGTCTGGAAGTAAAATTTGGATTACAAGAATATTTCGTTTTTCTATGATTGCTACCATGAATATAGCCACCTATATAAGAGTTTACCTCTCTTGGCCTTAGAAAATTTGCAACCTTCCCCATAAAGGAAATACCATGAAGGCTTCATCAAACTCCCTTCTAGGTGTAGATCTCAACATGCCCCTCTATGATCCATAAACTTCCATAGATATTCCACTTGATAGTTCATCACTATAGATCTGATAAATTATTCTTAAAAATCTAAATCTACTCTATGAGGGTTTATTTCTCTTAGATTTATGGATTCGTAAATTATTTTTTATTGTGTATGCATGAAAATTATAATTATGTGGAAAAAGGAGAACAAAACAATAAAAACTCATCAACCATAATTAACACAAGATATATCGTGGGAAACCTTTTCTAGAGAAAATCCTAGCTAGAAGGTGAGGTCACTCTACTCTTTTTCTTTGAATAGAAAATTAATGCAATTACAAATAAGTAAGGCATATGACTCATGGGCTACTGCAGTGCACAAATCCTCTTTGTTTATTCTCTCCTTGTCCCTCTCAGTTACTCTACTCATCCATGGAACAAAATTCCTTAAAAATGAATGGAACCCCTTTTCCTCCTAGTGATCTTGTTATAACATAACTCGACAACCTGCTAGTGGTTAGGTTTGAATCCTTCAAATATTAAATAAGGTTAAAATATGTTATAAATTACTATTCATCAATATCACATGGCTAACCCACTTTCCATGAGTAATATGGGTTGGCGTGGAAACCTCTTGAATTATGGTGACCAAAACATGAAGGTCAACTTCTCAGCAGCATAACGTTTGCATATAGACTTCGATTGAGGTGATTCTTACATTTTTGGAAATGTTCCTATGTGAAGAATTTGAAAAAAACGTTTTCCCCTAAAGTGGAAAGTTTCACCACCAAAAAACATTGCTTTATGCCTCAAAACACTCTTAGAAGGTTTTAGACCTCAATTTTCCAAACTGGGCCCCCTTGGTAAAAATGGTCCTATGGGATGATTCCTCCTCTTTTTCCACTCTAAAATCATTGATATGAATGAAAATAATATGATGATCTAATTTGGATCACATCTCCTTATTTTTGGAGGCCTTTGGTCCCCAAAATATTCTAGTAAATGAGGTGAGGAAATTTTTCCTCCTTCTCTCAGGTCTACCATTTATCTTTGCTAATAAGTTGTCCTTTCAATCCAATCTAATAAAGAGAATGTTACCCATGTCTTGTAGTTTTGGACCTCTTCTGCAAAAATGTATCTTCTTTCAATTTTATCTAAGTATTGAGTGCCAAACCCTCCAAGAAAGGTAGGCCATGTTCCTCTTCTTGATCTAACATGGAAGGCTCATAGAGTTTCAGATTGTCTACATTCACAAGTAAGTAAATGTGCATGTATGGGGGTATATTGAGTCTATATGTTTTATGTATAACCTTTTCCAGTATCTTGAAGGGATCATATTGCAAATACTTGATTTTCTTACCAGAAAACTTCAACATCTCCCTGTTCAATTGTAACCATATTCTATCTCCCACCTTGAAAGACTTCTCCATTATGTGTTGATCATGCCTAGCATTATATTTTTCGTTTAAATTTTTTATGTCTCCTATACCTATATGTGGATCTTCCTGACCTTTTCATAAAATATTTTTTCCCTTAAGGAATCCCTTGTAAGATCGTTTCATACTCATCCTTTGTCCCCATATGCAGTATCCAAAGGTGAAGGTGGAAAATATCCAAAAATAGTTTCAATTGGGGAATTTCTAGTAGAAGTGTCGATTTTTCTGTACATATACCATATTTCATCCCAAGTCGTTGGATGGTTATGATTGTAACCCTTCAAAAACTACAACAAAGTCATGTTGACTACTTTTATCTGTCCCATTTGAGGAAATTTTATCCTAAAAGTGCCCATGAAATTTTCATGTAATTCCCTTGTCAAAAAATGTAAACCAATAAAAATCCTTTAAATTTAGAAAGAGGTACATGTAAATATTTTGGAGAGAAAATAAGAATATATATATATATATATATATATATATATATATATATATATATCAATTGTATTTTTGGCTTATCTCCTTATAGGTTTACTCCAATTTCAAGTGTAAACACTCGTTGGATACAAAATTAAATGTCACATCCAATGAGTATCCATTATGCATACTTTTGAGAAGAACCACATTGATAAAAATTTAAGACACATTAAAAAATGTGTTGAACACATTTTTCAATGTATCTTCATTTTTTATTAGTGTGGGGTTTCTCATAAGTATGCATAATGGGTACTCATTGGATGTTTTGCATCCAATGAGTGTATACACTTGAATTTTGAGTGAACCTATAAAGCGATAAGCTAAAAATACAATAAAAAAGTAGTTTTCTTCTTTTCCCTGCATAATTTCATAACTCTTATTTTATTATTTTATTATTTTTCCTTAGGAGGTCACTTTTAGGCTAAAATTTCCTCTAATTATCTATATGTTGATGGAATGTTATATAATTATTTAGCTTTGTGTCCATATTTCCCCACAATGTATTCCAAAAATCACTAACAAATATTGTGCCCTTATTTGAAACAATGCTCCTTAGTATCCTAAAATGCACCTAGACATATCCAAAGAACAAATGTATTGCTTCTTTCCCACTGATGGTATTTTTATAGGGAATCATAACACACATCTTGTTAAACCTATCAGCTACCATGAACATGTAGTCATGTCTCTTATTGTTGGTAATTATTTCCCTAGGGATGAGTGAGTATAGGTAAGGGGAAATATAGACCCTATTCCCTATTACTAGGCTTGTTGTTACAATAAATAAAGTATCCTCTTATGAACCTATCTACCTCTTCATGCATATTGGGAAAATACACATACCTCTACAAGTTGGCCACTATCTTCCCCACACCAAAGTGCCATGAAACCTTGGAAGTGTGAGCCTCTCTAATCAATTGCAATTGGTTACCTTTAGGAACACATAACTCATCCATCTTGTAGAGTAACCCATCCTTGTGATGGTAGTTAATGATGACAACACATTCGTGCACATGATTTTGGCTCTACAACTGATGAAATACCTACTTAAATTCTTCATCCTCTACATATGCTTCTCTATATGCATCATGGGTGAATGACTCCATGTGCATAAAAGTTCCCAAAGTTATGATATATATTATAGGTGGCCTTGAAATCATGTCAAACAACTTGTTTATGCTTCCGTTCTTATACTTGATCAATAAATGAATATGTTGTAGAAACCCCGTCCACTTGTAATTCCTTGTCTATTGTAGCTTATATTGGGCTCAAAAATACTATAGTGGTTGGTGATATATGTGGATTATTGTCTCCTCTCATATCAAATAGTGCATCCACTTATTCATAACTTTCATTAAGGAATAAATCTCCTTGTCGTAGATAGGGTAATTAAGAACTACTCCATGAAATCATTTATAATGGTAGGATACAAGCCTTCCTCTCTGCATCAATATTGATCCCATAACATACTGATCCGGGAGGCCCTAGGAAACCTCAAAATCAAAGTGGTAAAAAATTTATGGGAACAATTCCATGTTGAAGATCTCAATGAGATGATTGTAATGAAATCGGAATCATGTCGAATGGATTATATATGTGAAATTTATGAAGTTCTAGAATTTATACCAAGCATGAAAGAAAGGGGCTACAGGGCTACCATGTGACAACACCAAGAATCACCACGTGACATTGTAGAGCTAACATGGAAAGATAATGCTGATGTGGCAAGTCAACACATGGCTGAAAAATGAAGTTATATGGCATTGAGTTGGAATTTAAGTGGACCTATGGTATCATGCCACATGGCCCAATCAGATGGTGTCCTGTGGCACCTCCAAGATGACCAATTTAAAAGGTTCATGATCAAAATTTGTTACATGGTTGGAGGTCATGGGGATTGAACCTCAACCAACGCATAAACAAGCCAACAATCTAACCATCAAACCACACATTTTAATTTTTATATCCCTCAAAGATTGTTATATTTAAGTTTGTTGAAACCATCAAGCCAAAGGTGGTTAGCCTGTGGGTCTGACCCCATAGCCTCCCTAATACTACCACCATTTATGCAACAATGAATATGAAAAAATGAAACAACAAAATGCATATGGTAAAGGTCCATGTGTGCAAGTCTACAAATGGATTAACCAATGGTTATCCACAATATATTATGATAAGATGACCACAACAAATGTGACAAGTAAGAATAACCTCATGTAGAACTTTCAAACAAATGTGCCACAATTTTGGCATGTGTTTTGGGCCATGAAGAATAGGCAAATAACATATTTTATGGGTGTGGGTTGCTTTAAACAAAGTCCATATATATTATGGTTATAACCCATGTACCATATCATATATGGTTACAACAAATTTTTGACGTGTATTCCATTTTTAATATATGATTCTGATAAAATTTGGTATTTCTTCCCATGAACATTATTTAAACATTGTTCATTTGACTGTCAGGGGGAGGGTGACCCACCCCTAGCCACAACCACAATTTCCAAGGTGGCTTATAATTATTGTAGAGAGGTGTGTGCATGGCACGATGTCTGAGCTAGAAAAGACCAGAAAGGTCCTGAGGTGATGGCAGTGAAAGCATATGGTGTTTATAGCCATTCTTCATGATTTTTTGAGATGATTCCATTAGTGTAGATCTAATTTCTATTTGAGTAGTGGGTTTTAAGGTGCATGGTTATAATTCCACATGTGTCATTAATTCTTGAAACATATTTCGAGATAGAGATGCAATTTTCAAAATCTGTTCAGGTTTACTATAAAAATTTGCAAAATGATGATATGAACCTGCTAGTGCTATGTTTGTTGAGTTTTGAGCAGTGAATCTAAGGCCTCATGGTTAAAATCCTACATGTGTCATTAATTCCCGGCACACATTTTGAGATAGAGATGCACTTTTAAGAAGTTGTTCGTGTTTATAGTCAAAAGTTGTAGAATGGAGATATAGACCTGTTGCTGGTATGTTTGTTGAGTTTTGAGCATACGATTGAACATATTGGCTCAGGAACCAATGTAATTCTCATTTATTTTTCATTTTTCATTTTTGGTTATCATAATAGGGAGAATATGTACTTGTAAATTTTGTATGTTCTTTGTATCCCACAATAATATAGAAAGGTCTAAATCCTTGCAAAGAACTCTCTATTTGATCCTATGCATGAAAATAACGGTGTTTTGGCACTAAAAGGGCCATATTTCCACTTTAAGTGAGATTTCATTCCTTTTGTATTGACAAAGTAGGACACCTCTTTGAAGGATACATTGCCACTTGAAGTGGGAGTTTAATCATTCTTTATTGACAACGAAGAGCATCTCTTTGAAGGAGAGATAATGAATGGGCTACAGAGTAGAGTAGAGCTAATAAACATATCCCACACTTGGTGAACTTCGTTACCAACTTGGTGTTATATTATCTTATGTGATTGATCTCTTGTCTCATGCTTTATCATGCATGTTATTTCCACAATTACGATCATTAAATGTATTAAGTAATGAGTTTGGATACTATCAAAACATTCACAAGTTTAATTGGATTCAATCTCGTTAATGCAATCAAGCTAGAAGATAAAAATTAAGAATAAGGTCCTCTTCAAGGGTATTTCAACCAGAAGAAGTTAGGGATCATTTTCACCATGAATTTGGATCACATACCCACATGCATTTGTCTCGACTTTGAAGGGTCGTTGCAAGTTTAGTAATATTGGAACTAGTGCTTGACTAATATTCTTCTTTAGCTCCTTAAATTCCTTTTTTGACCCTTTCACCATTGTAACTCTTGCCACTTGTTGTTATGGTTTAGAGTGGTGTTGCTACTGCTAAAAATTACGTTATGAATATTTTCAAGTACTATGTTGGCCCAACGAAACTCTTGATATCAAAATTTTTTGAAGTCACTCACCATTTCTTGATGGCATCCATATTTCTTAGGTCTATATTCATCTCTCCTCCACATATCACATACCCAAAATACACTAAATACTCTTGTGCATACTCACACTTGTTGATTTTTCTAGTAATTAATGCTTATTTAATGTCTCTATCACCCACGCCAAATGTGATATGTCCTCCTCTTAGGTATCATTCCATACCAATATATCATCTAAATAGACAATAATAAATGATTCTATAAAACAATGCAATATATCATTCATTAACCTCATAAATGTAGTTTGTGCATTGCATAGGCCAAATGGCATGACTAACCACTCATGCAAACTTTTCCTAGCTTTAAAGGTGGTCTTATAGGTGTGTTCTTATCTAAATTTAATATGGCGATATATAGGCTTTACATTTAGCTTAGTGAAGTATTTCAATTGCTACAACTGATATAAAAAAATCATCTATTATAGGTAGGGGTACCTGTTCTTGAGTGTAATTTTGTTAAGTGCCTTGTAAACTAGACAGATTCACCAAGTCCCATCCTTCTTTGGCACAATTATGATTTCCGACCCATGTGGTGATGTACTTGGTAAAATGACACCTTGTTCTATTAGTTGTTACAATGGTTTCTTCAGCTCACTTACTTGTATAATAGACAACCTGTGTAACCCTAATTTTAGAAATCTGGAGTTTGGAAATAATTATATTTTGTGATCCACTTACCTCTTAGGTGGTGTTGTACCTTGAGAAACAATTCATTGCTGTGTAAAGGAATCCTTGCTCAAGACATTATTTGATGATGTCACAAATTTATTTTATATCTGTCTCTGTATTAAAAACCCTTAAACATTGATTCTGTAACCTTCAAATATCAAACCTATACATGTTTCTGCAATGCCATGTTCCACTTATGCTGAAATGAATGAATGGAAGAAAACAAGAAGAGGATTTCAAACTGATATGTTGTTTAAAATAGAATCTACCATTTTAAAACGCAGAAGAATTATGTAAAGATAAAGTTAAAATAGAGGAGCGCACATTAAGGTTTGTTTAACTCTTAAATACACATGTATAAAGAGACCCACTACTCAAATTACTCTATTTCATTCATAGATATGAAAACATTATGTAAACTGGATAAACTTTCAACATAAACAGAATAATAGAAACTTGCATACTTCTTTCATTGATTTGCAATTCTCAGTCCAAAATTTTTCTTCCAGGTTCAAAAACTCGGAACCTTCATCTTTCTTGAAATTGTCTTTAAATACAGTATCACAAGACAGTTTCCAATAATGAAACTGATTCTAACTGCTTGAACTACTGACTGTTACGGAGGCACATGCCTCAAAAAGGTCTTATTACATTTACATGATTTTGAGAAATAACATAATGAGAATTTGAAAACTTCTAATCTATGAGAACAGCTGCTCCTGAAGCAGTTGTTGAATCAACGACTACTTTTGGTTGAGCCGTTGGGACCTCTTTTGTTGAGTCCATTGAAAATTTCTTGCACTTCTTCCATATCTCATTTTGAGCGGTCGAGGAATTTTTGAAACTTTGATATTCTATCCTGAACGCCACAATTTGACTGTGTGTAGGTTTTCCTATAAAGAGAGTCTTCACCATCCATAGAAAATTGAAATGCCTATGCAAGAAGTTAAACACAGTTTCCCCTTTTAAGATCTATGTCTTTTCATGCCTATTATCTGCCTTACTTTTTGCTAATGTTAACTGATCTTCATAAAACTTCCATGACATGATATTTCCTTTCTCAGTCCAACATGAAGGTAAACCTGTTCTGGTCAATTTGTCAAATGATATATCAAACTTCTTTACTGTCTCCTTGATTCCCAGTAACCTTTTCTCTGCAACCTTCCAAAGATCATTCTTAATTATCATCTTATTAACTTCCTCAGCATAAAATTATCTGTCTTGCATTCCAATATCTTCTAATTTTTCGTCTGATTTGGAATTGATAAAATTTATAAACTTTCTAGCCCAATTTTCTCTTTTAATGGCCGTTTGCTTTTCAGATAATATCCCCTCTTCATGTTCTGAGATGAGGCTTTTCTCTTTAGCAACTATATTTAGGGAATTCCGATTTGACTTCATTTCTGAAATAATCTCACCCCAGATGATATCTTTAGCTTTTATAAGTGAGATATTACCTTTTAACTTCTCCTTGAGATCTTTAATTTCATCTTCAGCCTTCTGTAATTTCTGCTTATTCTCATTCGCTTTATCTTCTAGTGCCCGCATGATCTTGGTGGCCGTTTCTAACTCTGATTGAGCCTGCTTTCGATCTCATTCTGCCATCTTCAATTCTATGCTGAGCTGAACAATCTGTGCTTGAGGGTCTGCATCACCTGTAGGAAAAACAAATGTACAAGTATGATTTTCAATATGTTTTTGTAATAAAATAGCAGTCTGCTTTACTTTAGTCAACTCTTCATCTTTCTGTAACAATTGCTGACGCAATTCTTCTTTCTCTTTTTCCACCTCTGCTACTTTTGCAGCCATTGAATGTTCTGCAGCAGGTAACTTCAGCTTTCTTCTTAGGGTGGATATTTCTATTTCTGCACTCTTCATGAGCTTCTGCACTGCAGCCTTGTCATTCAGATCCACACCAATCTTCATGATAATATTTTTTAACTCTTCGTTTTGAACTGATAAGGCCCTTGAATTGGCCTTTTCCATTCTGAACTGTTTGATAACTTTTGCAAGAATTTTTTCAGCTTTAACCGTTGTGGCATTAGTCTTGGTTAAATCATTAACAATTAACTGTCCAATCTGCATATGAAGGTTCATCTTATCCCAGAGTGGGATCTTCTTAACATCCATAGTTATATTTACCTCATTGAAACTGCTTGAAGATCCAAGGGACATCCCTATTTTATGTGTTAGAGCCATTCTGAATTGATCCTTTTCAAGGTCCATTACAGTCAACAACCTAGTTTGATCAGCAGATATATGATGCTCCGCCTGAGCCTCTACATTAGCTTTTATTCTCTGATTTCTTTCTTCAATCTGTGTAAATATTTGTTTGACTGAAGGCATCTTCTCTGAGTAAAGTTCATGGCCTCTAGGAGAAGAGGGGACATTTTGTTCTTCATTGATATGAAAGGTAAAACCAGGTGAGTTTGAAAAATGATCGTCAACCAATTTAGTTCTCTTTTCCTCTCTCAGCTCTTCATCATTTACTTCAACAACATCATCCCTACCTCTTTTATTTGCCCTTTCAGTTATAACAGGTGTTTGAATACTCGTTTTTGATGTATTTAATTCACCTGGGTTCGCCAGCTTCTCCTGATTAGGTCTTCTTACGTGAGAGAACGCAGAATATCCATTTTTAATTCTTCTCTGGGAAATCACTCTATGCGGATCATATGACCATTTTTCTCCTAGTGGCAAATGTGTCTCTTCCAACATTTTAGAAACTTCATCAAAAGCTTGCGTCATATTGACCACGAAAGGTCCCACACTCATAGGAAATTTATACATAAAACCTTTCTTCATGGTGTTAGACTCCGTCTTGTCAGTCCGCTACAGTCAAATTCACCAAGGTTCATTTCTCGTCATTTGCAGTCATTAAAGAGTCATTTTAATTCTTGACTCCAGGGTGTTGTTTTCAGAAGGCTTCAATAACAGGTGCAAACCAAAGGAAGGTTAAGTGAGTTATTGTTTCAGGAGTTTCAATGATCAAAAGGGTGATTCTTCTCCAAAACCCTGTTTTGGAGAAGAAATTGTCAGATTAGTTGTTTGTAATAAGTATATTTTTAAAGTCTGCCCTCATGAAAAATGTCAAAAGCTGGCCCTGGTCACCTTGCCAGGACTCATCAGTTCCTATCCCTGCAAAACAATCAACAGAAGAGCCATCAATCAAACTCAGAAAATGCCAAAAGAGAAGCGTTGTATTAAAAAATCAAATGTCAAAGTGATGAAACATTATAAAGTGGGTTAGCAAACAAATTTAAATCAAATCTGATTTGATGAGATATTTTCTTCATATATAAAACATGGCAAACAAAATCATTTGCAAGAAATCCGCAAGGCAGAAGTTGAATTTGTGAAGTGGAGGGCCGAAGACGTGTTTGCAGAGTTGTTGACAGTTTTGGAGGTGCGCGCTACCCATATAGAGTGTGCGCTACCAACATAAGGTGCGCTACCCACATAAGTTCCACATCCAGTGTTAATTAACATGGGTGCTACCCACTTGCCGGGCGCTACCCGTTGGGCAGGGGCGCTACCCATACAGTGACAGAGCCCAGAAAATTTTTCTTTGCGTCCGATTTCGAGCTCAAACGCCTCCAATAACTTGCTACAGACTCATCAGACTTCTGGAACATGTCTCCTTGAACTTGTGTGCATATGGATGGTTTTCTCCACTTGGTCAATGAACAAGCACCTATAGAACGTTCAACCATAGTTATTACAGGTTCAACTCCGATGTCAGACAAGTTCAGTTTTTGCGTCTAGAATGTGTGGAAACTGACACTTTCTTGTCCTTGATTCAAGACCGGAAATGTTCCAGCAAATATAATTAGTTTTTTGTGAAGAGTCAGAGCAAATTTGTTCCGAGTTTCAAATGCTCGAGCAGGAAGTTCTGAAATCCGTCTTGCTATCGGAAGTTCCGGTTCTGATATTTGCGAGCAAAATTTGGTAAAGAGGCAGAGTATCTTGGAGTTACTTGTAGACATAGGATGGGTTCTCAAGGATCCCGATCCTAATGAAGAAAAAGTATCAGTGAATTGTTTGCACATACAAAGGCTGAGTTCCTTGTTCAGTTACTTAATAAATGGCGACTTCCTTGCTATCACGGAGAAAGTTTTGCATTCACCTAAAGTTGTTAAAATGTTAAGGCAAGCATATGGAAATTCAAATGAGGTTAATGGTGCTGACTTGAAGTTGCTTCAGAATTATGATTGAACATGCGTGACAATCCCTTAGGAAAAAGCGCACTACTGATTTCTAGTTGTTCCTCGATAACGGATTACTGCAAGATTTTCCTCCTCCATTGATAATTGCAACATTATCTTGCAACCATGCAACCCTCTCTGGGCACAGTTGTCATCATGCGCTGGAATTGGCAGAATTTTAGAGGCTATTTTTATTAAAATCCGTTTTATTCAAATGACAAATGTAACATGGCAGTCAGAAATCGAAAGGCTAATTTGAAATGAAGATATTCATCACAGCAATAGGATTCGATCTCCCATTAAAGACTTCAGATCTGCACTCCCAATATTTGTCTCTTAATTGGCCATCAGAATATTTCAAGGGAAACATTGGTCTATTTTTAGAACAGAAGAATAGTTTTTTCTATTTCTGCAACTTCAATTAAAACAAATCCCTTGTCTTCGGGTCGATTTGTTTTCCCCTAGCAGGGTTTTATTTATACATTGTAAATCAATTGTAATGAGGAGGGGAGAGTTATGGCAGAGCTGTGGGAGAAAAAATCAGAGTTTCATTGTACAGTTCAGCACAGAAATAATGGAAGGATACAGCTCTGATTCGTAAGATTCTTGTGGTGTGAAAGTCTAGCATATGTTTCTTCTTTGTTTTCATATGTGTTTTGTTATGTTTACAGTTCACCCATAATCATTTCTTAATGAATGCTTTTAAGTAGAAAGGTAGAATCCAGATAACTGCTCTGCCTTGGAAAAGTGTTCAAATTCTGTGTTTTCTTCTGTTTGATAAGGATTCATCACACATGCCCTTGTCAACTTCTTAGCAGTCTATCCATTCTGTTTAATTTCAATTTAATTGTTAAACTTCATGCCTATCTCGCCTTATGGAATAATCTGTGCCTTTGATTTAATCTCTACTCACGCTGTTCTCGATCCCATACAGTCCAGAAAACCCCGTCATTTATTAAAAACCCCTTTCCTATCTATTTACTAGCCTAAGATCAGTTGTTCTTTTGGTCATCTCAGCCCCTCTGAAAACCTTTTGCTGAGATAGACCCGGAGAGAGCCCTCTCCTGTCCTCGTAGGGCTAGCTACGAGGCTGAGCTTGGTTTGATGTTGCCTCGAGTTTTTCCTTCCTCAGCCTGAGGCAGATTTGAGCGCTAACACATGGGAAGAAGGTGCACCTGATCCACATTAAGGCTCTGTCTTATGAATTCCAAGGCGAAAAGCCGCATAGGTACAAAATTCGGGAGCCTATAAGGCTCAATACTAGCTCCATACAATCTTATCTTTGAATACTCTTCAAACACAAACCAATCTCCGAATCTGCAACTCGGTCCTAACTGTAGAAATTCCTGGGATTTTTGTAGAAAACATGGAGGAGGGACTCCATTCAAAATTCTATAAGAAATAGACATATAATGACTAGAAAACTCAAATAACCCTGCTTCATTTCCTTCTTTTCTAGTCATGTCAGTCCAAAATAAAACTGATTTCTTTTGCTTGTTAACATCAACTATATTCAACCCCAAACTCATAAATTATTCGACATTTTGATATAAAAATAAATACACAATCAATTACGGGAATTTAAAGAAACCTGTAAGAGGAAAGGTCATCAACTGAGAATTTACAATCTCCTGCCAGAAAGATGGAATGTCGAGAACAACACCTGGTTTCATCATCAACGCGTACATTCCCAATACTGATTTATCAACTGTATGGTCATTGTCTTTGCCCAAAATCTCTGCAATGCAACTCATAATTGGTCTATACTCAGCATTGAACACTTCCAAACTAAATTCTTCTCCTTCTAGTTGAGCTTCCTTTGAATTTGATCTCAAGTAGGACATACATTGATCAAATTCTTCATTTGAAAGGTCCTCAAAATAACGAGCCATTGAATCTTCAGAGAATTGCAGTGGTGACTCATTTTCAGGAAAGCATAATGCTTGGCGAATTAACTACGTCGATACCTGCAAAATGTTTTCTCCCTGCGAATTCATTACGAAACACTTACCAGGATACATTGAAGAGACCAGCCATGAGATAAAATTGGGAAAGAAATGGGCTTTTGGGATACAGGCGGACAAGACACTGGATTTCTTCATGGCGGAAAAAACTGGGGATTTCTCAGCGTTTAGGGTCACTTGATGATGCAATAAGAAATGGTTTACAGAAGATGTGGTATCCTGGACATCTTTTTCACTGTCCATGAGGGAACTGAGGTTTGTTGAACCAGATAGTGAGACTCGTTTTTCCATGGCTTAACGGACCACAGATAGCGAACAGAAAGGTGAAGGTGATACAGCTCGAAAGGGGGAAAACGACAGCAGGTACTTTGAAAATGGGATTAAAAAAACCTTTTAACAACTGCGCAAAGCCATATTAAATGCTTGTAATGACGTGTAATGTTGCTGACGTGGAGTACAGCTGCTTCGCATGACATCATTGCGGGGGCTGCCGAAGTACGGCGGCAAATTTTGGGTTGCCCCCCCCACAATACATCCACACCGTAGATCTTCATTTACCTCACAGTCAACAAGTCAAATGCGGGGGTGTCGGATTGAATAATGCACGAGCTCTTTGCACCCCCGTAGTTGATCACCTGATTACGATCTTCAACACTTTTCCGCTTCCGCTTTAAAACTTGCCCGATATTTAAACGTCAAACTATAATACAAGGCCAAATAAAGTTTAATAATAAACTTAATTGGTAACACACTTTTTTTAAATACTTCTTTTTTACGCTATAGTATAAAAACATTATACCATAACATATATTTTTTGTGAATTTCAGATTTTTTTTTTTTTTTCGATTTTCAAAATAAAATAGAAAAGGATATGCAGATGATCCACAACATCTAGCTCCACTTGGGGATAGTGTTTTTTCCACGAAACACTAAGAACCTGCAGATCTGTGCCTTCACCTCTGGCATGGAGTCAAAAATTGCTTGATGAAATATGTACAATGATCACACCGGATATATACAATGATGGTGAAATAGCTCTTTAGTGCCGGAAATAATGTTTTAGATATTGCCCATTCATGAGCATATCTAGTACTTCCCCTTCAAGATTTTCCAGCATGAAATTATTATTCATCTTGACTTCATTAATTTTGAAAGGAACATACCACAAGGGATCAAATTTGCCGTGTTTCCCTTTGTCTTCCCTTCAGGTATCCCATCTCAATACAAGGTCTCCTCTTTGAAACATGACTTCTTTCGCTTTCCTGTCAAATATTGTCTTCATTTTTTGCTGATAAGTGAGCAAATTCTCCCGAACTTTATTTCTATTTTCATTTAGTTCCATTATATTATTCATTCTTCTAATCATGGCATTTTTTTCTTCTTGAGCATCTTGAAGAAAAGAAATCACAGGTTTCACCAACTGGGTGGGAAACAATGTATAAGTCCCATATGCTAGCTCATAAGGCGACTTACCAGTGGATCTTCTAGTGGTCATCCTCATTGCCCATAACGAAAAAACTAGCTTGGAATCCCAGTTCTTTTGGTTTTCATTTATTGTCCTCTTCAGAATTCTTACCAATGTTTTGTTAGAAGATTCTACCAATCCATTCCCTTGTGGATGATAAGCTGTAGAATGAGACAATATCACATTGTAAGTCTGACAGAAATTAATAAACCTAATTGAGTTGAAAACTTGTGCATTATCTGTCACAATCTTTACTGGACATCCAAATCTGCTAAAGATATTTTCTTCTAAAAACTTCATAACAACTAAATCATTTGCCTTCCTGGTAGGGATTGCCTCCACCCATTTTGTAAAATAATCTGTAGCAGTAAGAATCCACTTAAATTTCCCACTGGATGGTGGATTGACTTCTCCAATTAAATCCAATCCCCATTGTCTGAAAGGTTCTTCAATAAAAACAGGGAAAAGAGGTAAAGGGGCTAACTTTTTATTTTCTGCAAACACCTGGCATTTCTGACAACTTCTGACTGCTTTATATACATTAGTGAACATAGATGGCCAATAGAAACCTAATTTTAAAATTTTATGAGCAGTTACCTTCCAACTGTAGTGACCTCCACACAAGAACTCATGATATTCTCTAATTACTTCTGAAACTTCCTCCTTTGTCAAACATAACAACAATACTCCAGCAGGATCTTTCCAATATAGCTTTGCTTCAATTATGACATAAGGTTGAGCTTTGAGTTTTAAAGCTCTGTATTTAGCTCTATTTATTGAAGGAGGACAAGAAAGAAAGTATAAATAATGAACAATATCTTTGTACCAATCTGAGTAGAGAAATTTATATTTAATTGCTGACTTCGCCTGAACGTCACCTGTTTCTTCATTGACTTCCTATATAGGTGCCAATAAATTAATTCCCAGTGCTTGGAAATTTGACTCTGTTAATAATTTTTCCAGCCCCAATCCTTTAATCAACTTTGTTGGTTTAACATCTAGATCATATTCTTGGATTTTAGCAATCCATTTGCCCCTTTTCCTGTCCACATCACTCTATACCAAAACATCTTTTACAACAAAATTAGGAACATATGCTAAAATTTGGGAATGAAGAACATAGGTTCTGAATGCTTTTAATGCTTTCACCAGAGCATATACTTGTTTCTCCAATATATTATACTTCAACTCTGCATCTCAGAGCACCTTACTGAAATACGCTACATGTTGTTCACATTTTTCTTCATTTCTCTGTAATAACAAAACAAAAATTGTTGAGGAAGACGCAAATGAGAAAATTTGAAACGGCTTTAGATAATCTGGACTTATTAGAATAAGTGTTTCCTTTAGAGCTTCTTTAATTCTTTGAAAATATTTTCTTGCTTCTTTGTCCCACTTCACCTCTGCATCCTTTTTCAACATGTCTGTTATTTTCTTGACAATCTCTACGTAATTAGGAACAAATCTTCTCAGAAAATTAATTTTCCCAAGGAATCTCTAAATATCTTTCTTACTTCTGGGCAATGGAATTGACTGTATTGCTTCGACTCTCGCTGGATCAATCTTCACTCCTTGTTTAGAAACAATATGTCCCAGCAGTTTACCCTCCTCCAGAGCGAACAAAGACTTTTTAGGATTCAGCGATAATCCATATTTTCTACATTTCAAGAAGGCTTTTTGCAAATGCTGTAGATGTTCTTCATCAGAGTTTGAAAAAATGGTGACATCATCCAAATAAACAACCACAAAGTTATCTCCTACAAATGCAATATCCATTGCTCTTTGGAATGTGGCCCCTGCATTCATTAAGCCGAATGGCATCCTGGCATACATGAATGTACCCCAGGGTGTAGTGAAAGTAGTTTTCTTTTGATCTTCCTTCTCCACAACAACCTGGTTATATCCTGAAAAACCATCTACCATTGATAACCTGTACGCTCTAGTTACTTTTTGCAAGACAAAATCCATCTTCGGTAAAGGATAATTATCCTTCAATGAAGCCCTATTCAAGTTCCTAAAGTCTACACATAGCCTTATCTCTCCATTCTTCATTTGGACTGGTACCAGATCGGAAACCCAATCAGAATATTTGAGAGGAACAATTATTTTAGCTTGCAGCAATTTCTTTACCTCCTTTTCAATCGGGGCCAACAAAAATGGATTGATTTGTTGAAGTTTCTATTTATGTGGTTTGAATCCCTCTTTCAATGGAATTTTATGCTGAATAATACTCTTATCATAAGTCTTCAGGTCATCATATGACCAGGAAAATACATCCTCAAATTGTTTGAACAGATATTCTCTTGGGACAAACTGTAGATTGAAAGCTTCAAAGTAATTTTCAATTAAATCCCATACCTCATTCCTGTAAGTTCTTAACTTGGGATGCTTGGTTTGACACACATTCTTAATTTGTCTTATGATTAACTCAGAATCACCAAACACAGTCATAGACTGAATTCCCATTTGCTTAGCTGTCTGCAGA
This sequence comes from Pinus albicaulis, assembly GCA_034641835.2. Taxonomy (NCBI): domain Eukaryota; kingdom Viridiplantae; phylum Streptophyta; class Pinopsida; order Pinales; family Pinaceae; genus Pinus; species Pinus albicaulis. The sequence continues at coordinate 530,662,809 of CM076580.1, forward strand.
CTAATGATTAGTGCTTCATACTTAGCTACATTATTGGTGGATTCAAACTCCAATTTAAATGAAAAAGGTACAAGGTTACCTTCTGGAGATACAAAAATGAAGCCAGCTCCAGCGCCTTCTTTAGAATACGCACCATCAAAATAACACTTCCAAAGCTTGTTTGAATGCAGCTCCTTATGTAAAATGGTTGAAGGGGGCTGCCCTTGTGACTCTTCAGCAAATTCTGCATCTTCATGCAGCATGAAAGAAGAAAGATCCTCCTTCTCCTGGCCATAAATAGGTGAATTACCTGCATCTTTCTTGGTAGCAGTTTTTTGAAATCTAGTTTCTCTATACAACCTTCTTTCTTCCCCATTAAAAACAGGGATGATAGCATATGTAAAATCTAGCTTCAAAACTCCTCCCAACTTTTCCCCCCAGGATATAGATAATAACATACCAAATTTGGCTGGAATATCTGCCACTACTACATCCATCATAATTCTCTTGGCTGGAATTTGAGCCAATGAAACAACCATATCCTTAATAAGACCCACACACTTCACCCTTTTTGAATCAAAGGAATAAAGGTCTCTGTATGGTTTAGTGATTTGTAAATTTAACTCTTTCATCACAGACAGAGGCATCAGATTGTGAGATGCGCCAGAATCCAGCATGCAATTATGTACAACAAAATCATGTAACAGAAGCAATATATAAAAAGGAGGAACGGTCGAATCTACCTCTTCAACATGAGGTCCAAAGGTGACTACTGGTTTTTATTCCTGCAGATTTACTATATCATCCACTTCATCAGAATGTGATAAATTGATAAACTCTGCAATCTCTTTTTTATATCCAGGGGTTTTTATTAATTCAAGAAGAGGAATTTGAATTTTCACTTTCTCCAATTCTTTCGACAAACTGAAAGTTTGATTTTGTTTAGTCAACTTTTCAAGTTCTTCTTGATTTTTATTGGAATTTAGACCTTGATTCAAAACAGTAACAAATTTCTCCAAAATATTAGGTTCTTTAATCTTTGTTTGAGAAGCCTCAACTTGTTGTTTTTCCTTCTCTTTTTCCTCATTCATGGGCTGTTCCTCCTTATCTGATTTCTTAATCTGATTTTTCTGCAATGGAGTCGCCATTGGAGCAGGTACTACTTCTGGTTCTTTTCCCTCGTCATCTTGAGTTCTTAACCTCTTCTTTGACCTCAAATCATATTTTTTATGTAATTCTGATTGCATGAAGTCCGTAAACTGCTTGCAATAATCATCCATCTCTTCCTGGTCGAACGAAAGATCAATTTCTTCATTTTCTTCCTCGATTTCTTCTTCTGTTTCATCATCTTCCATGTAGATAGCAGAAATTCAAGCATCATCTTCCTTTTCATCATCATCATCTGCTGAACGAGATGGAGCTGCCTCTATATACAAAGGTGCTTGCACCTTATCTTGATCTTTTATTTCTCTTTGCAGAATCTGTAGGGGCTGTTTTTTAAATTAGGGATTAAAAACCCCTCTATTATGTCTTGCAGGCTTATTATTGTCTATTTCCAACTTCACCAACTTATTAGAAATTTTTTTTATGACCTTAGTCATATCGTCAATTCTCTGGTCATGAGCTGAGGCTTCTTCTTTAGCTTTTCCTTTATCTTGAAATTTACTAGCAGCAGACATATTAGCCTCAATCTCCAGAGCATCAGTTTGAATTTGCTCCAAAGTAGGAGACCTTATTTCTCTCAATGTGAAACTAAACTCTAGTTCAAATGCACCAGCAAAAATGACCCTTGCTCCAATAGGAGGGGGTTTCATTTCAACAGGAAAACTATTATACAATTTATTAAATCTCTTCACAAAATCATTCATGTTTTCATCAGATTTCTTCCTATTAAATACCTCATTAAATAATAATCATAATTTTTTTAACTTGTATATCTCTGAAACGTCTTTCAAGGCATCCCAATCATTTGTACCATTAGGTAACTTAAATGATTTCCTATTTCCACTGTAGGTTCAAAATCAAGTTCACATAATCAGCCTTAAATGTCTAACATTTGGAATTTCAAGAAAGGTGTAAAATAAAGGGTGCTGACATAGCTTAGTTCATCTTCACTGCAGACCTAGGAGTAACTTGAGATACTCCTGAGGCATATCATGCAGTGGTTGGGGTAGATTTAATGGTGCATATCTATTCATCAAGAAAGCAGGGGCCACCATGTTTATGCCCAGATTAACTGCTCCTTGAGCGGGGGTAAAATGAATACCAGTTATAGGTGGGGGTGAATGAGGTGGAACAACTGATATAGGAGTTGGAGTATGAACGATTACAGAAGAGATGGCAATTGTATGGGGCTGAGTTTCTATAAAAGGGAAAGACACAAACTCTAAAGATTGCTCTTCTAACGTAGGTGCTTGAAAATGAATGGGTGATGGTCAAGATTCTTTTTCCGAGAAAATGATTTTCCTGGAAATATTCTTGGATGAGGGAGTGAGTGAACTGCTGCCTGGTGCGAGCAGTGTAGTTTCTGGTGTATCAAATATTTTTGGTTTCTGGCCCTTCTTCAAAACAAGCTTCTCAGGATCAAACAAAACAGGAACTTTTTGCTGAGAGGTATCTGACCTCGTGTGAGGTTTCTTTGGAGCCAGAGTTATTTTCAAAAAAACACAGCTTACTATTTCCTCCTCTCTGAACAACCAAAGGAAATGTAAAAAAAAACCTAGGGAAAATCTTCGAACCTTCATCCTTGGCAACGGCTTTAATGCTGATTGCCAGGACTTGAGAAACAATACCTTGTCAAAAGGAATCAGTATTTCAAGATATCCGATGATGTCACAAAGTTATTTTATATCCTGTCAGATGAAAAACCCTTAAACATTGATTTCAGAACTTTCAAAGATTAAAACCTATAATATTGTTTTGCCAATGCATAAAAAAAAATTCCACTTATGTTGAAAATGAAATAATGTATATATATTTCAACCGATATATGTTTAAAACAGAATCTACCATTTTAAAACCCAGAAGAATTACGTAAAGATAAAACTAAAATAGAGGAGCGCACATTAAGGTTTGTTTAACTCTTAAATACAAATGTATAAAGAGACCCACTGCTCAAATTACTCTATTTCATTCATGGATATGAAAACATTATGTAGACTGGATAAACTTTCAACATAAACAAAATAATAGAAACTTGCATACTTCTTTCATTGATTTGCAATTCTCAATACAAAATTTTGCTTCAAGGTTCAAAAACTCGGAACCTTCATCTTTTGAAATTATTTTAAATGGCGTATCACAAGATATTTCCAATAATGAAAACCGATTCCAATTGCCTAACCACCTCTAACCGCTTGAACTACCGACCGTTACTGAGGCACATGCCTTCAAAAAGGTCTTGGATACATTTACATGATTTTGAGAGTTTAACATGTAAGAATATGAATCGAAAAATTCTAGACTCATAGGAAAGGCTCTGCCTGGCAGTTGTTGAATCAACAAATACTTTTTGGTTGAGCGCCGTTGGGACCTCTTTTGTTGAGTCCATTGAACATTTCTTGCAATTCTTCCATAGCTCATTTTGAGTGGTCGAGCAATTTTTGAAACTTTGATATTCTATCTTGAACGCCACAATTTGACTGTGTGTAGGTTTTCCTGTAAAGAGAGTCTTCACCATCCATAGCAAATTGAAATGCCTATGCAAGAAGTTAATCACAGTTTCCCCTTTTAAGATCTGTGTCTTTTCATGCCTATTATTTGCCTTACTTTTTGCTAATGTTAACTGATCTTCATAAAACTTCCATGACATGATATTTCCTTTCTCAGTCCAGCATGAAGGTAAACCTGTTCTGGTCAATTTGTCAAATGATATATTAAAATTCTTTACTGTCTCCTTGATTCCCAATAACCTTTTCTCTACAACCTTCAGAAGATCATTCTTAATTATCATCTTATTAACTTCCTCAGCATAAAAGTATCTGTCTTGTATTCCAATATCTTCTAATTCTTCGTCTGATTTGGAATTGATAAAATTTATAAACTTTCTAGCCCAATTTTATCTTTTAATGGTCGTCTGCTTTTTAGATAATATCTCCTCTTCATGTTCTGAGATGAGGCTTTTCTCTTTAGCAACTATATTCAGGGAATTCCAATTTGACTTCACTTCTAAAATAATCTCACCCCAAATGATATCTTTAGCTTTTGTAAGTGAGATATTACCTTTTAACTTCTCCTTGAGATCTTTAATTTCATCTTCAACCTTCCGTAATTTCTGCTTATTCTCATTCGCTTTATCTTCTAGTGCCCGCATGATCTTGGTGGCCGTTTCTAACTCTGATTGAGCCTACTTTCGATCTCGTTCTACCATCTTCAATTTTGTGCTGAGCTGAACAATCTGTGCTTGAGGGTCTGCATCACCTGTAGGAAAAACAAATGTACAAGTATGATTTTCAATATGGTTTTGTAAGGAAATAGCAGTCTGATTTACTTTAGTCAATTCTTCATCTTTCTGTAACAATTGCTGACACAATTCTTCTTTCTCTTTTTCCACCTCTGCTACTTCTGCAGCCATTGAATGTTCTGTAGCAGGTAACTTCAGCTTTCTTCTTAGGGTGGATATCTCTATTTCTGCACTCTTCATGAGCTTTTTCACAGCAGCCTTGTCATTCGGATCCACACCAATCATCATGATAATCTTTTTTAACTCTTCGTTTTGAATTGATAAGGCCCTTGAATTGGCCTTTTCCATTCTAAACTGTTTGATAACTTTTGCAAGCATGTTTTCAGCTTTAACCGTTGTGGCATTAGTCTTGGTTAAATCATTAACAATTAACTGTCCAGTCTGCATATGAAGGTTCATCTTATCCCACAGTGGGATCTTCTTAACATCCATAGTTATATTTACCTCATTGAAACTGCTTGAAGATCCAAGGGACATCCCTGTTGGATGTGTTAGAGCCATTCTGAATTGATCATTTTCAAGGTCCATTACAGTCAACAACCTAGTCTAATCAGCAGCTATATGATGCTCCACCTGAGCCTCTACATTAGCTTTTATTCTCTGATTTCTTTCTTCAATCTGTGTAAATATTTGTTTGACTGAAGGCATCTTCTCTGAGTAAAGTTCATGGCCTCTAGGAGAAGAGGGGACATTTTTTTCTTCATTTATATGGAAGGTAAAACCAGGTGAGTTTGAAGAATGATCTTCGGCCAATTTAGTTCTCTTTTCCTCTCTCGGTTCTTCATCATCTACTTCAAAAACATCGTACCTACCTCTTTTATTTGCCCTTTCAGTTATAACAGGTGTTTGAATACTCGTTTTTAATATATTTAATTCACCTGGGTTTGCCAACTTCTCTTGATCAGGTCTGCTTACGTAAGAAAATGCAGAATATCCATTCTCAATTCTTCTCTGGGAAATCACTTTATGTAGATCATATGACCATTTTTCTCCTAGTAGAAAATGTGTCTCTTCCAACATTTTAGAAACTTCATCAAAAGCTTGCCTCATATTGACCACGAAAGGTCTCACACTCATAGGCAATTTATACATAAAACCTTTCTTCATGGGAAGAAAGTGAACCTGATCCACATTAAGGCTCTGTCTTATGAATTCCAGAGAAAAAAGCCGCATAGGTACAAAATTCGGGAGCCTATAAGGCTCAATACTAGCTCCATACAATCTTATCTCTGGATACTCTTCAAACACAAACCAATCTCTGAATCTGCAACTCGGTCCTAACTATAGAAATTCCCGGGCTTTTGGTAGAAAACATGGAGGAGGGACTCCATTCAAAGTTCTATAAGAAATAGACATATAATGAATAGCAAACTCAAATAACCCTGCTTCATTTCCTTCTTTTCTAGTCATGTCATTCCAAAATAAAACTAATTGCTTTTTCTTGTTAACATCAACTATATTACCCCCAAACTCATAAATTCTTCGACATTTTGATATAAAAATAAATACACAATCAATGACGGGAATTTAAAGAAACCTGTAAGAGGAAAGGTCATCAACTGAGAATTTACAATCTCCTGTCAGAAAGATGGAATGTCGAGAACAACCCCTGGTTTCATCATGAGCGCGTACATTCCCAATACTGATTTATCAACTGTATCGTCATTGCCTTTGCCCAAAATCTCTGCAATGCAACTCAGAATTGGTCTATACTCAGCATTGAACACTTCCAAACTAAATTCTTCTCCTTCTAGTTGAGCTTCCTTTGAATTTGATCTCAAGTAGGACATACATTGATCAAATTCTTCATTTGAAAGGTCCTCAAAATAACGAGCCAATGAATCTTCAGAGAATTGTAGTGGTGACTCATTTTCAGGAAAGCATAATGCTTGGAGAATTAACTGAGTTGATACCTGCAAAACGTTTTCTCCCTGTGAATTCATTACGAAACACTTACCAGGATACATTGAAGAGATTGTTTGTGCTCAACTTAGTGTTCCTAAATTGAGTTCATTAATTGTCAAACAGGGCTAGTAAACTGTTGAAGTGTAGTGCACTATATGTGCCTAGGTATTTGTTTCTCACTACCTTGTGTTTAGTTTTTTCTGATGTTTTTGGTTTTATGGTTTTATATTTGAAAAGGGAAAGAACTAAGTGCTGGTTAAAAGAATCTATTGGTTATATTAAAGCAGAACAAGGCCTAAACTATGGATGGCAAACAACAAATGCAAATACTAAAACAGAATAAAGCCTAAACTATGGCTGGAAAACAACAAATGCAAAGCTTGATAATGACTTCATTGCAAGGAAATAAATCACAACATGAGCTTGAACTTATCCAATTCATTCATTAAAGATGTGTTGGAAGAGCTTGAGAAATGGACAAGTTAAGTGTAAATGAAGTTCTCCTAAATAAACAATCAACTTACAATGTTACAACATCTCATCCATGGTTAAAGGTTTATTGGAACATATTTGGAAAAGAACATTTGTTGCACAATAATATTTCTACTCTAAACTAACTTCTAATTTTTTTCTGCAACTCAATTTAGCACCACCAGGCCTCACTCAAAAGTTATAGATTTCTTTTTAGAATAGTCCTTGAGAAAAGACTTATTTGTGAAATGGTAAAAAGGTTGCAAAATACTCCAGGCCTTAGACTGATACTAGCTTCTGTCCAGATGATTATGTATTAATATGAGGTTGGAACAAAAGAAGTTTTTTTTGTAAATAATGAAGACCGTGGTATCTAAATTTAACAACTAACACAATTTAAAATGCAATGGATAACAACTAAACTGGAATGCTAATACAGTGAGCTAAGACTAAACTAGAATGCTACTAATCTACTTGAAGTACAATGAATAGAGTTAAATTAAAATGCCATTATCAAACTTGAAATGTAGTGACAAATCTGAACTAAATGAAATCATCCTCCAGAGTGTTATGACTAAACTAACATGCAGCTAGTCTATTGGAATTGTACAACCCATCTTGTTCAATGTGAATGATATTTTGGAAGAGTTTGTAAAAACAATTCTGGCTGTATTATTCAATGCAATTGAACATAAACATAAGATTTGAAAGAAAATATAATTAAAATCTAAGATACCACAACTGTTTCTTATTCATTGTTAATGATGTTTTGGAAGAGTTTGTAGGAGTAAGACCGGCTGTGACACTTAGTGTAAACAAGCATAAATCATAAAATTCGAAAGGAAATGCAACTAAAACCTACAACACCACAGCTATGACTTATTCATCGTGATGATATTTTGGAAGAGTTTATAAGAGTAAGTCTAGCTGTGATGATCAATGTAAATAAGCATGAAACATAAACTTCAGGAACGTGCTTAAGCTAGAAATGAAAAACGAGACTGAAATACTTATCTAAACCGTATAAACAATGTTGCTCAGGAGGCAGGGGCCCTCTACCACCAGAGTAGCACGCAAAATATACTTCAATATTGACTCAGTGATTTCAATAAAGTGATACTTCTTGCATTAGAGAGAAATTACTTCAAAACATAGTGTTTTCGGACTTCTGAAATCTAGCAATCAATCACAAAATATAACCTTGTCCCTCATTTTCCCGAGCCATATTTGTAACAAATTTACATAACTGTTTTGAGATAACCTAGGGATAATTTTATTTCCAAATAAAAATCAAACTAGGACTCTAATGGTGGTCACGTAATAGAATTAAGGACATCTGGACTGTCCTTGTCCTATTAGGAGTCTCTCTCCTAGTTTGAGTTCCCACGTACATAACTGCCTACAAAATTCTGTTCAAACTTCGTGGAGAGCAACAAATGATGAGGGAATGATGTGGATTACACCCATATGTGTTTTTCTCTGAGATGACACCTGGAACCTACGTAGACATGAAGACAGCTGCAGAATCAACAACTAGCTACAGAATGTCTGCATTCTGTAGCTAGATCTAGTTCAAAAAGTACTACAATGAAAAAATCATAAAAACATAGCAAGTTAGTCATGATATTCATTCTTAAAGAAATTTTAACTAATTCTATTGATCATTTGAGCCTGTAATTAATAATGGACAAAGGAAATGGAGTGGAATGTGGTGGAAGAAAGAACATCTTTGGAGCTCAACACACCCCCACTGCTAGGTTCTTGCATGTCCTCATGCAACTATTCCATGAACTCTGAGACCTCTGGAAGGACATCCAACCCTCTTCTTCTGCTTTGCCTGACAGTCAAAGGCCTTTTGGGGTTTCTTATGACTAACTTAAGTCTTAAATTTGTGAGTGCCCTGGTTAACTTTTTATTTCTCTTCTTCAATTTTTCACTGGCCTTGTATAACTTTTGCATTTGTAGAGACATAGTTGAATTCATATCAGTTTTCAATTTAACTTGCTCTCTGAGAATTTCATTCTCATTCTTGATATGCCTGTTGAGCACTTCTAACTCATACGTATCTCTTCTTAGAATATCAATTTCAGACTTTGGTGGGATAGGAGTTCTGTCTCTAGATTCTGAAGCTCTCCTCTCTAATTACTCAATATAATTGTAAACTTGTTGCTGTGCTGGGTCAATTTCTGGAACTTCTTCATCAAAATCCTCCTGAGTAGGTGTTTCTTCATCTTCTATGTTTATGACTCTAGTTTTTTTAACCTTTGTTTTCTTTAGTATCCCTCTAAGTCTATGGCTCCTTCTCGGTTGAGATGGCCCTTCTCCTTTCTCTCTGGAAAATTTTCTTATTATCCTCCCTTTCTTAAGCTGCTTCTTAATCCGAGTCAATTTCTTAGAAATCATTTCTTCACTGCTTTCTTGTATTGTTTTACCAGTTTCAGTTTTGGAGGTTTTCCATATTCTGCTTCTTTTTGTAGGTTTTTCTTCAGGTGGAGGTTCCTTGGGTTCCTCAAAGTGATTTCTCACTAAGAAGTCTTCCCAATTATCTCCCATTTTGCTCAAATGATGTTCAATCAAAATTTTGACTAAACCATGGTGGTATAAGGTTGTTTCCAGAAATTGAATTCTCTTTTCAACACTTGAGGCCATTTTCTTTAAACTATGAAGCAAGAAAAATGGCAAATTGAGTTCTTCTTCTAGGAAATGCATTATCAACAGAATATGATAGACATATAAAGTACCATATCTTCCTTCACAAGCGATGAATTTTTGCAAGATAAGCAACATGTTCCTCCATTTGTTCTTTAGTGCAGAGCTAGGAATACCCTTTTTTAAAAATGGTAACGTCCATACCTAGTGACTTGAGTATCTGCTCCATGCTTCAAAATTCTGTATTCTTGAACCACCTTTCTCCTTGTCTAGGAAATTTGGTTTCTTCTGCAACGGAAGCTTCTGTAATGGTGAATTTAATATCTCCTATTTCGACCTTAGCTCCTTTGAAGGATCTTGCAAACATTTTGGTCACCTCTTTGTGAAACCCACTGAATTTTTCAAAGAATTGCAACCACCCTGCTTGTTGTAACATTTCTCTGCCTTGAGGATAACCTTCCAAGTACTTAGTGCCAACGGGTTCAGTCCTCATTATAAGACCCATAACTCCACTTTCCAACCTTCAAATTGTTGCTCCTCTGTTCACGGTGACAATGGCTGTTACAGAGATGTTTTTTCCCCACAGATGTTTCCTCTGTTTTACAGGCTGAAATGGTTAAGAGTTGGCTACGGGAAAGAATGATATGGAGTGATTGCGGAATGAATATAATGAGGTGAGGATGATGTATATGAGTTGAAAGATATCATGGCAGAAAAGACTGCGGAGATATTTTGTAACGAATTCAAAATCATCATTAAATTATTTGGCCTAGTGACATGACTAATCCAATCACTTCAATACTTTAACCATTTAGATTAAATGATGATCGAATATGGGATTTGAAATGGTGGAATAGAAGGAGTTTTATCCAAAGTTTTTACGGGAGGTTTGTTAGGCATGATCAACAAAATTAATCAAAACAACTTTATGAACTATTCATAACTTAACTATACTAAAATTTTTCATGATATGTCATTATAATCAGAACTTTTACCTTTGCCTTTCCTCTGATTTTTTTTTTTTTGTGTTCTTCATATGCTTTGTTCTCTCCTTAAAATCATTAATTTTTTAGTCTTCATAACCTTCTTGATTTTTCTTATTGTCATGGATATGCAGGATCATTTTATCGCAGATCAGGTGATTACTAGATAGTGCTTTCAGGATCTATGGCTGCAGAATGTCTGTCTGGCTGCAGAATGTCTAACTGGCTGCAGAATGTCTGATTGATTGCAGAATGTACTTGTATAGAACTTGAAATATGAAATGGAATGGTTTGGAGCATGAATGGAATGTTGTATGGAATGAGTGAGGATGGATAATAAAATACGGTGTAATGGAATATGAATGAAGTGTGGATGAATGAATGAAATGGAGTATGGATGGATGAAATGAGATGGACCATAAGTGAAATTAATCTGCACTTATGATTTTTTAATAACTACTTGCAGAAAGAACAAATTTGAAAAGCTAGAGTGTCAGAAAGATTCTGATTTTCACTCCATCTTTTCTGTATAAACATGCCAATCAGTGATTGGTTTTCATGTTTATACTTTATTTTTTTTTTCAATATCTGACTTCAGAAAATTCACTTAAGTTGATGAAGAAGAAAAATTCTTCTTCATTAACTTCATATCACTGCTTTCTTGGAATTTTTTGACAAATTTTTCTCTTGAGAGTGGCTTATGATACAGCTTCAATATATAACCATTCACAAGAAAAGTGACCTCTTCTTCATCTATTGTCCTGATTTTTATTGCTCCATTGTCAAAAATTCTTATAATTTCATATGGCCCAAGCCAATGTGTTTGAAATTTACCTTGAAAATCCTTGAACTTTGAATAAAACAAGAGAGCCCAGTCACCTTCCTTGAACTTCTTTTCCTTGATGTACTTGTCATGCCATCTAGTCCTTTGCTGTTGGACTAGACTTGTTTTCTGAACTGCATCTTGTCTGATCTCATCCAATTCATTAATCTGCTCCAATCTGTGCTTTTGTGCCTCTGATAGATCAAGTCCTAGCTGAACTGCCATTTTGAAAGTTTGAATATGGAACTCTATGGGAAACAAAACTTGCTTTCCATAAACAATTTCATAAGGAGTATGGCCTGTTGTGCTTCTCCATGTAGTTCTATAGGCCCACAAGGCTTTAGGAAGCCTATCTACCCAATCTCTTCTATGTAAATGAACAGTCTTTGTTAGGATCCCTTCAATGACCTTATTAGTAGATTCCACTTGACCATTTGCTTGTGGATGATAGGGAGTATATTTTCTGTGTCTGATTTTGTACCTCTCCATCATTTGTTCCACTAGCCTTGATGTGAATTGAGCTCCTTAATCTGTAACAATTTCCCTTGGGACACCAAAACGAGTAAAAATATCCTCAAAAATAAAATTAACTACAGATGCTTCAGTAGCAAAAAGTAATGGCTTGGCCTCTACCCATTTGGTAACATAATCAGTGCAAACTAATATATATCTCTTTTGTCTTGATGGAGGACTAATAGATCCTACAAAATCCAAAGCCCATTTTTCAAAAGGTTCAATATGTACCTGAGGTTGTAATGGCATCTCACCTGAAGGAGAAGGTTTTCCTACCCTTTGGCAACTGTCACACCTTTTGACATAATCTTTAACATCTTTAAACAAGGATGGCCAATAATATCCTAAATGAAGGATCTTATAGGTTGTCCTCTTATCAGCAAAGTGTCTGCCACAAGGTTCATCATGGCATGCTTTGAGAATCTCAGGCATTTCATCTTCCTGAACACATCTCCTAATGATAAAATCTGGACCTGTCTTGTACAACTCATTAGCAACCCATGAATATTTTTCACTGTCATAAATGATTTTTCTTTTATCTCTTGCATTCATTATTGAAGGAAATTTTCCTAAAACTAAATAATTAGCAATGTCAGCAAACCAAGGAGTTTGAGTAGAAATTGCAAAAAGATATTCATCAGGAAATTGATCTTCAACTGGAGTGTCATATTTGATGTTTTGGAGTCTAGATAGGAAATCAGCTACTGTGTTTTGTTTTCCAAGCCTATCTAGAATGGTAATGTTGAATTCTTGTAAAAGAAATAACCATCTTATGACTCTGCCATTAGTAATTGATTTGTTCATTAGATATCTAATTGCAGAGTGATCTGTGTGAACAAAAGTTTCATAGCCTATTATATAGTGTCTGAATTTGTTTATGGCATGAACAACAGCTAAAAACTCTTTTTCAGTTACAGTATAGTTTAACTCTGAAGGAGTCAAATTTTTACTGGTATAGTAGATGGCATAAGGAATCAGGTATTTTTGTCCCAATACTGCTCCTAGAGTTGTATCTAAGGCATCTGTTGAAATATGAAAAGGTAACTTCAGTTAGGTCCCCTTAAAATAGGTGCTTCAGATATTTTTGTTTTCAGGGTCTCAAAGGCTAACTGGCAATCAGGATTCCACTTGAATTCACAGTCTTTGGTAAGTAATTTGAAAAGTGGAGATGCTATCTTGGTGAAGTTTTCTATAAACCTTCAATAATATCCTGTAAATCCTAGAAAACTCCTAACATCTTTTTGACAACTTGGAATAGATAAGTTAGAGATGACTTCAACTTTTGACTCATCAACTCTAATCCCATCCCCTGAAATGTGATGTCCTAAAACAATTCCTTAAGTAAACATCATAAAACACTTCTCATGACTAAGTGAAAGATTTGATTATTTACATCTTTTTAAAACTTTTTCCAAGTTTTCTAAGGCTTCTTCAAATGTGTTTCCATAAAATGTGAAATCATCCATATATACCTCTACACAATCATGTATTAGATCTGAAAAGATTCCTAATACTTCCCTTTGAAATGTTTTAGGTGCATTGCATAATCCAAATGGCAATACTCGGTAAGCATAGGTACCCCAAGGATAGGTAAATGTGGTTTTTTCTTGGTCCTCAAGTGCTACTTGAATTTTATTATAACCACTAAACCCATCTAGAAATGAGAAGTACTTTTTTCCAGCTAAGGTATCTAACACCTGATCTATGAAAGGTAGGGGAAAATGATCTTTAATATTAGCTTTGTTTAATTCTCGGTAGTCAATACATACCCTCCATTTACCATTTTTCTTTGGCACAATTAGCAAAGGAGAAACCCACTGACTATCTGAAATAGGATAGATAAAGTTGACATTCAACAATTTCTGCAATTCTTCTTTAACAATCTCTCTAAGATTTGGATTCATTTGTCTTTGAGGTTGTCTGATTGGTTTACAATTTTCCTCTATGTAGATGTGATGAGTGCAAGTCTTGGGGCTTATCCCTTTCATATCAGTGTACTCCCATGCATATGCAGAAGAATGTCTCTGTAAAATTTTGACTATCTCTTATTGTTGAGATTTTTCTAGGTTCTTGTTTATGTTTAAAGTTTTGCCTAGAAATATCTCAAATGTAGAGCTGCCAAATTTATCCATGGAATAGAGATACATCTGCCTTGATGACAAAAACTCAATGTTGGATTCTTCTTGAAATTTTTCATGTTTATGTTCCGAAGAGGATTCAAAGTTTTCTAAAGTATTTAGAATTTGACTATCTTCACTAATTTCTTAAATTGTGAAGAGAGGTTGTAAGTTTTCTTCATCCTCTATCCATTGAGTATCATCTAAATCTGTAATTGTCCTTGCGGAGGATACAAAGTGAATTTCTTAGTTGAACTACCATCAGAGATATACATATCACCGGATCTACAACTAATGAAAGCATCAGCTGTAGCTAACCAAGGTCTTCCTAATATAATTGGATGCCCTCCTAGATTATTCTTAGGAGTTAGGATAATGAAATCCACAGGGTACTCCCAAGAATCTAGGGACACTAGAATGTATTCTATTACCCCATCAGGTTTGATCATAGATCTGTCTACTAATTGTAATAATGTGGGTGTAAAGAGAAGATTATGAAGTTTTAGTTTATCCATGATTTGTCTACTCATGATATTGATTGCTACTCCTAAATCAATGAGTGTATTTTGGATCTCAATTCCATTGATGTGAATTTTGACAACTGGATTTCCTCGGTCTAGATACTTTGGAATAGCAATCTCACCCATCATGATATCTGCTATTTTTCCTGCCAGTTGAATTTTCTTTGTCTCTCTTATTCTTTTTCTTGTTTTCTTCATGCTCAACTCCTTTATTGTCTTTGCTAAAATTGGAATTTCCTTGACGGCTTGTAATAATGGGATATTAATACAGACATTTCTTAGCTCATCTAGGAAATCATAATTAGGCACCATAAGGTGTTTTTCTACACCTCTATCAATTGGTAATCTTTCTGGAAAGGGAGGTGTAGGAGTGGATGTTGATGGCTACTCTAATACAGGAGTTGAAATTATTGGTTCTTTTTGTTTTGATTTTTCAATGTTTGGGTCCTGAAAAGATGTGTCTTCTTCAAGACTTTTATTTTCCCGTAGAGAATCTTCCTCATAATTATCTTTTTCTTGTATGATCATAGAAGGTTTCCTCTTTTCACGTATTCTTCCAGACCTAAGTTGAACATCACTAAGGTCTAGAAGAGTAATTAAATAAGTTGGAAACTATTGGTCTTCTATCATGTATGTATTCTGAGGATTTTTATTCTTGGGGTTTGGTATGGGTTGAGTAGGCAACTGATTTGATTTCTGAGGAAATGGTAATGGAAGTGGTTGATTTTGATGTTATGGATTTTGAGGATTCTGTTGAGGATTTTGTTGAGGATTTTGAGGAGAAAAATGTGGGTATGGTGGATAGGATGGTTGATATTGATAGTACTGAGAGTATCTTCCATAGGGATTTTGTGCTCCTTGTGCCCAAGATTGAGATTGATTTTGAAATTGGGGCCAAGTTTGCTGCCAATAATTCCAGTTTGGTGGGGGTTGATTATACATTTGATCATGAAATCCTTGTGTTTGAGGTCCTTTCCAAGGCCTTCTAGAGACAAAATTGAGAGATTCTGTGGAACTTGTAGGAGTATCTTCTTGAAAGACAGCTTTAAGACCAGGAAGTGAAGGACAACTCTTGGTCTCATGTTTTTCTGAACAAATTACACAGGTCTCTACAACTTTTGCATCTAAAGGACATTCTCTCAAGGCATGCTTCTTTCTACATTTGGGACAAAAGATTGCTAAAGCATCAGATTCAGCTTTTTGCTTGTTTTGTAACTTAAGGGTGTCTATTTGTTCACTAATACTCCCTAAGATGTCAGATTTGAATTCATCAAGCATATGCCCTTTCTCTTCACTACTTACTGTCCCAGAAGTAGACTTACTTACCCTTGCAAGAGCAGAGTCTCTTGGTCCTTTCACAGTTTTAGATTTTCCTCTTGAAAGGTTGATACATAACTCAGATATTTTATGTAATGTGAGCTGAGATATATCCGCTTTTCCCATCATGTTAATGATATCCAACCATTCATCCCTAATTGTCTTCAACAAGAGAGCTTTTAAGGTGTCTTGGTCTAAGTTTTCCATTTTTTCTCTTTTGATGTTGTAATGAAATCTCTCCAACAAATCTTCCAGGTTTTCATCCTCTTTTTGTATCATCTTGAACACTTCCTCCTTATGATTGACTGGCATACAATAATCCAAATACCTTTCTAGAAATTCTTGTTTCATATCTTCCCATGTCCTAATAGAACTATTGATCAAACTCATAAACCACTTCAATGCTGCTCCTTTCAATGTTGAAGGAAATAGTTTAATTTTTTGAGCATCTTGTAAGTAGTCATAAGTTATACACATGACTTCAAATTCAAATAGGAAGGTTTCAGGATCTTCAGTTTTAATTCCATAGAAGTTTGGAAGGACAGAGGGTGAAATGTTTTTCATAGTTTTTTTGGTTTCTTCATCTACTATAGGAAACCCAAAAGAGCTTCCCATCTCTCTTCTACCTCTTCCTCTACCTCCTTCTCCTCTACCTCTACCTCTACCCCCTCCAAATAATGTGTGTTATCCATTAAAAACTCCTCCTCCCCCTTCTTCTGCCATAGTTGATTCTTCTGTGGAAGTGGAAAAGTTTGTGTCTCTAGCAGGGGTCCTTGAATCTTCTTCTAAGACAGGTTCAGTGGATGAAGTGGAAGGTATTTCTAATGGAATATCTGATCTTAAGTCTTCTGGAAGTCTAGGATCAATAAAGGATTGAATGTGGGTCTGAGTTGGAGGTGTGTTGGCTCTAAGTCTTGATGAAACAAGTGGTGTTCTAAGAATCAAACTTCTGCTTCTGCTTTTTATGAATCTACCCCTTGAGTCTCTCTCTCTATGCATATCATTGTTTTTTGGATTTAAGAAACATGGCTACCTAGTTACACTTCCCCAGCAACGGCGCAAAAATGTTTGTGCTCAACTTGGTGCTCCTAAATTGAGTTCATTAATTGTCAACCAGGGCTAGTAAACTACTGAAGTGTAGTGCACTATATGTGCCTAGGTATTTGTTTCTCACTACGTTGTGTTTAGTGTTTTCTGATGTTTTTGGTTTTATGGTTTTATATTTGAAAAGGGAAAGAACTAAATTCTGGTGAAAAGAATCTATTGGTTATATTAAAGAAGAACAAGGCCTAAACTATGGATGGCAAACAACAAATGCAAATACTAAAACAGAACAAAGCCTAAACTATGGTTGGCAAAAAACAAATGCAAAGCTTGATAATGACTTCATTGCAAGGAAATAAATCACAACATGAGCTTGAACTTATCCAATTCATTCATTAAAGATGTGTTGGAAGAGCTTGAGAAATGGACAAGTTAAGTGTGAATGAAGTTCTCCTAAATAAACAATCAACTTACAATGTTACAACATCTCATCCATGATTAAAGGTTTATTGGAAAATATTTGGAAAAAAATTTTTGTAGCACAATAATATTTTTACTCTAAAATAACTTCTAATTTTGTTCTGCAACTCAATTTAGCACCACTAGGCCTCACTCAAAATTTATAGGTTTCTTTTTAGAATAGTCCTTGAGAAAAGGCTTATTTTTGAAATGGTAAAAAGGTTGCAAAATACTCCAGGCCTTAGACTGATACTAGCTTCTGTCCAGATGATTATGTATTAATATGAGGTTGGAACAAAAGAAGTTTTTTTTTTAAAATAATGAAGACTGTGGTATCTAAATTTAAAAACTAACACAATTTAAAATGCAATGGATAACAACTAAACTGGAATTCTAATACAGTGAGCTAAGACTAAACTAGAATGCTACTAATATACTTGAAGTACAGTGAACATAGTTAAATTAAAATGCCATTATCAAACTTGAAATGTAGTGACAGAGCTGAACTAAATGAAATCATCCTCCGGAGTGTTATGACTAAACTAACATGCAGCTAGTCTATTGGAATTCTACAGTCCATCTTGTTCAATGTGAATGATATTTTGGAAGAGTTTGTAAAACAAATTCTAGCAATTGAACATAAACATAAGATTTGAAAGCAAATACAATTAAAATCTAAGATACCACAGATGTTTCTTATTCATTGTTAATGATGTTTTGGAAGAGTTTGTAGGAGTAAGACCGGCTGTGACACTTAGTGTAAACAAGTATAAATCATAAAATTCGAAAGGAAATGCAACTAAAACCTACAACACCACAGCTATTCCTTATTCATCGCGATGATATTTTGGAAGAGCTTATAAGAGTAAGTCTAGCTGTGATGATCAATGTAAACAAGCATGAAACATAATCTTCAGAAACGTGCTTAAGCTAGAAATGAAAAACGAGACTAAAATTCTTATCTAAACCGTATAAACAAGGCTGGTCAGGAGGCAAGGGCCCTCTACCGCCAGAGTAGCATGCAAAATCTACTTCAATATTGACTCAGTGCTTTCAATAAAGTGATACTTCTTGCATTAGAGAGAAATTACTTCAAAACAGAGTGTTTTCGGACTTCTAAAATCTAGCAATCAATCACAAAATCTAACCTTGTCCCTCGGTTTCCCGAGCCATATTTGTAACAAATTTACATAACTGTTTTGAGATAACCTAGGGATAATTTTCTTTCCAAATAAAAATCAAACTAGGACTCTAATGGTGGTCACGTAATAGAATTAAGGACATCTGGATTGTCCTTGTCCTATTAGGATTCTCTCTCCCAGTTTGAGTTCCCACTTACATAATTGCCTACAGAATTTCGTTCAAACTTCGTGGAGAGCAAAAAATGATGAGGAAATGATGTGGAATACGCCCATATGTGTTTTTCTCCATGATGACACCTGGAAACTGCGTAGACATGAAGACAGCTGCAGAATCAGTAACTAGCTACAGAATGTCTGCATTCTGTAGCTAGATCTAGTTCAAAAAGTACTACAATGACAAAATCATAAAAACATAGCAAGTTAGTCATGATATTCATTCTTAACGAAATTTTAACTAATTCTATTGATCATTTGAGCCTGTAATTAATAATGGACAAAGGAAATGGAGTGGAATGTGGTGGAAGAAAGAACATCTTTGGAGCTCAACAGAGACCAGCCATGAGATAAACTCGGGAAATAAATGGGCTTTTGGGATACAGGCGGACAAGACACCGGATTTCTTCATGGCGGAAAAAACTGGGGATTTCTCAGCATTTAGGGTCACTTGATGATGTAATAAGAAATGTTTTATAGAAGACATGATATCCTGGACGTCTTTTTCATTGTCCATGAGAGAATTGAGGCTTGACGAACCGGATAGAGAGACTCGTTTTTCCATGGCTTAACGGACAACTGATAGCCAACGGAAAGGTGACGGTGATACAGCTCGAAAGGGGGAAAATGACAGCAAGTACTTTGAAAATGGAATAAAAACAACCTTTTAACAACTGCGTAAAGCCGTATTAAATTCATGTAATGACATGTAATGTTGCTGACTTGGAGTACAGCTGCTCGCATGACATCACTGCGGGGGCTGCTAAAGTACGGCAGAAAATTTTGGGTTGCCCCCCCCACAGTACATCCACACCATCGATCTTCGTTTACCTCACGGTCAACAAGTCAACTGCGGGGGTGCCGAATTGAATAATGCATGAGCTCTTTGCGCCCCTGTAGTTGATCACCCGATTACGATCTTCAACACTTTGCCTCTTCCGCTTTAAAACTTGCCCGATATTTAAAAGTCAAAATATAATACAAGGCCAAATAAAGTTTAATAATAAACTTAATTGGTAATGCACTTTTGTTAAATACTTTTTTTTTTTTTTATGCTATAGTATAAGAACATTATACCATAACATATACTTTTTTGGAATTTCAGATTTTTGTTTTTTTCTTTTTAATTTTGTGATATTCAAAATAAAATAGAAAAGGATATGTAGATGTTCCACATCACGCGCAATCGCAATCGGAGAAATCAAATGATGTTGGTAGAAAGATCTGCATCAAAAGTTCCGATGCGATTAAAACATAAAGCCTGCCTCAGCACTTAAACCTTGTAATATTTCAGTCTGATCCATCTTTTCTTTTGTAAAAATCTTGAAACTCACTTTTCCAAAGTTTTAACTTTCAAAACCCAAAGCACGTGTTTTAATATAAAAATGAGTAGATTAAAAAGACCGATCGCGCAATCGCAATCGGACTTTTCACAATGGTTAGATTGAAAGACCCACATCAAAGCTCCGATGCGATTGGGTCTTGTGTGTTAAAGTTTCCCCCCACCTCCATTTCATATGACTTATGCCCAAGACTGAGTGTCGAAGTCCCAAGCGCTGAATCGCATCGCAATTTTCCAACGGGTAGATTAAAAAGACTGGGCCCGATGGCCTGATTGCGATTGGCCCCTTTGTATTATATACTCCCCGAGGCATAAAACTTTCCATAAAGACCAAAGGTCCCGTAGTCGGGCGCCTATCCGTTTTATACATATTATCCCGCCCCCAAAGTATAAAAAAGCTTTGTTTTATTTCATTTTTTGGGTTTTCATATATTAAAAGGGTTTTCCGCCAGTTCATTCTTAGAACTAATCCCTGTTGTTGATCGAATTCTGATCAAACAGCCATCTCTCCGTTGCATCGGTGATTTCAAAACGCATCACAATGTTTAATTGCATCACCTTATTTCTGACCTTCGATTGCGACTCCCTCGATTCATTCTCCACCGTTGATCCCATTCTTAGATCAACGGACACCGCTTGATCACCTCAGCCCTTCCGATCGTGCAATCGCATCGGAGTGTTTTATCGTACCCTTTTCCTCCTCCCGCCGATTGCGATCCCCCAATTAGATCTGGACTTTCCACGTGTCCAGATCCTACGGCTATGCTGCTCTCCTACCTTCTGAAGCAGTTTAACCCATTTCGCAGGATTTCTTAACTATTTTATGTTTTATGCAAGTCTTAAATGGTTTCCGCCGTTATATTGAAGAAAGGACAGGGGTCGGGAATGACAATTCCCGTGCCTTTAATCCTTGAAGAGAACCATTTGCAGGGTTACGGTCTACATTTTATCAACACTCCACAGGCATTGATGCCTATAAATGCCCTACGTGGCCTTGCACATCGACAAGACACTGTGTTTTTAACACGGTTTTAAAGAGTATAAGTTTGAATAACAGAGCGCAACAGAGAAGAAGATTAAGGACATATATGGGAATTTCAGCTAAAAATTCTTATCAAAACCATAATTAGAACACAAAAGAATAAATTATAAATGTTTGACAGACAGAAAGGACCTCCACCACTGCATTTGAGGTGAATTGATTCCTCATCTACTACAAGAGCCACCTGTTGCCTCAAACCATTCAAAACAGAGGCTGAAGTTATTTCTTAAATAAATATCTGCCTCCAGCGATGCCCAGAAGTTAATTCTGCCAAAGGAGGTTAATAGAAAATATCTGCAGAGTTACTCCAGTCAAAACACTAAGCCTCAAAGTCAAATAAAGCTCCCATCAAGCTTTGATATTAATTGTAAAACAGTTAATACAATGAACCACCTGTAAAATTCCTCATCGAGCCCCTCAAAGGGCCAAGAAGTCTCGAATCTATATTAATTGCCTTGAGAGATCTTTTTTAGATCTCACCTCTTCATCCTTCTATAAATACTTCTATAGAAGATGAGCAACTGTTGGTTGATTAGGTTTTTGAGCATTGTTATGTAATTGAGTTTGAAACTTCTGATTGTAAATATCATTCATTGGCCCTTGAAGCTCTGTTTGTGCTAGATAAGTTAGGCTGAATAGTGAAGATGATTGTTGAACTGAAACTTTGGACTTGATGACTATAACTGGTTTGACATCAATAAGAAGCTGTTTCTTGGGATCCTGGTCTATATTACTGTTGAAGTTCCCTTTCTTTGTTATTTTTTACCTTCTATGTATGTCATATTGTTCATGATTCTCTTATAAAGAACAACATTTACAGAGTTAGGATCTACTATTTATCAGTTCCCTTCTCTAACTGAAAATCTTTATCTCAATGTTTTCCTCCAAATTGTCTATTTAAGAATGATTCAATACAGTTTAAGCAATTAGGAATGCTAGAGTTCCCTCATCCTACTGTTGGCTTTAAACATTGTTCTTGAAAGTTATTTTCCTTATTTCCTTATTGAAGTTAGACTAGAAAGTGATGGTTTGCCCTATTTCTAGCTTCTATTCTTCAAAGGCAGATTTTGAAAATTTCTCTTGGTGTTGGCTGAAAGAAGACTAGGTTTGAAAGTACTTTATCTGATCTTAAGTTACACTTTGTTTCCTCTTATATTTTTTCATACTTTCTGAAGGTAATTATGCGGATTAATGGATTGTTTGTCAATTAAGTTGCTTTAATACAAACTTGCCCAAGAAGTCAATGGTTAGCCCTACACTTGGTTGGTTTTAAACAGTTACTTAAGAGGCTTTTTCTTGTTTGGACTGACTATAAATCCCTTGTGAAATTATTATCAGTTTCCACCCCTCCAACACTTTATTTTTCCCATTCCATCATTTAAATCTCAATAATCTTGTGGTGTAGATGACTTTCCCCTTGGATCATTCTTGATGTTGTTGTTCAATTAAAGCCCTGTTATGACTCCATAGCCCAATGGATTAAAAACCAGTGTTATATCTATATTTTTAGCCAAAGCTGTTCTACTCACTTGCAACTTCTCACCTTTGAAACTCTTTTCACTTAGGACTTTCTCCTCAAACAATATTCATGCTCAACCATCCAAAAACAAACAAAGCCCTTGGCCCTCATAACTAGCCTAATATCATTACCCAAACTTCAAAGAAAAATCCATCTTTGCACTTATTGGAGAGATCCCTCTCCGGATTCAGGAGGGCTAGATCCTAGAATCCAAAATTTGGTTGAAAAGATGTTGTTTCTGTGATCGGACTTTTCCAATCTTGCTGATTATAGATTCCTAACATTTCTGGTGACTCCACTGGGGAATACAACCTTTAAACACTTCATAAAACCTTGAGAGTAAAAAGCAGCCTTTTCAAGCACTACCAAGTCATGGTAATCATGGTAAAACTTGTTTGAATCAGTGAAAAACTAGGTAAACCCTAGGATTCTCTTAAGACTTTATCTAACCTTGAAAAATCAGCTGGCTTAGCCATAAGAGTAAACTGTCTTTGTCTCATAACCGTAGCTAAGTTTTGACACAGAATTAGGATATTCTTAAAGACCATACTACTTAAAGATAACTCAGAAATACATAAAAATATTTCAGGTTGGTATCCAATAAACATGGTGGTGTACCATAAAACCTTTTCCCTCCTTAGGGGCTAAACATTTCCACTTGGCGACTCCAAAATCCTCAGTAGACCTTAATACTCCACTGGGAAGAACCCTTATCATTACAATATCTTTCAAACTGAGTCAGAAGACTGTAGAATTAAAATTTGTGTAAATAGATTGGTTTACCATTCAAATATTGTCATACCTGGATGAACCTTCCTTGTTTTATTTGGGTCTAAAAAAAACAACATAGTGGCTCCTAGAAAGATTCACACTAGTGCCCATCTTGACCCTGATCCACCTGAGATAGTTGATAACCCAGAAAGTATCCTTTGGAAGTCTCCTAAGATTAAATTATCAAATGTTTTCAGATCACCCTTGAGAGCTAATTCAGTTCCTGAAAATATTTCAGCTCTACAACAATCTCAAGTTGAATTAGTAAATCCATTTAAAACTAGGTCTCTTGGTGATTTAGATCAATTAGATTCTGAGTCTTCACTATCATCTCCTAAAACAAGTGAACCTCTTGTTAGCAGAGAAACAACACCTCCTGATTTACATTTCCTTCATAACTTAGGTGCCTCTCATCCAAGATCAGCTCAGCAATCTATCCCTAGTCCATCCACTTTTTCTCACCCTACATCCACTGTTAAAACCACTCCACTTCAGCCCATTGTTCCTGTTATTAATCCATTCCTCGTAAATCCTCCCCCACCACCTATCATGGCAGCATGGTATGCTCCCCTAGTCCTTCTTGTACCATTAGTTAATCTTCCACAGGACTATCAGTCCAAAATTCCATCACAACATGTGGATAAGATGAATGACTATTTTGATAGAAATGAAATTGATGATGATTCTGTCAAGATTAGGTTATTTTCTCAGAGCTTAGGGGGAGAAGTAATAAAATGGTTCAAAGGCTTAGCCCTCCATAGTATTAATGATCTCCAAGCCTTCCATCAAACATTCTTAAACAAATGGGAAGTAAAGAAAAACCCTCTTCAAGTCCTTTCTGACTACAAGAACCTCCATGGAAACATTGGCGAAAGTGTGCAAGCTTACTACACTAGATTCAATAGTGTGTATAATGCACTTTCACCAGAACTAAAACCTTCACAGGGCTCAGCTTTAAACAAATTCCCTGAAGGGTTTGACTCTGACATGACCTATCAGCTGAGAGAGAGAGATTTTGCAACTCTTGAAGATATGCAAAAAGGTGCTCTTTCTGTAGAAGTCAACTTAATGTAGAAGAGAGCAAGAATGAAAACTGAAAAGAGAGTTTCCTTTAGAGAAGAATCCACACCTTCTAATTCAAACTCAAAGATGGAGAGAATGATGGAAGAAATGATGAAAGAGATGAGCATAATTAAGAGAGCACAAGCAAGCCAAAACCAAACTGCATCACAACATGTGGATAAGATGAATGACTATTTTGATAGAAATGAAATTGATGATGATTCTGTCAAGATTAGGTTATTTTCTCAGAGCTTAGGGGGAGAAGTAATAAAATGGTTCAAAGGCTTAGCCCTCCATAGTATTAATGATCTCCAAGCCTTCCATCAAACATTCTTAAACAAATGGGAAGTAAAGAAAAACCCTCTTCAAGTCCTTTCTGATTACAAGAAACTCCATGGAAACATTGGCGAAAGTGTGCAAGCTTACTACCTAGATTCAATAGTGGTGCTTCTGTATAATGCACTTTCACGAGAACTAAAACCTCCACGGGGCTCGCTTTAAGCAAATTCTGAAGGGTTTGACTACGACATGACCTATCGGTGAGAGAGATTTTACATGGCATCTTGAAGATATGCAATAGGGTGCTCTTTAAATAGAAGTCATCATAATGGAGAAGAGAGCAAGAATGAAAACTGAAAAGAGAGTTTCCTTTAGAGAAGAATCCACACCTTCTACTTCAAACTCAAAGATGGAGAGAATGATGGAAGAAATGATGAAAGAGATGAGCATAATTAAGAGAGCACAAGCAAGCCAAAACCAAACTGCTCCTCAAAATATAAATCAGAACTAGAATCAAAATTTGAGAGGAACCAACCTCCAAACAGACCTAGGGAAGATGATCAGCAGATCACTCCTCCCTTTCATCAAAACTATGTAAGTGAGGTGGAGGAAACAGATGAGATAACAGAGGAAGATGGTATAAACATGCTGGACGTAGATAATGAAGACTTTGAGATTCACTATGATAAAAAACAAGGTCTATATACACCTTATGATGAAAAAAGAAATGATGATGTAAATTCTTATGAAGACATGGAAAATGTCATCATAGAGTCTCAAAGAGAATATGACCTTAGAAGCAAAACTAGTCAACAAACTCCCAACACCAAAACCTCTGAAAAATCTTCACAAAACAACACTACAACCAAGCCTAAAATTGTCAAACAAAAGGATAAAACAGTGGCTGTAAATTCTGATAAAGGTAAAGAGAAAAGCACTCTAGCCAGTGAAAAACAGAGTGAAGACGTTAGTAGTACTAACACTTCAGCTAGTACTCCTATGAAAACAACTGTGTCAAGTATAAATAAAACAAATCATCATTCTGATATTGTCGATAAAGTGACAGCTAATAAGGCTGAAACCAACACTTCAAAGAACCATTTTTCTTTCAGCCTAGAGCAGGAAATTTCAAAGATCAAAATCTTTGTTCCCCTGACTGATTTAGCTACCCAACATGTATATAGGACCCAAATTTTGAAGGCTTTAAATATAGAAGAGAATGGGGATACAGTCAATCTTAATGATGACCAGCCAGAGCTTATCTTTGGTCCAAAGATTGAAGGCAAATATCAAGAGGGACCTTTTCCTCCATTTTATGTGAGTTTGAACGTTCATGACAAAATTTTTCACAATGATATGCATGATTCCAGGGCTTCTCATAATTTAATGCCTAAAGCCGTGACAGAGAGCCTTGGTTTGGAAATTACCAGACCGTATAAAGACCTGTATTCCTTTGATTCCAGCAGAGTAAGGTGTTTAGGATTAATCAAAGACGTCTGTGTTAACTTAGCCCAGATTCCAGCCAAATGCCTAGTTATGGATATTTTTGTGGCTGATGTCCCCCCCATGTATGGAATTTTATTATCAAGGTCTTGGGGGGCTAAGTTACATGGGATTATGCAAATGGACATGACCTACGCGACTATCCCTGTTTTAAATCAGAATAGAAGACTTTACAGGGAGTCTCATATGCAATACATGGTTACAAGTCAAGACAGGCCGCAAAACTCCCCTTTATACTCTGTAGATACCGACCTTGATTCTTTTATCCTTTTTAACGAAGAAACGTTAGATGAACAAGTAACTTTAACAGAGTTAATGGCCAATAGAGAGGAGGAGGCAAATACCACAAAATGGACAAAACAGCTTGCTGTGTTGGAAGACGTTAGAAAACTGAAAAAAAGTCTTGAACTACAGGTCATACGTCCTTCATTTTTGAACCTGGACACTAAAGAAAATGAACCTCAAATGAACGCAAATCCTGGGGAATCAAAACATGTACGCCTAAGTGTTGGCATTCCACAACTGTTGAGCACGTTAGTTGAAGAGGACGGTAACCAGAATGAAACCAAGAAAAATCCTCTATGGAGTATGTTTTTTGATGGATCCTGCACTAAAAATAATGCAGGCATAGGTGTTTGGATTACTAACACTGAAAAAAATCACATAGAAAACATTTCCTGCAGACTAAACTTCCAATGTTCCAATAACATAGCGGAATATGAGTCCCTTCTCCTAGGTTTACGTTTGTTGAAAAAGATAGGAGCCAAAAGAATTAAAGTTCATAGGGATTCATAGTTAGTCATTAGACAGGTCAATGGGGAATATAATGCTCATCATCCCAGACTTCGGGCTTACCGAAACGATGTCGTGGACCTTTTGGAAACTTTTGAAGAAATCCAATTGATTTTTTTCCCAAGAAAGAAAAACATTGCGGCCCACAGCCTAGCCTACACAACAAGAACATGCTTAACGCCATATAACACCAAAGAATGTACAACTCAGGTAAAATTCAGACCAGCTGTGCCAGATAATGAGAAGTATTGGTAGGTGTTTGACAATGACAAACAAATAGAAGACTTCATGCAATTCAGAAATGAATTCGAAATAAAAAGTTTGGACTCAGACTATGAAACAGACTGAAAGGAATAAAATTTTCTTGATGAAGAAGAACCATCTCCTGAACTTGCTAATATAAATCTGTTGTCAAGAAAACTTAAAAGAAAAATAGAAACAAATGAAGAATCCAAAACAGAGGAGTTAGAAACTATGCATTCTAAAGATGAATGTTTTCCTAAGGGTCTGACTCCTTTAGAAGAGTTTTTCGATTTTAATGACGTGGAAAAAAAACCAACACTGGAACCTGTAGAGACTGAGGTAGAAGATTGCAATATAGGCAGTGATTAAACTGTCCAAGACTTTACCAGCTCACATTAAACTTAAATACATTGAGCTGTTTAAAGAGTTTTCTGATGTTTTTGCCTGGAGTTACGAAGATCTTAAATCCTATGAAACTGAAATAATACAACACAAAATTCCCCTCAAAGAGAACCAAAAACCATTCAAATAGAAGCTGCGCAGAATAAACCCTATTCAGTTACCACTGGTTCAGAAGGAGATCATGAAAATGAATGACGCTAGTATTATTGTCCCTATTAGATATTCTGAATGGGTATCTAATCTGGTGTCTGTTAGGAAGAAAACTGGAGAGATCAGGCTTTGTATAGACTTTAGAGACTTAAACAAAGCTTCATTAAAGGACTACTACCCTTTTCCTAAGATGGATCATATTTTGCAAAGGGTGGTAGGGTCTAAAAGAATTTCTTTGCTAGATGGCTATTCAGGGTACAATTAGATCTTAGTTCACCCTGCTGATCAATTAAAGACAACCTTTACTACACCATGGGGCACTTTCATGTATGTGAAAATGCCTTTTGGTCTAATGAATGCTGGAGCAACTTTTGAAAGAGCCATGGACATAGCTTTCTCGGAAGAATTGGGCTACTTAATCATTATCTATCTTGATGATGTTACTGTGTTTTCAAAAACAGATGAAGAAAAATTAGAACATTTAAGAAATTTTTTCGAGAAATGCAGAAAGTTTGGGATATCCTTAAACCCTAAGAAGACACTATTTGGTCTCCAAGAAGGTAAAATTCTTGGGAACATTATTTTTGAAGAGGGTATAAAGATAGATCCAAAGAGGATTGAGGCTATATTGCAAATCTCTCATCCTCGAAACATTAAAGGGTTGCAATCTTTCATTGGAAAGATTTAAATTTTCAGAAGGTTCATCCCCAACTTGGCTGAGCTCCTTAGGAATATCACAAACATGTTGAAGAAGGAGCAATGGGTGAAATGGACCTTGGAAGCAAAGAAGTCATTTGAGTTGGTGAAACAAGCCTTAACCAAAACACCAGTTCTTATAAGTTCTGATTTCTCAAAATATTTTTATATATTTTCATTTGCATCGGAACATACCATAGTTGCTGTCCTTTTATAGAAAAATCCACAAGGACAAGAGTAGCCTATTGCATTCTTTAGCAAGGCATTGAGGGATTCCCCTTTGAAGTATAACATTATGGACCTTGGAAGAAAAGAAGTCCTTTGAACTGGTGAAACAAGTGTTAACCAAAACACCGGTTCTTGTAAGTCCTAATTTTTCAAAAGAGTTTTATATTTTTTCATTTGCATCAGAACATACCATAGCTGTTGTCCTTTTGCAAAAAAATCCACAAGGACAAGAGCAGCCTATTGCATTCTTTAGCAAGGCATTGAGGGATGCCCCTTTGAAGTATAACATTATGGAAAATCAAGCTTTTGCTTTGGTTAAAGCTTTGAAAGACTTCAGAGTGTACATTCTTCACTCACACATCATTTCCTTTGTCCCAAACTTAGTTGTTAAAGACATTCTAACACAGGACCCAGATGGTAAGAGAGGTAAGTGGATTTTTGTTATCATTGAATATGATTTAGAGATAAAACCCACTAATCTCATCAAAGGCCAAGGTCTGGAAAGGTTAATGGCTGAATCAAATTTTGAAGTTCTTGATATTAATATGATTAATGCTTTGGATGGCCAAGAAGAATTCTCAACTCCTATAGTTGAAGATCATTTTATGAATTCTCCTTGGTATGCTGATTTTATTTATGTTTTTCTTAAATTGAATACACCTCCTGGTTTGACAAAAAGAAAGGCAAGATTCCTCAAATTGAAAGCTATAAACTATTGCATTATAGATAGATGTCTTTATTGGAAAAATGCAAGTAGTGTATTGCTTAAATGTTTGCCTGAGTTTGATGCAGAAAATGTTAAATACCAGTTCCATGAAGGAGAGTGTGGAGGCCATTTGTACTGGAAGACAACAGCCAACAAAATATTGAGGGCTGGTTTCTATTGGCCTACTCTTTTCCATGATGTGCATAAGATGATCATATCCTGCCATAAATGCCAAATTTTTGAAGGCAAAAGAAAACTGCTACCCCTACCTCTACATCCTATTACTGTTGAAGCCCCAATTCAATAGTGGGGACTTGAATTCATAAGAGAAATCCATCCCCCATCTTCTGCCTAGCATAGATGGATTCTCACTGCCATAGACTATTTCACTAAGTGGATAGAAGCCATACCTTGTAGACAGGCCAATGATTCAGTTATTATAAAATTTATGGAGACTAATATTCTCTCCAGGTTTGGCTGTCCTACCAAGATTATCATTGATAATGCAGAAGCATTTGGATAAAGCAAGATGGTTGATTTCTGTCACAGATATCAGATAACATTGGGGCATTCCATGGCTTATTACCCTCGAGGTAATGGATTTGCAGAATCCTCAAAAAAAATCTTAGTGAACATAATCAAGAAACTGTTGGAGGACAATAAGAAGTCTTGGCACACAAAGCTGGTTCATGCACTTTGGGCTAACAGATTGACCTTGAAGAAATCCATTGGCATGTCACCTTGCAATTTTTCCAAACAACCTTGGTGTACCAGTAATGAAGTTGATTCAAGAGTTACAAACTGAGGATAATGACTTGATCAGAAGAATAAATCAGACCATTCATCTTCAGCAAACCAGGGAGGAGGTTTACAATAAAGCATTGCAGAAACAGATCAGCATTAAAAAGCTTTTTGACAGGAGAACAAAGGCCAAAAATTTTAAAATTGGGGACCAAGTTTTAAAGTGGGATTCAAGAAGGGAAGAGAAGGGCAAGCATGGAAAATTTGACAACTTATGGCTTGGCCCTTACTCTATTCACTCAGTTGTTGGTAACAATGCATTTTTCTTGCAGGAGTTGGATGGAGCAGAACTGTTTAGGGGTCCTATCAATGGCAGGATGCTTAAGCATTACTTCTCTTGATCCATGTTATGTTCCAAAATCCTTTTTATCTTTTTCCATTGTAAGCATTTCATCCACCATTGCATTCAAAGTTGTAAAAATCAAAAATACAAAAACAAAAGAAAGAAAGAAAAGAGGGCAAATTATGAAAACAAGAAAGGTATAGCCCCATACCAAAAAAGAGAAATAAATCTGAATGTGTGAAAGCTTAAATGCCACTCCTAAAAAACAAACTTCTAGTTAGTCAAACAGCCTAATATTGACTAATTAGTTTTAAATTTTCTACTGATAGGATAGTGAATTTGATTTTCCAAATTGTTTAATATTGGCTTATCAGTAGATAGATTAGGATATAAATTAAAGGTTCAAACATGTTCAAAATTTGAACCTAAGTTTCCAAAGAGAGATGACTCAAATCTGTTTTATTTTTTGAGTAAAAAAAAGATGTAAATCTGGTTCTAATTAGCTCAAAATATGAACCAGAAAACAAAGTAGGAACAACTCAAACAAAATTCAGAACAGAGCTGTTAAAAAGATGAAGGAAGAGTTTTCAATTTTCAGATCTTAAGCATTCCATTTTGATTTAATTTTCTGTAAAATAAATGTCTATGTGCAGCTTGATTTTATGCCACATATCACAGCAAGTCAAACAGTTTAATCTTGACTTGACTGTTTTTAAATTTATGTTTTAGAATTTAGAGAATTAAAATCTGTTGGACAGTTTAATCCCAACAGATAGTAGAATAGGTAGAGAAGCATCTGAACTCAACTATTTAATCTGAGTTCAGGGAGAAATAAGGAGTAGAATTAGATTATTTTTATGCTTTCAAAAGAATAAAATGTTGTAAAAGAGTTTGCCAATCCAAGTGCACTCTAATGAAGAAAAAATGTTAGATCTGTAGGATTGGGTAGGTAGAAAGTTTGTATTGATGAAGATCCATTATTTTATGGTTGCTAATATGTTTTTAGAGAAAGTCATCTCAGCAAAGGAAAAGTAGCCCAATGGATTAGGCACAGGTCAGCCTCCCAGAGAATGCAAGTCTGAAGTTCTTGATGACTTCAAGAAGGCACCATCCCCAAGTGGAGCCACTGTTAGCCAACTATAAAAAATTTTATACCAAATGCTGGCTAAAAAACTTTTTTGAGCCTTCAAGGAAAAGTTTTCATTGCTAAAATTGTTGGCTCTTGAAGACTCCTTGTAGGCCTCATGCCTATCCTCTGTCCAAAACTTCACTGTTGTTCCCATTTTACATTTAGAAATCCTGCTGATTTCCAGGCCAGAATACTGTTGCAAGCACCCTTTTCCCCCTTCCCTTCTTCCAAAACTAACCTCAGTTTTTATCCTTTCATCTCCCATGAAAAATCCCTCATTTTCATAATTTTTCCCTTTCCCCTTCATCAAAAACCCCTTGACAAGGTTGAAAACTCCTTTTTTGCTTATCAGAACCCCTCTAACCCTTTGAAAATCATTGAAAAACTATAAAAACCCACATTTTGGGTGTATATGGGTCCTAGACCTTTTCCCATTAGCCCTCGGTCATATCAGTCCCATGCGCCCACGGCCCCACAATCGGGCGCCAAGCCATTTTTTAATTATTCATGCCAAAGTTTAAAACCTTTGATTATATATATAAAACCTCTATTTATATTAATTTTCCGACATTTTTTTATTTTATTAAATTTTTCACCGATACAAGTTTTAAATCGTTCCACACCGTTGATCTGATCTGAAGATCGGACA
Source organism: Pinus albicaulis (assembly GCA_034641835.2). NCBI lineage: Eukaryota > Viridiplantae > Streptophyta > Pinopsida > Pinales > Pinaceae > Pinus > Pinus albicaulis. The sequence continues at coordinate 530,695,004 of CM076580.1, forward strand.
GTGCGGAGTCTGTCTCCGGTGGTCCCCACATTCCACTAACCCATCCCAAAAATCGCGTGGTTTTCATCGCACCGCCTTTGGGTGACAACGGTTTTTTCCCGATCGCCAGCGATTCCACTCATCGATTGACATGTGGCCTGGCCACTGTTCACAAAACCGCCGTCCATCGCGCGTTAACATTCGGACGTGGATGCCGCGTGATATCGCCGTACACCATCTGATCTGAGGCCGCCCATCCGACAGTTATCGCTCACCGAAGTTTCCCGACAGTTAACCGAGCTACGGCGCGTCATTAAATCAATCTCCGTCGTCGATCTAATCTGCAGATCAATGGTCCATATTCCATCGCCCTTTTCCGTCACCCAGTCAACATTTCCCGTTTTGACTTTCCATTGCCCATTCCCGACCGTCGATCTCTGCGCGATCGACGGTTCAGATTTAAACGTTTCTTCTGCCTTCCCTTTGTTTCCTACGATCAGTCTCGACCGTTGGATGATTCCATCCAACAGCCCTGCTTCCTTTACGTGTCCTCTGCAGCAATAAACCTATATATGCAGGATTTTATAATAGTTTTTTGTATTTTGCAGGGTTTAAATGGTTTTCTCACCATTTTTGAAGAAAATTCAAAGGAAGAGGATGACGATATTCCTGCCTTCGATTCACCAAAGAAAATAATCACAGGGGTTAAATCCACGTTTTCATCAATCATCCATGAATCATTGATGCCACATAACCCTGCACAGCCCTGCATATCAGAAAAACCATGAATCCGGCGCAGTCAGAGAGTATCAGTGACAAAGACCAAAATTTATCAGAACAGAAGATTAAGGGACAGATTTTGCGGGGATTACGGCTAAGAATGTTTATCAAAAGCCTAATCCCCAATTTAAAACACAGTTTAAAGAAAATCTGAAGTTTTTTATCGACAGGAAACCCTCCACCGCCACAAATTGAGGCAAATTGATCCCTCTAGCTACCACGATGCCACCTTTGCCTCAAAGTATTCAATCAGAGGCTCAATTTATTGATCAGGATCAGATATTTATCTCAGTGTAGCTAGAAAGTTACTTCTGCAAGGAAACTTAATGCAAAGAAAATTTGCAGAGTTACTTCGACGCCACACAAAGCCTCAAAGGTCAACAAAAGCTCCCACCGAGCTTAAATATTTATGTAAATAATTTAATACAGAGGATATGAATGTAAGTTTCTTCATTGAGCCCCTCAAAGGCCAAGAAGCCATTAAGTCTATGTTAAATGCAATTGAGATCTTTTATCAGATCTCACCTCCTCATTCTTCTATATATACTACTGCAGAAGATGAGAGAGGGGTTGGTTGTAGAACTTTGAAATATATTTGAGCTTAAACTTTTGATTGTAAATAGTATTCACTGGCCCTTGGAGCTCTGATTGTGATAGATTAGTTAGGCTGGATAGTGAAGATGATTGCTGAACTGAAACATTGGACCTGAGTACTGTAACTGGTTTGACATCAATAAACAAGTTGTTTCTTGGGATCCTGGTCTATATCACTGGTGAAGTGCTCCTTTCTTTGTTATTGTTTTCTTTCTATGTATGTCATATTTTCCGCTTTTCTATGATAAAGAACAACATTTATAGAGCTAGGACCTACTGTATATCAGTAACCTTCTCTAACTGAAAATATTTATCTAAATGTTTTCCTCTAATTTGTTTATTTAAGAATGATTTAATACAGTTTAAGAAGTTAGGAATGCTGGAGTTCCCTCGTCCTACTGTTTGCTTTAAACATTGTTCTTGAAAGTTATTTTCCTTATTTTTCATATTAAAGATGACTATGGAAGATATGGTGTGCCCTGGTCTTGGTTTTTCTCCAAAAGCAGATTCTGAAAGTTTCCCATGGTGTTGACTGAAAGAAAAATATGTTTGAAAGTACTTTATCTGATCTTAAGTTTATACTTTGTTTCCCTTATATGTTTTCATACTTTCTGAAGATAATTATGTGGATTACGGGATTGTTTGTCAATTAAGCTGCTTTAATACAAACTTGCCCAAGAGGTCAATGGTTAGCCCTGCACTTGGTTGGTTTTAAATAGTTACTTAAGAGGCTTTTCTTGTTTGGACTGACTATAAATCCTTTGTGAAATTATTATCAGTTTCCACCATCTCCAACACTTTGTTGTTTCCATTCCATTACTCTAATCTCAATAATCTTGTGATGTAGATGACTTGCCCCTTGGATCACTCTTGATGTTGTTGTTCAATTAAAGCCCTGTTATGACTCCATAGCCCAACGGACTAAAAACCAGCGTTATATCTATCTCTTTAGCCAAATCTGTTCTATTCACTTGCAACTTCTCATCTTTGAAACTTTTCACACTTAGAAATTTCTCATGAAAGTAGTATTCATGCTCAACCATCCAAAAAAAAAACAAAACCCTTGGCCTTCATAACTAGCCTAATATCATAACCCCAAACTTCAAAGACAAATCCATCTTTGCACTTATTGGAGATATCCCTCTCTGGATTCAGGAGGGCTAGATCCTAGAATCCCAAAGTCGGTTGAAATAATGTTGCTTCTGCAGTTTTAGTCTCACCAATCTGCTAAAATTACAGATTCCCCAGTGGAGTCGCCAGAAATGTTAGGAATCTGTAATTTTAGCAGATTGGTGAGACTAAAACTGTAGAAGCAACATTATTTCAACCAACTTTGGGATTCTAGGATCTAGCCCTCCTAAATCCGGAGAGGGATATCTCCAATAAGTGCAAAGATGGATTTGTCTTTGAAGTTTGGGGTTATGATACTAGGCTAGTTATGAAGGCCAAGGGTTTTGTTTGTTTTTTGGATGGTCGAGCATGAATACTACTTTGAGGAGAAATTTCTAAGTGTGAAAAGTATCAAAGGTGAGAAGTTGCAAGTGAATAGAACAGCTTTGGCTAAAGAGATAGATACAATACCAGTTTTAAGTCCGTTGGGCTATGGAGTCATAACAGGGCTTTAATTGAACAACAACATCAAGAGTGATCCAAGGGGCAAGTCATCTACATCATAAGATTATTGAGATTAGAGTGATGGAATGGAAACAATAAAGTGCTGGAGATGGTGGAAACTAATAATAATTTCACAAAGGATTTATGGTCAGTCCAAACAAGAAAAGCCTCTTAAGTAACTGTTTAAAACCAACCAAGTGCAGGGCTAACCATTGACCTCTTGGGCATGTTTGTATTAAAGCAGCTTAATTGAAAACAATCCAGTAATCCACATAATTACCTTTAGAAAGTATGAAAACATGTAAGGGAAACAAATTATAAACTTAAGATCAGATAAAGTACTTTCAAACCTATTATGCTTTCAGTCAACACCAAGGGAAACTTTCAAAATATGCTTTTGGAGAAAAACCAGGACCAGGGCACACCATATCTTCCATAGTCATCTTTAATAAGAAAAATAAGGAAAATAACTTTCAAGAACAATGTTTAAAGCAAACCGTAGGATGAGGGAACTCCAGCATTCCTAACTTCTTAAACTGTATTAAATCATTCTTAAATAATAAAAAAATTAGAGGAAAACATTTAGATAAAGCTTTTCAGTTAGAGAAGGTTACTGATATACAGTAGGTCCTAGCTCTATAAATGTTGTTCTTTATCAGAGAAAATTGGACAGTATGAAATACATAGAAAGGAAACAATAACAAAGAAAGGAGCACTTCACCAGTGATATAGACCAGGATCCCAAGAAACAACTTGTTTATTGATGTCAAACCAGTTATAGTACTCAAGTTCAGCAATCATCTTCACTATCCAGCCTAACTAATCTATCACAAGCAGAGCTCCAAGGGCCAGTGAATACTATTTAAAATCAGAAGTTTAAGCTCAAATATATTTCAAAGTTCTACAACCAACCCCTCACTCATCTTCAGCAGAAGTATCTATAGAAGGATGAGGAGGTGAGATCTGATAAAAGATCTTAATTACAATTAATACATACTTAAATGGCTTCTTGGCCTTTGAGGGGATCAATGAAGAAACTTACATACATATCCTCTGTATTAAATGATTTACATAAGGATTTAAGCTCGGTGGGAGCTTGTGTTGACCTTTGAGGCTCTGTGTGGCATCGAAGTAAATCTGCAGATGTTATTTGCATTAAGTTTCCTTGCAGAAGTAACTTCCTGGCTGCGTTGAGACAAATATCTGATCCTGATCAATAAATTCGGCCTCTGATTGAATACTTTGAGGCACAGGTGGCGTCGTGGTAGCTAGAGGGATCAATTTGCCTCAATTTGTGGTGGTGGAGGGTTTCCTGTCGATAAAACACTTCAGATTTTCTTTAAAATTTGTTTTAAATTGGGGATTAGGATTTTGATAAACATTATTAGTCGTAATCCCCGTAAAATCTGTCCTTTAATCTTCAGTTCTGATAAATTTTGGTCTTCGTCACTGATACTCTCTGACTGCGCCCGATTCATGGTTTTTCTGATATGCAGGGATGTGCAGGGTTATATGGTATCAATGCTTCATGAATGATTGATGAAAACATGGATTTAACCCCTGTGATGATTTTCTTTGGTGAATCGAAGGCAGGAAGATTGTCATCCTCCGCCTTCGAATTTTCTTCAAAAATGGTGAGAAAACCATTTAAACCCTACAAAATACAAAAAAATAGTATAAAATCCTGCATATATAGGTTTACTTCTGTAGAGGACACGTGGATGAAGCATGGCCATTGGATGGCATCATCCAACAGTCGAGATTGATCATAGGAAAAAAAGGGAAGGCGGAAGAAACGTTTAAATCTGAACCATCGATTGCGCAGAGATCGACAGTCGGGAATGGGCAATGGAATGTCAAAATGGGAAATGTTGACTGGGCGACGGAAAAGAGCGATGGAATATGGACCATCGATCTGCATATCGGATCAACGATAGAGATTGATTTAATGATGCGTCGTAGCACGGTTAACTGTCGGGCAACTTTGGTGAGCGATAGCCGTCGGATGGGCAGCCTCAGATCAGATGGTGTACGGCGATATCTCGCAGCATCCTTGTCCGAACGTTAATGCGCGATGGACGATGGTTTTGTGAATAGTGGCCAGGCCACGTGTCAATCGATGAGTGGAATCGTTGGCGATCGGGAAAAAGCCGCCCTCGCCCAAAGGCGGTGCGATGAATACCGCGCAGTTTTCGGGCAGGTGAGTGGAATGTGGGGACCATCGGGAGATGGACTCCACACCGTTCGATCTTCAGACCAGATCGATGGTGCGGAAAAATTTAAAACCTGTACCGGTGGAAAACTTTAGAAAATAATTAAAAACCCAAAATTTGGAAATAAGATAAGTTTTTTAATATTTTCGGGGGGTGGGAAAATAATAAAATAATAAAATCGACGGCTGTTTAATATGACCCAAGGTTTTTTGAAATATTATTTACGAAACGGCCTGGCGCCCGACTACGGGACCGAAGGTTATATTAACGGTAGTACGACCGGGGGCTTTATGGAGGGGGGGTTAAAAACTTTAGCCCAAGGGGGCTTAAGTTCACAATACATAAAAAATATGATTCTTATGGATTTTTGATGATTTTCAAGGGAAATGAGGGTTCCGATATAGTTTAAAAAATGAGTTTTAAACTATGTAAAAAGGATTTTCACGAAAGGGAGAAAAGGAATCATGAAAATAGAGGATTTTTATGGGAAATGGAGGGATAAAAACTGAGGTTAGTTTTGGAAGAAGGGAAGGGGGAAAAAGGTGCTTGCAGCAGTGTTCTGGCTTGGAAATCAGCAGGATTTCTAAGTATAAAATGGGAACAGCAGTGAAGATTTGGACAGAGGAGAGGCATGAGGCCTTCAAAAGTCTTCAAGAGCCAACAATTTTTAGCAATGAAATTTTTTCCTTGAAGGCTCAAAAAGTCTTAGCCACCTTTTGATATAACAAATTTTATAGGTGGCTAACACACACAAACCCCTTGAGTTCTATGACATTCCTGGGCTCAGGCCAATCTCTGATAGCCTGGATCTTCTCCTCATGTACCCTCACTCCATCTACTCCTATGATGTGCCCCAAATACAACATCTCTGTGAGGCCAAATTCACATTTGGAGAGCTTGGCATAGAATTTCTGCTCCTTAAGGATATCTAAAACTGTCTCAATATGCTGCAAGTGCTCCTCCCAAGTGCGGTTGTAGATAAGAATATCATCAAAGAAGACCAATACAAACTTTCTCAAATGACCCCGGAAGATGTGGTTCATGCACGATTGGAAAGTTGCTAGGGCATTGGTCAATCCAAAGGGAATTACCAGAAACTCAAAATGCCCATAGTGACATCTAAATGTTGTCCTGGGGATATCTTGCTCTCTCACCTTGATTTGATGATACCCGGATCTAAAATCAATCTTGGAGAAGTATTTAGATCCCCTCAACTCATCCATGAGTTCATCAATCCTGGGTATAGGGTACCTGTTCTTCATGGCCTTCTTGTTCAAGGCCCTATAATCAATGAACATCCTCAATGTGCCATCTTTCTTCTTTACTAAAACCACTGAAGAAGAAAAAGGACTAGTACTAGGTCGGATGTGTCCTAGAGCTAGCAACTCTTGGATAGCCCTCTTAATCTTATCCCTATAAGACTTGGGGTGCTTATAAGGAGTGGTGATTACTGCTTGGATCCCTTTTTCTAACTCAATAGTGTGTTCAAACCCTCGATCAAGAGGTCTCCCTGGTGGGATATCTCCAAATACTGTAGAATACCGGTCCAAGAGAGACCGAACATCTGGATGGACTGGTGAATCCTTGCCCCTTACCTCTGATATATGCAGCTCCACTGCCCATTTAAAATCCCCTCTGTGCAGATCTGCCTCCATCCTATGTGATGAAACAATCTGAGGGGGGTATGTGTTTATACCCTTGATCTTTTGATACTGGCCATCCTTTCCTCTTGTCCATTCCATCTCCAAAGTTCTCCAATTAGTGGTAACTCTCCTAAGAGTGATTAACCACTAGACTCCCAATATGCCATTGGTGTTTGGAATGTCTACCAAAAAGAAGTGGTCTGTCAAGGTGTAGGTCCCCATGGTAATGGTTAGTGCCGGAACATACTTGGCACACTGCAAGGTCATAGCTCCTGGGACCAAAAATGAGAATCCCTCAAAATCCTCCATGTGGATTCCTCTCCTTTGTACCAGTTGTGCATCAATAAAATTATGAGTATCCCCACTATCTATCAACACAAAGACTCTTTTCCCCATAATAGTACCTCTCACACTCAAAGTTAGATACTTTGGGACCCCTCTTAACGCTGCAATAGCTCCCCCTCTTGGAGAAAATTCTTCTATGGATGGTACAGCACTGGCATCCTTCTTGGAGAAGGTATTGACATGATGTGTCCTTCCTGAAACACATTCTCCCTCCAAATCCCGAACATGGATTGTATTCCTTGGTCCTAAGTAAGCCTCCTGCTACAATAATGTTCTTGCCCTAGGCAAGATGTGTTGTAGGTCTCTAGCTTTCTCCACAGCTTCAAGGAGTGTGGTTGGTTTAGTGGATTTGACCAACCCCTACAATGGTTCAGCCACCCCATTAATAAACATGCATACCTTCCTACCCATAGTGAGGTTGGATACCATCACTGAAAGCTTCAAATACTCAACAATATAATCCTCAAGATATCCCTCCTGCTTGAGCTTGGTTACCTTGAAAAAATGGGCTTCCGGATCTCTTGGATCAAATATCTCCACTAGCTTCTTGGTGAAAGTTGAGTATGAAGTGATGTGATGATGCCCAAGTGTGGTCAGTCCATGAAACCACCATTCTTAAGCTTTCCCTTCTAGGTGTAGCGTAACTATCTTGATAGCTTCTATTTCAGAAACCTTGTTGAGCTAGAAGTATGTGTCCAGCTTCTCCACCCAAGCCTTGGCTTTACACTTGGGTGTCCCATAAAATGTGGGAAAGAAGAACCCTACCATACTATGTTGTAGGGCTGATCCCTGCATCAAGTTCTCCTCCTTCCATCCTTGGTCCGGGAAAACTCCTGAAAGCTCAAGTGCTCTTTAAACCCTTGAGATTGGAGTTCATATTATTCAAAATACTCTCCCATGTTTCCCTCCTTATCTCCTCCAATTAGAAATGAAGGCATGGTAGAGAGTTTTGGTGTAGCCGTATGCCCCATGCCATTTGCAGTGATGGTGCTTGCCTCATGGAAAAACCGTATAGAATCCCTTTCATGTCTCATCTCCTTGAGGTCCCTTGCAATTTTATACAGGGTTTGAAGTAGGAGATTCAAAATATCTTCCTCCTCCATGCTGAAGATAAATTCCCCCCACAAGCTTAGCCAAGAGCAGAGCTTTGATACCATTGTAATATTCCTTTTCAGGAATTTTTGCAATATCTTCAATGAGGATGCTGTATAAGGAAAACCATGAAATAAAAACACACAATAGGACTTGGATCCTCTTATATATGTTGTATGTAGCTTAAATGTTACATGGCATCAGAAACAAATCATTCTAGCTACACTAAACATATCTCCCCAGCTCATATATGCTCAAAAACACCCCAATCCTGCAACTTCACAAAATAGAATTGCTGAAGACTGAAAAAATGTAATTTTTATTAGGGAATATACAGAAAAATATGGTTTAATACAAATCTAGAGCTTTCATTAATCATATAATCAGAAATGAGAGGTTTGACCCCTTTTACAAGCACATCAGAACATCCCGACAAGGGTTTCCGGCAAAATAGCAATATAAAATGCAGCACTGCAGAAAATAATGTTGTACCCTGAAAGTCTATATTAGAAAAGAATGAATATGATCTGAAATAGATGAGTAATATAGAAATTGTCCCAGGGCCTTCTTCAATAGACCTCCCAGAGTGAAATAGACACCTCCTTCTTCGAAACAAGCACAAAATAGGAGGGTTTAACCCAGCAGTTGTTGATACTGTAGAAATGACGTAGTTACTAGAAGTGACTGCACTGTATATGATGCATAATGGATATCCTCAAGATAGATGATGAAAAATAAGCTCAGGACCTTCCCCTTAGATCTCACATTCAGCTAGACCAAAGGTGAAGATAAAATTCCTGCATGAGAATTCTTTTGCACTAAACAATGCTGCAACTACAGCTAAACAGCTGGAGCTTGCAATCAGTCAAAAGACCAAACAAAGATGATTAATGAATGCCATCCTTGCTGCTATCTCCTCCTTCTTATCCTTGGTGAGCTTCCTCACCCTGGACCCCACTCATTGACGAGGTGACTTTCTTGAGAAGATTCCCCTTTCAAAACTGCGCTGCCCTAGTTGGTTTCCCTTCTCTTGTAGCAGTTCTGTTGACTTGGTCAATTGGATCTAGCTCATTGCTTTGCCCCTATTTCACACCAAAGTGGCTTTATTTTTCCTCCTAATCCAATCCCTTTTCACACTGGGATATGTTTTATTGTCCTTCCTACTCTTATATTTCAAAAATGGAGCAGTTATAATATTCCAAGTAGCAGTGGCTAATTGGGAATATTACAATGTTGTTTCGTTCTCTATCTCTTTGTATTGTTGTGTTATAATCCACTGGATAGAACCTCTTTGTAATATATTCGGTTAAAGCTCATGTTAAGGAGCATTGTAATATTCTGTTGCCTATACGTGAATTAAAATATGATCAGAGTTTGTTGTTCCCAGTATATGTTGTAGTCCAGATTGATTAGTATGGTAGTATTTTAAAATTTTATTGATCGTTTTTCTGAATGCGCTTCTAAGGAATATCTCCTAGGTAATTTTGCATTTGCTTAAGCTCTGAGATAGTTCGGGTTCATACATATTTAATCTGCTAGATTGATATCAATCTACTCCCAACCTTAGTAAGGTCGTGGTACGCCTCGGGTGAGACTCTCTGCTCCTCGGAGTAGGGTGAAAATGCCGGCGTGGTGCTAGACTACAGTAGAAATCCTTGTTGGCCTCTAATCTGAACCTGGGTCTTGCTTATGACACCTTTTTCCTTGCCAACACTTGTTTCTTCTTTTGTGCCATAATCATTTCTGTCATCTCTACAATTGTTAATTATTGTATCTTGTTATTTCGATTTTTGTGTGATGTTAGAATTCGTTTGCGTAGTTTACCTTTGTTGTTGAGATAAATCTTAGATGTTGTTACTCTTACACTTGCATATCATTCTTTAATGAGTTTCTAAAATTAGCATTACATTTGATTATTGTTCCTTTTGAGTGATATTCTGATAGATATCCAATTATTGATTAATTTATTCTTAATTAAATGCCTTAATAGTTTATTTTTGTTCATTTACTACAATTTCTCTTTTCAATAGATAATTGTTAGGTAGTAATTATTTAAGTGTGATTCTCTCAATTCATGAGTTTGGATTCAGTTTATTTAGAAATTAATTGAGAATAGATCAAGGTTTATGGTTTATAAAATCTTTAAGGTTTGCTTTTGAATTATTCTAGATTGAACTTCGAGAATTAGAGATTAATTATTGCAACGATTTAGAATAAATTATTCTTAAATAAATTTTGATTTCACTCTGCATAAACAATGCAAACACTCTTGAAATAAATAGATGAATCCTTGAGTGATAATTAATGTAGGTATTAAGACCGATTTTCAGAGTCATCTTAGTGCACTAACAATTATGTTCTTCCTTTCTGCAACCCCATTATGTTGTGGGTTATGAGGTGTTATCAATTCCCTTCAAATTCCTTCTAAAGCACAAAAGTTATTGAATTCATTAGAGACATTTTCTCCATCATTATCGATCCTCAGATCCTTCACCTTCTTCCCTGTATCTTTCTTGAAAAGTGATTTGAACTCATGAAACTCAGAGAATGTCTGATCTTTATTCTTCATGAAGAAAATCCAACAATTTTGTGAAAAATAATCTACAAAAATCACATAATACCTATGTTTTGTTGTGGAAGCCACTAAGAACGGTCCACGCATGTCTAAGTGAAATCTCTTAAGGATCGCATTTGCTCAACTTTCCTTATCGTAAAATGTGGCTTTGGTATACTTCCCTAATGTACACCCTTTTCATGTACATCGCTGCGTAAGTGCACACTTTGGAAGTCTTGTAGAAATATGTTGGATGATCTTCAAAGCACCATGGTGTAGATTGCCCAATCTCCTGTGCCATAACTCACTGATGTCTCAGATCTCCACCTTCTCTGCTTTCATGCTCAAGGTAGAAAAATATTATACATCCAATTTGTAGAGGTTCTTTACTCAAACCCAAATATTATTCACTTGTCTCATGGATTTGTGAAAAAGGAACACCTTTCCTTCACTAAATATCACATCATACCCATGGTCTTCCAACATAGCAACAAAAACCAAATTATTCTTTTAACTAGAAACATACATGACATATTTTAATGTGAGAGAAGTACTTGACTCCATCTGAAATGTAACTGTACCTATGATGGTAGCGCTATATCTCCTATCATATCCCATCACGATATGCATCTGGAGATCTTTCTCCTCCAAGTTACTGAAGAATTCTTTGTTGTCGGTCATATGGAACAAAACTCCACTATCTAAGTACCACACAATACCCATCACTGATGACACCGTGCATGTGATAAGGGTGAAATCCAACTCAAATTTTGAAGCATGTGCTTCACCTACCGCTCCTCCTAAGGACTTATTGTTGGTCTTCTTGTGCGGAAACTTTGTAGCATAGTGACGAACCTCGTGACAGTGAATTTTTTTTACCTTTGACAAGTCTCACTTCTTGCTTGCCTAAATGGAATTTGAATCTGAATGGGACACCTTCCCTTTCCCTTTATTTTCCATTCCAGCCAAGGCACAATTATCCTCATCATCAGTCTTTGATGAAGATCCATCTCTCGTGTTCCACTAAATCTGTTCTTGTACCAAGTCGGACCATAATCACTCCCACTCTGGTAGCTTCTCCCTCCCATTCACCGAGTCCTGGTAGCTATGCCAGCTCTTGGGAAGGCCTAGAAGTGCTAGGCTCACCAAATCATCCTAGGAAACTGTCACCTCAACACTTCCAATCTCATCTCAACATTGAGTGAACTTTGTCAAGTATTTTGGAATCATGTTGCCCTTCTCCATCTTGATCTTTTTGAGATTTTCCTTCAGAACCAACTTCATGTGGTCGTTGTTGTTCCGAAACATATATGTTAAGGCCTTCCACATATCATATGATGTTTCCTTTCCATGGAGGGTTGAGACAATATGATCTCAAACTCCTTCTAACAATATCCTTCTCACCTTTGGTACATTCTTCTTCCATGCATCAAGAAGTTGAGCATCTGTTGCTACGCTCTGGGGAATATCACTGTCTATGAATGCCTTCAGTCTATTTTTCTATAGCATTTCCTCCATCCTATCCTTATATGCTATGTAATTCGAACTACCCTCAAGAGAATATTCGATTCTCAAGCCTGTGAAAGACATCTTGATCTGATACTTGTCTTGAAGAATAAATCTGCAAATTCGATTCACATGTTCAAAACAAACTCTAGTTCTTCTCTTCAACTGATATTGTAATGTACTAATGCTGAATGAATTCTACAAATTGTAGAAACCAATTTCCATCACACAATCACATAAAAAAGTGAAAGAAATAATTTTAAATCGCACAACATAAGATATATTTGGGGAAAGCCTCAACTAAAAACCTCACTATCTATATATTGCACATGTTAGCCACTGATAAATTCTATTATATCAAGAGGTGGCTAATTTTGTTTTTCAAAACTCCAAGAGATAATTCCCCTTTGAGAACCTATCATCCTTGAAGTTTTTATGAAGATAACTAATACTTTAGTTAATCTTCACTGTTGTTTCCTTTCTAAACCTGAAAAATCTGTTGTTTGCCTAAAGAAAAAGACTGCTGAAGAACCCACTTTCCCTTCATTTTTCTCCTCCTTTCATTCATAATTAACCTCCATTTTTATCCCCTTTTTCCTCATGAAATTCCTCCATTTTCCTCATTTCTTGTCTTCCATTCATAAAAACCCCTTTGATAAGGTTTAAAAATCTTTTTTTTACCTTATCGAAAGCTTGCAAAATCCTTTGAAATACTTGAAAAATCATAAAAAGCAGCCTTTTTGTGCTAAGGCCTTAAGCCCTTTTGGCCCTAGCCCCCAAACCACTTCCCCACCATATAACCTGTGCCCAGGACCAAGAGTTAAGTCTCGAGTGCTAATCATAATCGGAGGTTTGCGATGGGCACATTTCTTTGTTTAAAGGAAAAAATCCCGATGCGATTGGCCCCTGTTCTTTTTAAAGCCCCCGACTCCTCCGCTCTCCTTCACGTAATCCAGAGCCCGCAATCAGGCAATAAAAAATAATAAAAACCTTTGACGATCCTTTTTCCTCCTTTATGTTTCATAAAAAATCCAATTTTCCAACTTTTTCATTAAGTCTGATGGTTCATTGGTTGGACGAATACCAACCGTTGATCTAACCCAATCAATGACCATCAGAATCTCGCATCGCAAAAGTTCATTGGATGCATTTAAGTTTTGCCTCCCTTTTCCTCCAATTCCGATAAGCCCCTCCTGGCTAAAAGCCCCTAACCACTTCCCCTCCATGCAACTGGGCGCTAAGACCAAGCGCTAAACCACAAGGCACTTATCACAATCGGAAGTTTGAATGAGCGTTTCCCTTTATTAAAAGAAAAACCCTGATGCAATGGTATTTTGTTATGAAGGCCTGAGCAGAAATATCAACCATCGATCCCTATAGATCTAACGGCCAACGTTGTTTTCACCTCGCGCCCTTTGCATCATTCTATAGTCCTCGTTGCAATCTCTGTCGTTGATTCACCATTCTGATCAATGACTCTAATATAATTGCATCGCAAATTTTCTGTGCACCATTCCTCTCTCCCCTACTGATTGGTTACCCCCGATTGGATCTGGGCCATTCATTTCACTCATTCGATGGTCCAGATCAAACCTTTCACCCTTTGTTAAATTCATAAAACCCGCTATATAAAGTCTTCGATGAATATCCACCATTTATCTCTGCAGATCAACGACTCACATTAACCCAACCCTAGCCTCATATTTTATTCCATTAACCCCAAGATTAAATATGAGCAGTTGATATGTTTCTTCCAATGGTCCATATTTAAACTGATAGGCCCAACTCCTTTGGGTCCTACCTTTTCCTAGATCAAATCTCCGTTGTTCATCCCCTGATCCAACGGTCAAGATCAAAACTGCCTTGACCCTGCCCCACCTTTTATCGCCTATGCATCTATTCTCCATCGCGCTCTCCTCACGACCGTCCGATCTAAGGCCCCAAATCTGACGACCAGCGCGCAGTTTCACGTAATTTTGAGTCTGGAGGTTAATGTTTTAAAATTACGCGATATAGGTGGTTTTGAAAAGCCACGTGTCAAACGCTAACGCATATCGTGTGCAAAAAGGTAATACCACCTTCCCTCCTTTTTATCGCGCGAAACTAGTGGTTTCTATGGCTGAAACCGCTTTACCAAATTTATATTACATTCCATCGCGTTTAATCTCCACCGTTGATCTTTGAGATCTAACGGTCCCAGTTTAATCCAACCATTACATTATCGCCCTCCGCCTTTCTTCCAAGGGACTTCGTCAATTTACCTCCACCGTTGATCTTTGTGGCTAATCTCATTCGATGGTCTAGATTCTTTCTGAAACCCCGAATTTCATTTAACCCTTTTTCGCCGTCGATAAAGGTTTTCTTCCATTTTCTTTACGTTTTCTTCCATTTTATCATAATATTACCCCCTTTGCATCATATTAACCTGATTAATCTCGGCCGTTGATCAATCTTATCTAACGGCCCAAACTTAATCCAATCACCGTTTATCCAACCGCCTCTCCTTTTGACCCCAACAAGCAATCTTGATCATTGCTTCTATTCATCCAACGGCCACGCTCAAACCTAAACCTCCAAAGAAGTTTAAACCTTTTCCCTGTAGGATTTTCTAACTTTTCTATGTTTTTGCAGGTTTTAAAGGTTTCTCAGTTGTTTAAAAAGAGATCAAAGGCTGGGGATGACGATCCCCCAGGCCTTTATTTTACAAAGGAAATCATTCCACAGGGTTTCAAATTTTATTTTATCAGTGCCTCCACTGATGCCTTTATGCAACCTATGCATGCCTGCAACAACAATAGAAACACAACAAACACCACAACCGAAGAGTATCATTTTGATAGGATGAAATCAAAAGTAGAAAACCTATTTGAATACTGTTAACACAGTTTTGGAAGGATTAAGGCATTAATTCGATTAATCGAAGACTTGATCCACAATTGAAGACAATTTGAAGACCAAAAGACAGAAATTAGGTTTCATTAAGCCTAAAACATAGAACTCAAGTAAATTAAAGGTGTTTTAGGTTAAAAAAATAATATCTATCAGTTCGAGAAACCTCCACTACCACATCAAAGGCTAATTGAATCCTCTGCAGCTACCAAAAGACACCTGCAGCCTCAAAGCAATCAAAGAAGGCCTAGTTATTGCCAGAACATAAGATATTTATATAAAGACAACTGAACAGTTATTACCAAAGAAAGAAAAAATTCTCAAACTGTCAGCAGAGTTATTACGAAGATAATAAATAGGCCTCGAAGTCAATATTTTTACCCTTTGAGTTTGAAAAGACAGAAACAGAGTAAATAAACAGAATCATAATTCAATGCCCTCCTACCTTAGGCCTTGCATGGTTTTCGAGGTTTGGAGCTGCATTTAGAGTAGAATTTATTTCATTTCAAACCTAACACTCCTCCACCTCCTCATTTCTTCTATAAATACTTATGAAGAATATGAGATACAGTTGGTTGATCACTAGTTGTAATACTGAAACTCTCTGAAATAATACATAGTCTGTTGAAGTTGAAGAATAAATTGAGTCTTGGAAGCCCTGATGATGTTGTTGCATGCTTGTTCTTGAGAAGGCTCTATCATTGGATCCATGAGCTTGGCTGTTGGTGAAGTATTCTGAACTGTTTAATGTTTTCTCCTATTTTTATTTTGTTCCATAATTTCTTACTACAGTAGGATGAAAGTTTTAGGCTAAGAAATGACTCCTGGAAGCACCTTAGACCTGTTTATCCTTCACTGTTTTATGTTTTCTTCTGCTCAGGTATTTTAGAGTCTTTAATCTCTCTCTTTAGTCCTCATGCTTGTTTATTTCTCTAATAGTTCGAATATTTGGTTTCAACATGATTTATGGTTCTCCCTGCTTGTCTTCTGCCACTTAAAGGCTGTTATTGAAGTCTCCCTTTGAAGTATCTTTGTTTATAGTGAGCCAAGGAGGTCTATTTTGATCATGCCCTTTGTACTTGCTTAAACGGTTGTCTTAAAGGTCTTTTATAGTTGTGATCATAGATGTATTAGGTGTTCCCTCTTCTATGACTGCAATTATCAGTAAATCTTTTATGTTTTTCTAAGTCATTTGAAATAAAATCTTTGAAGAAATAGGATGTGCTCCCGAATATTAGATTTCATTTTAAAAGTTGTTTTGAAGTCATTATTTGCTTAAAGTGTGGTTTGTAGAATTTATGGTTAGCCCTGTCTATCAAATACCTCTTTATTGTTCAAGTCATGTTTTCAAATTCCCTTTGTTGAGAATTAAACCTCTCTTTCTAAGCCATTAATGTCCATCTCATTCATAAACTAAAGGATCCTGTGGCCAAGTTAGATTTTCCCTTTGATATCCCATATCCATTGATAAGTTTGTCATAACCTCTTTTTGACTCAATTTCCCAATGAAACTAATACTCCTTCTTTCTACCTACCTTTCCTAGACCTTTCATATTCTACTGTATCAATTCAACCAAACAAACAAACAAACACTTGCGCTTAATAACTAGTCTAAAACTAATATCCAAAGCACACAAGTTAAACCTTTGAAAAACAAATAAATTTGAGAGATCCCTCTTTGAGAATAGGAGGACTAGATCCTAGAACTCTAAAGATTGGTTTGATGTTGCCTTGTCTTTTGATTTGCCAAACTATCAAAAAACGGGAGACCAACATAATGGCGATCACGGTGGGACACTGAGTAAAATCTTTAAAAAAAAACACTCGTTGTCCAGTATAACATAAGTAGCCTTCTTCAAGCGCTACCTGAAAAAATGTTAATCATGATAGGACTTATTTGAATCAGTGAAAAAATTAAGTAACCCTTAGGATTCTCATAGAACCTTATCAAACCTTGAAGGAATCAGTTAACAAGCCATAAGAGTGAACTATGTATGTTTAAACACCTTAGCTAAGTGTTAAAATAGATTTAGGACACTCTCATAACCCATAGGACTGAAAAAACTCAAAAAAACCCGAAAATATTTCAGTTTGGCTTCATAATAAACATGGTGGTGGAACCATCCAATATTTTACCTTCATAGAAGCTAAAAAACTTCCACCTGGCGACTCCACTAGCCCCAGTAGGCCCATTACTCATCTAGGTCTCCAGATCTCTTTAGGACTGTGTTAAACAGCCTTGAAGAAGTTTAGAAGCCTAGTCCCATACTATATAAGACATTGTGAGAGGTAAAACTTCCAAAAAATAGTCCCTAAAATTTTAACCTCTCTCATTTTTGAAAAGCAGTCTGGCTTCACATAGGATCAACACTAGATCCCATCCAGACCCAAATCCTACTTTGATAGTTGAAAATCCAGAGAGAATTTTGCGGCAGACTTCCAAGTCTGGAAAATCAGCTGCTAATAGTAGCCTCTTAAGAACAAAATCTTTCCCTGAAAACCTTGTTGACTTAGAGAATTTACACTTTGATTTACATCATACAAGGAACATCTTTAGAACTAGATCTCAGGGTTATTTAAACCAAACTGATCTTGACTTTGCAGATTTGCAACAGAGCTTTAGTAGAGAAGCCTCACCTTCCACTCCTCCTGATTCCCAGATTCTTCATCACTTTAGCCTTTTCCATAACAAATCTGCTCAAAACCAGTTTGCTGGCCCAAGTGTTTCTTCCACTCCAATTCATACTACCACTATTCAGAACACTCCAGTTCAGCTCACTTTCACTCTTGCAAATCCAACCTTCCTTCCAGCCATGGCAACATGGTATGCCCCATTAGTGTTACCACAACCTCTGCTTCCCTTACCAAATGATTATCAATCAAAAATTCCTCATTTCACCACAAAAGAGTCTACAACAACT
Organism: Pinus albicaulis; assembly: GCA_034641835.2. NCBI lineage: Eukaryota > Viridiplantae > Streptophyta > Pinopsida > Pinales > Pinaceae > Pinus > Pinus albicaulis. The sequence continues at coordinate 530,713,134 of CM076580.1, forward strand.
CAGCATCATGTAGATAGGATGGAAGATGCTTTTGATTACATGGAGATAGAAGAAGAAACCGTTAAGATGAGGATCTTCGCCCAAAGTTTAGGAGGAGATGTAAAGAAGTGGTTTAAATATTTACCTCCTAGTAGCATCAATGATCTCCCTTCTTTGCATCAAACATTCATCATCAAATGGGAAATGAAAAATAACCCTCTCCAAATACTAGCAGAGTATAGCAGTCTCAAAAGAAATCAAGGGGAGAGTGTTCATGACTACTCCACTAGCTTTAACAGTGTTTACAATGCTCTTCCACCTCACAGGAAACCTCCCCAAGGCATGGCCTTAGTGAGATACCCTGAAGGTTTTGATGCTGAAATGGCCTATCAGCTAAGGGAGAGAGATTACTTAACATTAGAAGACATGCAGAAGGGAGCTGTGAGCATAGAAGCAAACATAATTGAGAAAAGAAATAGGTTGAGATCAGAGAAGAGGGTAACTTATAAAGATGACATTGCACCCTCAACCTCAACTTCTGACACTAAAATTGATAACCTAGTGAAGGTAATGGAGAGGATGCTTGAAAATATCAACTTTAATGATAGAGTGCCACCAAGAGAACCTCAAAACAACCAAAATAGAAATAGAAATCAGAATTATAGAAGAGAAAACAATCAAGATAAGCAAAAAGAAAGTGACCAACAGGTTAGACCTCCCTTCCAACAAAGCCATGTAGATCAATATGAGGAAGATAGGGAGATCGAAAGGTTGGGAGAAGGTCATGTGAACTTGATTGGATCGGACAGTGGGGATGATGTTTTCCTCATTGAAGAAGAATAAGGTTTCTTCTCCTCTGATCAAAATACAAACACCTATGAATATTTTTATGATTATAGATTGGGGTTTGAAAATGAAATCATGGAGGTACACAAAAAATATGATCTTAGGAGCAAAGGGAACGTAGAAAATTCAAAGGATAAAAACACTAGTACTGCTGTCAAGAAAAACACAGAAAGTCAGCCTAAGAAGATAGTAGACAAACCTATCATTTTGGCTAAAAAACCTGATTTAAACGAAGAGAAAAATAGCCAGCCAAATGTTGAACAGAGTACCCCTAGCACTTCAGCTAGTAGTCCTAACAAAACTGTCCCAATTACCAGTCCAAACAAGGTTCAGCAAATCAAAATTGCTGAAAGGAATTCAATTGAAAATATAGATGTAAATATGACCAAATCAATTGTTCCTTTCAGCCTTGAGGGAGAGATTGAAAAGATAAAAATTACCATCCCTCTAGCTGAACTAGTAACCCAAGAAGTGTACAAAAACCAAGTTTTAAAAGCTTTGAACTTAGGAAGTGATATTGATATCTTAAACTTGACAGATGACAAGCCTGAGTTGTTATTTGGTCCAGAAGTTGAAGGAAAATACCCAAAAGGAGTTGTTCCTCCCTTCTATGTCAGTTTGAATATACATGAGAAAATTTTACACAATGCCATGTTAGACTCCGAAGCTTCGCATAATCTTATGCCCAAGGTAGTAATGGAAAGCTTAGGCTTAGAAATTACTAAACCATACAAGGATCTGTATTCCTTTGATTCAAGTAGAGTCAAATTTTTGGGTTTAATCAAAGATCTATGTGTTAACATAGCTCAAATCCCTGCTAAGAGTCTAGTAATGGACATAGTTGTAGCTGACATTCCCCCTAAGTATGGCATGCTCTTATCAAGATCATGGAGAGCCAAACTTCAGGGAAGCCTTCAAATGGACATGTCTTATGCCGCCATCCATTGTTTTAACCAAAACAGAAGATTATACAGGGAATCTCACATGAAGTACATGGTGAGCAACATAGATAAACCAAACAACTCTCCAATCTATTCTATTCAATCAAGTTTAGATTCTTTTATCTTGTACAACGAAGATGAAATCACTCAACAAGATAAGGAAAACGTAGAACCCATCAGTTTATCGAAACAATCAGAACTTCCCTCAAATCAGATTCAAAACATTGAAAATCAACAGCAACAAGAGAATGAAAATAAGACTGATATACTTTGGACAATAAAATTTGATGGATCTTGTAATAAAACAAGTGTAGGGGTAGGTGTGTGGATTCAAAATACAAATCAGAGTTTTTCATATAAATTGGATTTCCCATGCACCAACAATGTTGCTGAGTATGAAGCACTTCTCATAGGCTTACAATTGCTTAAACAAATAGAAGCCAAAAATATATCAATCTTAGGAGATTCTGAACTTATCATAAGACAAATCAAAGGAGAATACTCAGCTAGAAATCCAAGGCTTAGGGAATATCAGAATGCTACCCTTGATTTATTGAAAACCTTTGAAAAATATGAACTTATTTTCATTCCAAGAGCACTAAATCATCTAGCAAATGAACTCGCTTTCAATGCCAGCAACTGCCAAATACTTGAGATAAATGATCAGCTCAGTGTAAAGGTAAAACACAGGCCTTCAGTGCCTGATAACGAAGATCAATGGCAAGTGTTTGATTCTGAAAAACACATAGATGATTTCTTAAAATTAGAGAATGATTTTTCCATACCAATATCAGAAACCAGCCATAAAGAAAACTGTTTGTATATCGACCAAATCCCAGAAGTTGAAATAACGCATTCTGCTGATATAAATCACTGTGAGAATCCTTTTGAAGAAAAATTAATTGACAACGCAGACCAAGAATACTTGGAAGTTTTACGATGCAAGAGCGACAAAATTCCAAGAGGTCTCACACCTTTAGAACATCTTTTCGACTTTAATGATGTAGCCAAAGAACCAAGAATGGAGCCTCTAGAAACAGATGCAGAAGAACACAACATAGGCAGCCTAGCAGAACCCAAGTTGATTAAACTATCCAGCACTCTCCCAGATCACATAAAATCACAATACATAGAGCTTTTCAAGGAGTTTAAAGATGTTTTTGCTTGGGGATACAAAGATCTGAAATATTATGATACTAGTATCATTCAGCACAAGATTCCTTTGAAGGAAAATCAAAAGCCTTTTAAACAAAAAATAAGGAGAATAAACCCTATTTTATTACCTTTAGTTAAGGCAGAAATTGAAAAGATGCATGATGTTGGGATCATAGTACCAATTAGATATTCAGAATGGGTATCAAATTTAGTTTCTGTTAGAAAGAAGACAGGGGAAATCAGGCTCTGTATCGACTTCAGAAATTTAAACAGAGCCTCTCTAAAGGACAACTACCCCTTGCCCAAGATGGACCATATACTTCAAAGGGTAGTTGGGTCAAAAATGATATCACTCTTAGATGGGTTCTCGGGTTACAACTAGGTGTTAGTGCTCCCAAGTGATCAAATCAAAACTGCTTTTACCACACCTTGGGGCACCTTTATGTATGTCAAAATTCCTTTCGGATTGATGAATGCGGGGGCCACCTTCCAAAGGGCCATGGACATAGCCTTCTCTGAAGATATTGGCTATTTCATTATCATTTACCTTGATGACATAACCGTTTTCTCAAAAACTGATGAAGAACATTTGATTCATTTGAGAAACGTTTTTGAGAAGTGTAGGAAATTTGGCTTATCTTTGAATCCCAAGAAGACACTCTTTGGTCTCCAAGAAGGTAAAATTATTGGCCATATAATTTCAAAAGAGGGAATCAAAATAGACCCTACAAGGATAGATGGCATATTGCACATCAGCCATCCAAGAAGCCTCAAAGAATTACAATCTTTCATTGGAAAGATTAATTTTTTGAGGAGGTTTATCCCCAACCTTGCTGAGCTATTAAAAAACATTACAAACATGCTCAAGAAAGATGTAGGTATGAAATGGACTACACAAGCTAAACAATCATTTGAACTGGTTAAACAAGCTCTTACTCAAACACCAGTCTTGATCAGTCCAGATTTCACCAAAGACTTTTATATCTTTTATTTTGCATCCGAGCATACAATAGCTGCAGTTTTACTTCAAAAGAACGACTTGGGGAAAGATCAACCAATATCCTTCTTTAGTAGGGCCTTAAGAGATTCTCCTCTCAAATATAACATCATGGAGAAGTAAGCCTTAGCATTAGTGAAAGCATTAAAGGAATTTAGAGTCTATATTTTACACCCTCACATAATTTCTTTTGTTCCACATACAGTTGTCAAGGAAATTCTAAGTCAAGACCCTGATGGTAAAAGGAGAAAATAGATTGCAACTATTCTTGAATATGACTTAGAAATCAGGCCCACCAAACTAGTTAAAGGGCAAGGATTAGAAAAACTTATGCCTGAGTCTAACTTCCAAGAACAAGACATGAATATGGTAGATGTCTTGGAATAAATAGAAGAATATACTGCTCCTTTCATTGAAGAAACATTTCTGAATTCTCCTTGGTATGCTGACATTATTTATGTGCTTTTATATTAGAATGCCACTCCTTCTTTGTCTAAAACTAAAGATATATTTTTGAAACAAAAAGCTTTGACTTATTGCATCTTAGATTGGATATTATATTGGAAAAATCTGTTGGAAGAGAATCAGAAATCATGGCACAGTAAGCTGGTTCATGCCTTATGGGCTAATAGATTAACTACAAAGAAGTCAATAAATATGTCCCCCTATCAACTGGTCTATGGCATGGATGTAGTCTTCCCCACCTCATTAGGAGTTCCAGTCATGAAACTCCTTCAAGAAGTGAAGATTGAAGAGAATGATATGCAGAGGGGAATCAACCAAACAATCAATTTAAAGCATACCAGAGAAGAAGTCTATGAAAGAATGTAGTTAGTCCAAGAAAATATAAAGAAATTATTTGATAAGAGGACTAAGGCAAGAAATTTCCAAGTTGGAAATGTTGTTCTTAAATGGGATTCAAGAAGAGAAGAGAAGAGAAAACATGGCAAGTTTGAGAACTTGTGGAAAGGGCCCTATATTATTCATGCTCAGAGGGCTCAAAATGCATTTTTATTGAAAGAATTGAATGGAGAAGATCTGTATGGAGGTCCTGTCAATGGTAGGATGCTAAAGCATTACTTCTCCCAAGAGTCATGAGTTTCAAAGCATTTTATTTTTCATTGTAAATATCATAGTCTGAAAATTTCATTCAAAGTTAGAAAAATAAGAATACAAAAACAATAGAAAAGAGAAAAGAGGGCAGATTGTAAAATAAGAAAGGTACAACCCCATACCAAAAAGAGAAACAAAATCTGAAAGTGTGCAAGCTCAAATTCCACTCCTAAAAAACACACTCCTAGTTAGTCATACAGCCTAATCATGACTAATTAGTTTTAAAATTTTCTGCTGATAGGTTAGTGAATAGAGCAGCCAAACATAATAATCTTGGCTTATCAGTAAGATAGATTAGGTTACAAGAAAGAAGGTTCAAACATGCTCAAAACCCGAACCTTTGATAGTGAAAGAAAACTGGTTCAAACAGGCTCAAAACTTGGACCAATATGGGAGAAAAGACAGCTCAAATAAATTCAAAATCAGAGCTAAAGAGATGGTGAAGGAAGTTTTAATTTTTTAGATCTCAAGCCTTCACATTTTGTTTTAAATTTTCTGCAAAATAACAATCTATGTGCAACTTGTTTTTATGCCATAGATCAGCTACAAGTTAGACTGTTCAATCCTGGCTTGTTTGGTTTTAAATTTATGTTTTTGAATTTAGAGAATGAAAGTCTATCAGACAGTCTAATCCTGACAGATAGTAGTTAGGTAGAGAAGCTTATGAACTCAACTGTTTAAAATGAGTTCATGGAGAAATAAGGTTAGACTTAGATTAGTTTCCTATTTTTCAAAAGAATAAAATTTTGTTGAAGAGAGTCTGCTAGTATAAATGCACTTTTAAAAGAAGAAAAAATGTTAGGATCATTAGGAATGGGTAGGTAGACATGATTTTTTTGATAGAATTCCATTATTTCAAATTGTTGCAGAGATCATCAAAAGCAAAGGTTGCTACCCAATGGATTAAAGCATTGGTTGAATGAAAGCCAAAGATCTACAACTGAGGTTCTAGACACCTAAAGAACCAGCTGTCTTCCCCAAGTGGAGCCAGTATTAGCCACTGATAAATTCTGTTATACCAAGAGGTGGCTAATTTTGTTCTTCAAAACTCCAAGAGATAATTCCCCTTTGATAACCTATCATCCTTGAAGTTTTCATGAAGATAATTAATACTTTAGTTAATCTTCACTGTTGTTTCCTTTCTAAACCTAAAAAATATGTTGTTTGCCTGAAGAAAAAGACTGCTGAAAAACCCACTTTCCCTTCATTTTTCTCATCCTTTCATTCATAATTAACCTCCATTTTTATCCCCTTTTTCCTCATGAAATTCCTCCATTTTCCTCATTTCCTGTCTTCCATTCATAAAAACCCCTTTGATAAGGTTTAAAGCTCTTTTTCTTACGTTATCGGAAGCTTGCAAAATCCTTTGAAATACTTGAAAAATCATAAAAAGCAGCCTTTTTGTGCTAAGGCCTTAAGCCCTTTTGGCCCTAGCCCCAAAACCACTTCCCCACCATATAACCCACGCCCAGTACCAAGATTTAAGTCCCGAGCGTTAATCACAATTGGAGGTTTGTGATGGGCACATTTCTTGGTTTAAAGGAAAAAATCCCGATGCGATTGGCCCCTGTTCTTTTAAAAGCCCCGGATTCCTCCACTCTCCTTCACGTAACCCAAAGCCTGTAATCGAGCACTAAAACATAATAAAAACCTTTTCCGGTCCTTTTCCTCCTTTATGTTTCATAAAAAATCCAATTTTCCAACTTTTTCATTAAGTCTGATGGTTCATTGGTTGGGCGAATACCAATCGTTGATCTAAACCAATCAACGACCGTCGGAATCTCGCATTGCAAAAGTTCATTGGATGCATTTAAGTGTTGCCTCCCTTTTCCTCTGATTCCGATAAGCCCCTCCTGGCTAAAAGCCCCTAACCACTTCCCCTCCATGCAACTAGGTGCTAAGACCAAGTGATAAACCACAAGGCGCTTATCGCAATTGGAAGTTTGAATGAGCATTTCCCTTTGTTAAAAGAAAAACCCCGACGCAATGGTCTTTTGTTATGAAGGCCCGCCCAACAATATCAATCATAGATCCCTATAAATCTAACAGCCAGCGCTGTTTGCACCCCGCACCCTTTGCATCATTCTATAGTCCCCGTCGCAATCTCCGTCGTTGATTCACCATTCTGATCAACGGTTCCAATGTAATCGCATTGCAAATTTTCTGTGCACCTTTCCTCTCTCCCCCTCCAATTGGCAACCCCCGATTGGATCTGGGCCGTTCATTTCACTCATCCAATGGTCCAGATCAAGCCTCACACCCTTTTTTAAATTCATAAAACCCGCTATATAAAGTCTTCGATGAATATCCACCGTTGATCTCTGCAGATCAACGGCTCGCATTAACCCAACCCTCATCTCATATTTTATTCCATTAACCCCAAGATTAAATTTGAGCCGTTGATCTTTCTCATCCAATGGTCCATATTTAAACCGATAGGCCCAACTCCTTTGGGTCCTACCTTTCCTCAGATCAAATCTCCGTCGTTCATCCCTTGATCCGACGGTCAAGATCAAAACTGCCTTGACCCTGCCCCACCTTTTATCGCCCGTGCATCTATTCTCCATCATGCTCTCCTCATGATCGTCTGATATAAGGCCCCAGATTTGACAACCAGCGTGCGGTTTTGCGTAATTTTGAGTCCGGAGGTTAATGTTTTAAAATTACGCGATATGGATGGTTTTGAAAAGCCATGTGTCAATCACTAACGCATATCACGTTCAAAAAGGCAATACCACCTTCCCTCATTTTTATCACGTGAAACCAGTGGTTTCTATGGCCGAAACCACTTTACCCCATTTATATTACATTCCATCGCATTTAATCTCCACCATTGATCTTTGAGATCTAACGGTCCCAGTTTAATCGAACCATTACACTATTTCCCTATGCCTTTCTTCCAAGGGACTTCGTCGATTTACCTCCACCATCAATCTTTGTGGCTGATCTCATCCGACGGCCCAGATTCTTTCTGAAACCTCGAATTTAATTTAACCCTTTTTCGTTGTCGATAAAGGTTTTCTTCCATTTTTGTCACGTTTTCTTCCATTTTATCATAATATTACCCCCTTTGCATCATATTAACCTGATTAATCTCGGCTGTTGATCAATCTGATCTAACGGCCCGGACTTAATCCAATCACCGTTTATCCAACTGCCTCTCCTTTTGACCCCAACAAGCAATCTTGACCGTTGGTTTTGTTCATCCAATGGCCATGCTCAAACCTAAACCTCCAAAGCAGTTTAAACCTTTTCCTCGTAGGATTTTCTAACTTTTCTATGTTTTGCAAGTTTTAAATGTTTCTTAGTTGTTTAAAAAGAGATGAAAGGCTGGGGATGATGATCCCTCAGGCCTTTATTTTACAAAGGAAATAATTCCACAGGGTTCCAAATTTTATTTTATCAGTGCCTCATGAGCACTGATGCCTTTATGCAACCTCTGCGCGCTTGCAACAACAATAGACACACAGCAAACACCACAGCCGAAGAGTATCAATTTGACAGGATGAAATCAAAAGAAGAAAACCTATTTGAAGACTGTTAACACATTTTTGGAAGGATTAAGGTGTTAATTCGATTAATAGAAGACCCGCTCCACAATTGAAGACAATTTGAAGACCAGAAGACAAAAATTAGGCTTCATTAAGCCTAAAACATAGAACTCAAGTAAATTAAAGGTGTTTTAGGTTAAAACAATAATATCTATCAGTATGAGAAGCCTCCACTGCCACATCGGAGGCTAATTGAATCCTCTGTAGCTACCAAAATAAGATGAGATATAGGTTGGTTGATCACTAGTTGTAATACTGAAACTCTTTGAAATAATACATAGTCTATTGAAGTTGAAGAAGAAATTGAAGTCTTGGAAGCCCTGATGATGTTGTTGCATGCTTGTTCTTGAGAAGGCTCTATCATTGGATCCATGAGCTTGGCTATTGGTGAAGTATTCTGAACTGTTTAATGTTTTCTCCTGTTTTTATTTTGTTCCATAATTTCTTACTACAGTAGGATGAATGTTTTAGGCTAAGAAATGACTCCTGGAAGCACCTTAGACCTGTTAATCCTTCACTGTTTTATGTTTTCTTTTGCTGAGGTATTTTAGAGTCTTTAATATCTCTCTTTAGTCCTTATGCTTGTTTATTTCTCTAATAGTTCGAATAGTTGCTTTCAGCATGATTTATGGTTCTCCCTGCTTGTCTGCTGCAACTTAAAGGCTGTTATTGAAGTCTCCCTTTGAATTATCTTTGTTTATAGTGAGCCAAGGAGGTATGTTTTGATCATGTCCTTTGTCCTTGCTTAAAAAGTTGTCTTAAAGGTCTTTTATAGTTGTGATCATAGATTTATTAGGTGTTCTGTCTTCTATGACTGCAATTATCAGTAAATATTTTATGTTTTTCTAAGTCATTTGAAATAAAATCTTTGAGGAAATAGGATGTGCTCCCGAATCTTAGATTTCATTTTAAAAGTTGTTTTGAAGTCATTGTTTGCTTAAAGTGTGTGGTTTGTAGAATTTATGGCTAGCCCTGTCTATCAAATACCTCTTTATTGTTCAAGTCATGTTTTCAAATTCCCTTTGTTGAGAATTAAACCTCTCTTTTCTAAGCCATTAATGTCCATCTCATTCATAAACTAAAGGATCCTGTGGCCAAGTTAGATTTCCCCTTTGATATCCCATATCCATTGATAAGTTTGTCATAACCTATTTTTGACTCCATTGCCCAATGAAACTGATACTCCTTCTTTCTACCTACCTTTCCTAGACCTTTCATATTTTGTTGTATCAATTCAACCAAACAAACAAACAAACACTTTCACTTAATAACTAGTCTAAAACCAATATCCAAAGCACACAAGTTAAACCTATGAAAAACAAATAAATTTGAGAGATCCCTCTCTAAGAACAGGAGGAATAGATCCTGGAACTCTAAAGATTGGTTTGATGTTTCCTTGTCTTTTGATTTGCCAAAATATCAAAACACGGGAGACCAACAACACGAATTTAAGAACATGAAACAATACAATGCTATTTCCATTCTTGAGAAACCTGTGTACTCTACTAGTTCTCTCACTCTGATCCTACTCTTATCTAAACAAGTTTGGTCCAATATTTAACCATTTGCTTGCCTCTGCCTATATATAATTTCTCATGCATTTCTGGGCTAATTTAGCCCCTATTAATTATGAAATTCCCATCAATATATTGTGCAATACATCCAAGGCTTCCTGATGACCTCATGCATGACCTATACAATTTTCTAATTATACAACTGATAGTTATCTTCCCTTTAACCCCAATCTCAACTGGGCCTTCCTTATAACTGACATGAAACATATATTTATAGTGAATTATTAGTTAAATAGTTGCTCACTGCATGTGAATTAAATCAAATTTAACTCACTGGACATATCACTAGCTCATCTCTCAGTTAGAACTAGTTAAACTGATTTTGACTCAAATAATTGAGTTAACTAATTATAACTCAAAATAAACCGCAAATTCCCAACAAAACTTATAGTGACCTCTACATGCCTCCAGTTTGACCCTCAACTCAAATTGACTGAGCTAACTAAGTCTTCCTGACTCAGTTAACACTTACAAGTTGTCATGTGATGTGGAATTACAATTTACTTCTAATTTAATTAAGGGAAAATTAAATTAGAAGCCCCCTTGGGGTGCCATTATTATTTCCATTTCAAAATAATAAGTGTCTCATCAATCGTGGTCATATATTTTTACATGGATTTTTTACCTGGGCTATTACACAAAAAAATAAGGATACATGTCCCGCATCTGATCCTCCATCCCCCATGTAGCTTCATTGGAAAAAAGTGATTCCATTTCAATTTAACCTGATCGATGGCTTTGTTCTTGAGCATGAGCTGCTTCTTCTAAAATAATAATTGAGGTTTTGACTGGAATAATATTTCTTCTCCACCTGCAATGAAAACCAATAAACAACATGATAACATCCTTTATATCCCTTTTAAGTAATGAAACATGAAACATATCATGGAATTTCACTGTTGGAGGCAATGCAAGTCGATAGGCCACTGGCCCAACCCTCTCAAGGATATAAAAATGCCCACAATACCATGGTGCCAACTTGGCACATGATCCGATCCCAAGGATATATTTTTGGGCTTGACGCATGTTGGGCCGAGGAAAAGGTACATTTTACCCTATATTTAGCATGATTTATCATTAACTTTTATATGTTTTCCTTCATTTCAGAAATAAATCAAAGGAGAATAATGTAAAAGGAGGGTAAAACAAATTATTGATAAAATGTGTGTTTAATAGTATCAAAAATAACTTTTGATGTCTTTATTGATAAGGAATCGAAACAAACCAACTACTGACCAAAATGACTAAACAACAATAGTCAAGAAAAGTAAATGGAATTGCGTCGGTTCCTATGAATCAACAAAAGAAGCAGAGACACTCATATTCTTGAAGCATTCGGTTGATGGCTACGAAGGATCTCCTAATCATGAGAATTCGTTATTCTATTTTGTTTCGCCATTAAGTTATAAAAGGATGTAGGTGAAAGAGACAGAGAGTTGTTCATGTATTATAATTTTCTGTAATAAACTTATTCAGACAAAACCTTCGAACTCGAGATGATGTATTTCCCCATTGATTAATGAAGAAGTTGGTGTTTTTATTATAAGTATATTTTGAGTATTTATTGGTAGAAGACTTCTAGAGGCTTCGGGCCCGGTCCCTACGAGTTCTCTTGCTATTTTGTGTTATATGTTTATTTCTTGATTCTTTCAATTTAGTTATTCTTTGCGCTTTGTAGTATTACCATTCGATTCATTAATCACAAGTGTGATGTGTTACAATTCCATTTTCAATAGGTTGAATTTATCATTGATATTCCTTTATTATGGAGTGACGCCTTTACATTCATTATATTGATTTTAGTGTGGTTAAGTAGTTGTTGTTCAATTCTGCATAAGGTTATTTCTTAAGTATTTCCATCATAAGTGTGAATGTATGGTTTGTTGTTCAATTCTGAATGTTGCTATTAGTTTAATTATAGAGAATTCCATTGAAAAATGTTAAATAATTGATTGTTGTTCAATTCATTAGGAATGTTGTTCAATTTATCAAGGTTGTTGTTCAATTCATTAAGCGCATTGGTTCAATTGCAAAAGATCCCTTAGTTCAGCATTGAGTGTTTAATTCTGCATAGGTTTAGATTAAGAGTTTATTCCTTTTATTGATTTGAAGTATTTCATAGTTTACTTTTGAGTTGGTTTGACTGAACTTCGAGAATTAGATAACATTTCTTACAATGATTTATAGTATTTAACCTCTGATTTCACTCGTATATATTTTTCTCGCACTCTTGAAATAAAACAACTTGCCCTGGGTTGATGATTAATGTGAAGCATTAAGGTTACCTTTAACAATCACCTTTTTGACTCAACATTTTGGTGTCGTTACCGGGGAGAGTGTTTAGGAGTGATGTCTTTTTATTTTTCCTTTTGATGTGAAATAATTGGGTATTGAAAATGAGAGGTAAGAACCTGCGTATTAGCAAGGAAAATGCTTGCTATCCAGTCTGCTTCTCAACAATTGTGCTGAAGTTAAATAGGATAGGTGTTTGTTGTTTTTATGACTAGAAAGAAAAATATAGTATTAGATCAAAACCCCCCATCTAAATCCGAAAAACCCAAGGGGTCATGGTCCTTGGTAGAACAAAATTCATAGATGTAACCATAAGGAAAGCTGAATCCTAGGCACCTGTAAGACCCAAAACCATTCTTGAAAAGAGTCCTACTATAATCCCTCAGGCAACAGCCTCACCATCTGCAGCCCACGCCGAGATTCACAACGAAATAGAAGGGTCTGAACAGAGCTTTCAGAATATAGAACATTTGAGTCTCAACCCTTTGCATGAGGGAAATTATTGCAATTTGCAAGAAGGAGAGGGATAAACCAGTAGTGAATTTAAGATAAAAACTCTAGAGCCTCGATCTCCTAAATTAGTGGTTGAGATAGAGACACCCAATATTCTAGTTCGAGGTAGTGTTGCAAGACCTCCTCCAAATCCACCCCCTAATTCCACTCAAATTATCCTCCGAGACTAGGAAATTTCTAAAGGTTATTGGCACATCTTTGTTCAGATGGCGCATAACCAAAATTAGAGATAGACATCAACATTGGAGTATTCGATTGTTGATCCGGCTACAAATTCCCCTATGAAATCTATCCTGTTATAAAACATCCCCACCTTCCATGGACTGACCTCAGAAGATCCGCATGCATTTTTATTTGAATTTGATTTTTTGTGTAGGGGATATGACTACACCACTGATCCTAAAAAAATAAAACTATTCCCCTCTACATTGAAGGGGGCAGCACTAAGCTGGTTTATGGGGCTCGGTGGGGGAACCATTAATAGTTGGGATTAGATGAAAAACTCTTTTCTTAATAAATACCAAGATTATTTCTGGACTCGAGAACTAAAATGTGAAATTTTCAACATGTCTGCAAAATACAATGATACATTAGAATAATATGTTGAACGATTTCAATATAATTTGCAAAGATATCCATATACTACACTGTCTAAAGATATCATAAAAGTAACAAGGATTAAAGGAATGAAAGATGAATGGGTAGAAACACTTAATATAATGGGAAAAGGGGACATCTATCAAGAATATTATGGTGACATTATTGCATTGTGTATCAGGTGCTCTCAAGGTAGTACGCAAAATAGACCAGCTGGACGATATTCAGTTACTAGGAATTACAAACAATCAGGTGGCAGCATGACCAGAGAAGAATTTGGTAATATCTTATAAGATTTCAAAACCAATATCTTGGGTACCTTCACAACACAACTAGATGTCCTACAAGCCAAGCAGAAGAAAGATTTAGTAGAACAGAATTTGGTTGTTTTTTGTCCACGCTATTGGAAGAAGCACAGCCAACGGGAGTGTCTATTAGACATGGTCTAGATATGTGCTATCTGTGCCAAGGACCATGCCACTGAGAAGTGCCCTTCACTTCCATGGTTAAAAGCAGGTTTTAAAGAAGAAGAAGAAGAAAATCAACCAGTGTATCTAATGAATCAACATTGACAGTGGAAATCACGACCAGGTATGTCACAAGACCCGTCTTAGTTCTTTTCTTCTCCGCAATTTAATAAACAGAACTCCGGAAAAGCATGGAAAATCCAATCACCTTTTTCTGCTTGGCCATCCCAATCATTTTCCATGCCCCCTTGGCTGACGCAATCCTCTCTAGGTAATGGTTTGCTAAGTTTTCCTTTCTCCCATCCATACTGGAAAAACAATCCATATCAGTCCCAGTGGCCAGCCTCCACCTCAAAAAATACGAATTGGTCTCAAAACTGGCAGCGATCCCTGGGAATGACCAATTTAACTATGGGAACGAGGGCTTAAACTCAACCCACATTACCAGCTCCATTACATTCCAATAAAATCCTCAGCCTATTATACGCCCTCAGCTTCCAGCTCAACCAAATCCTAATCCTAATAATAGACCAGTTCATCTGATCCAGATTTTTGAGAATCCAGACTCCGAAAGTGAAAAAAAGAAATGCAATGAACTTAGGTTCTGATCAAGGTGTGTTATTTTAGCTAAAGAAGATACTTCCCTGCCACAAATTGAGTCTAAAATTCCAACAATACCTAAACCATCAACTGTGACAGAAACATAGATAGAACAGGGGAGGGACACAATCGACCAAAAATATCCTGAAAACCTTCTTATTTCCTCTTCTCCATTAACTAAGAGATTAAAAATACCCAAACTAATGGTATCTTCAGATTTTGATCTCATACGGGAATTAAAAAATCTTTTCATTAAAATTCCTCTCCTGCAGGCTATACAAGACATCCCTATCTATGCTAAAACAATTAAAGAATTGCGTGTAAAAAAACATGTGAGGAAAGAAAATACTTTGCCAACTGTTCGTGTAGTAGGGGAACTGTCATATTTAATTTTGGGTAAAGAAAAACCAATAAAATATGAGGATTCGGGAAACCCCATAGTCACAGTACAGATCTATGGCCACTCCTTTTCAAACGCGTTAGTCAATTTGGGGGCAACTATTAATATCTTAACTACAGAAACCTGTGAGACATTAGGTATAACAGCCTTAGAACCCACATCTACCTTCCTAGAACTTGATGACAGTGACAAATCTGTTGTCAAACCAGAAGGTAAATTACAGGACATCCTGGTTTCTATGGAATCGTGGGAATACTTGACGGACTTTTTAGTTATTAACCCAAAAACTATATTAGATAGACATCCCCTGATATTGGGACGACCTTGGTTAGCGATGTCTGATACTTACATAGGCTATCGAATAGGAAACATGACCATTTCTAGAGGGAATACCATAAATAATATTTCTACATATCCCCCTACCAAACCAAGTCTTCCCACTGTAAATATTCACAAACAATCACATACATACTGGGAACAAAACATTCGTTCACCATTGACAATAGTTGAAGCACTCGAATTCAAAGATCAAACTGAAGATGATGTGATCAATAACTTTATAAACCAATCGTCTACTTCAGGGAATTTAAAGTGAAAAATGTTAAAAGAATTTCTTGACAACGAGGCACAAGAATACCCCTTAACAGATACTGATGACCAACACATACCTACGACTATTGTTCGCAATAGCATGCCAATTGAAATTGAGCCAGGTAAAATTTTAAATATCAACGACAGTCTGGATAGTGACTACCAACAAAAGCTCGTTAAAGTCTTACAAAAATATAAAGGAGCCTTTTCTTGGGACTACCCATACATGAATTTTATAGATCCTCAACTATGTGTGCATCATATTTACACTAAATAATATTCTTTCCCTATTCAGTAGCCTCAGCGAAGGTTAAACCCGCATTTGAAATACATTGTAAAAGACGAATTACAAAAGCTGCTAGATGTAAAATTCATTTATCCTATTTCAGACATAAAATGGGTCTCTCCATTAGTAGTCAATCCTAAAAAGAATGGTAAGTGGTGAATCTGTGTGGATTACAGGGAACTAAACAAAACCATAGAGAAAGACCACTTCCCCCTCCCCTTTATTGATCAGGTCCTTGATACATTGGCAGGAAAGTGGTTATTTTCCTTTCTTGATGGTTTCAGTGATTACAATCAAATACAAATATCCCTTGAAGACCAAGATAAAATGACCTTTACCTTCCCCTGGGGTACATTCGCCTATAGGGTATTACTGTTCAGTCTATGCAACTCCCCAACAACATTTCAAAGGGCCATACTTAGTATTTTTTCTAATTTAATAAATGAAGGGCCCTAGGTATACATGGATGACTTTACCCCATATGGAGATGACTTCGATTAGGCACTAAAAACAATGGAAAAAGTATTGGAATGATGTATTGCTACCAGATAATTCTTGAGCAACGAAAAGTGTCACATGATGATGATTGAAGGCATGATCCTAGGACACCATATCTCTATAGCTGGAATACAGGTAGATCTAGAAAAGATAGAGGTATTTATCTTATTAGCCACACCTTATACTCAGACAGAGCTACGTAGTTTCCTTGGATATGCAGGGTACTATCATAGGCTTATAAATATTTTTTCACAAATTGCTATGCCTTTGTATGCATTAACTAGAAATGTTGAATTCCATTGGTCTGACAAATGTGACACTGCTTTTTCAGATTTGAAGAAACTGTTCTCAGCTACACCAGTCTTGCATGGCCCCAATTGGTATTTTCCCTTTCATATTGCTTCGGATGCATCAGATACAACGATAGGAGTGGTTCTTGGTCAAGAGGAGGACAAGAAGCCCTACGCTATTTACTACATCAGCAAGAATCTCACTCCTGTTGAATTAGATTATGTAGTGACTAAAAAGGAATTCTTGGATGTCATTTATGCTATAAATAAATTTAGACATTACATAAATGGCTACAATGTATTCCTATGTACTGATCATTCTGCCATTATATATTTAGCTAAAAAACCTATTACAAATGGAAGGGTGACTCGTCGGTTGTTTCTTTTACAGGAGTTCGATATAACTATTAAGGACCATCTAGGAAAGGAGAACGTAGTTGAAGGTTTCATGTCTAAAGTTCCAAATACAAATGACCCATTGGCAATAGATGATCAGTTCCCTGATGAGCATTTGTTTGTTGTGGCAGTAAAAGTGCCATGGTACGTAGATGTAGCAAATTATCTGGCAGTAGGAAAGCTGCCAAGACACTTGAAAACAAAGGAACGGAAGATGATTGTTCAATGTAGTGCTAGATTCTCCTAGATTGGTGGATATATTTTCCATATAGGAGCTAATATGCATATATGCAGATGCATTCGAGAAGACACGATTTATGACATATTGAAGGCCTGCCATGATGAACCATGTGGTGGAAATTTTTCATATCGCAAGACAGAACACAAATTATTACAAATGAGCTACTATTGGCCCACAATTTTTAAAGATGCAAAGAAATATGTACAAGCTTGTGATATTTGCCAAAGAATGGGCCGCCCTGGCCAATCCTACAAGATGCCATTGCAGCCACATTTGGTAGTATAACCTTTCAAACAATGGGCGCTAGAATTTGTTGGGCCATTCAAAACACCATCGAATTAGAAGGCCTACATATTGGTTGCCACAAAACACGTGATGAAATGGGTAGAAACAATGGCTTTGCCAAGAGCTACAAAAGATTTTGTGATCAATTTTATTTTTGAGCTATTTATGCGATATGGCTTACCTAGGGAAGTGATAACCGATGGAGGGGCACAATTTGTGGGACATAAAATTACGATCACTCTAAGGAACCACCATGTCACTCATAGAGTCACCTCTCCCTACCACCTATACGCGAACGGGCAGGTTGAAAGCACCAATAAATTCCTTGAGGAAATTCTCACTAAAACAGTCTCAACACATCATCAGGATTAAGCTACTAGACTTCTAGAGGCCTTGTGGGCTTATCACAAAACTTGGCGAAACACCATCGTATATTCTCCATACCACCTGGTATTTGGAAAGGAACCAATTTTCCCCACTGAATTTGAGATAAAGACTCTTAGAACGGTTGAGGAAGTGGGGCTGGATTTGACAGAGGCCCAAGTTAGAAGACTCCAATAGATAAATGAATTTGATGAAGCATGGCTACTTGCTCTAGAGGACACTGCAATTATTCAGCAACAACAAGCTAAGTGGCATGACAACCTCATAAAAAATAAGACATTCCAGAAAGGATATTGGGCACTCCTCTACAACTCCAGATTCCAAGACTTCCCAATTAAGTTACAAACAAGGTGGCTCGGGGCATACAAAATTCAAGAAATGCACAGCAACGGTACCATTACCTTGACCACCATAAATGGATCTAGCTCCGCCTTTCAAGTCAATGGACATCGGGTGTGCCTCTATCATAAACCACTTACGAAAGACTCTTTCTACCAGCAGGTGTGTGACAATCCCACTATCCAAATTTTAGCTGCAGGGAATAATGGCCTGACAACTTTAAGTTCATAATAATTTGTTACTTCCTCTTGTAAATAGTTTATATATGTTTCCTACAATTAATGGTAATTTATAGTTCTTTTCATCATTGTATACAAGAATTCCATTTTCTTTCTTTTTGATTGTTTTGTTTTTCATAACCGTGTTTTTTTTATTTTGTGTGTTTGATTGATTTTTTTGTTCAATCCATTGAAAAATTGTTGTTCAATTGATTGAACAGTTTCTGTTCAATCCAATTGAATGGTTGTTCTTTTAGCATGTTTTTATTTTCACTGTTCAATCCATTGAATAGTTGTTGTTCAATTGAATTGAGAAGCTGTTGTTCAATCCAATTGAACGGTTGTGATTTTAGATTATTTTTTATTTTTTATATTCAATCCATTGAAGAATTGTTGTTCAATTGATTGAACAGCTACTGTTTTTTTTAGCGTGTTTTTTATTTTTGCTGTTCAATCCATTGAACAATTGTTGTTCAATTGAATTGAACAATTGTCATTCAATCCAATTTAATGACTGTTTTTAAGCGTGTTTTTTTATCTTTGTTGTTCAATTGATTGAACAGGCTCTAGTTCAATCCAGTTGAACAGGCTCTCGTTCAATCCAATTGAACGACTGTGTTAATAAGCATATTTTTTTTAAAACAACAAATTTGTTGTTCACAATAGCATATTTTTCTTTTTTTTTCTTTTGATGATATCCTTTTAATATACACTCTTCCTTTACACATTCTTGCCATAAAAAATGAATTTTCACTTATAGAAGAGGAAAACAATGATATTACTAATATTCTATTTTTTTTTTGAAATTTTGACAAACATCTCTACTTCGGAAGTCGACATGGTTTATCTATATAATGAATGGCTGGATATCTCATGTTCATACATATTATCACACAATTCATTACCATAGTCTTATGCTGGTGTATATTTTCACACTCTTAAGTGGTAATTCTCTTCAGCATGAGGATATAGGAATAAGAGCATCATTTGTATTGGAATTCATTTTACTTCTTACACCATCCCTAACTCTTAAGGAGTTAATGAGCATCCCTCCATTTATAATAAAAATAAAATATATCTCTATGTGCAACTTTAAAAAAGAGAGAATAGAGGGTCTCATTACGAGCCAACCTACCATGATCATGAGGATCTAGCAAGTGATGTTCCCAGAATGGCCACCACACTAGGGTAGTGATCGGGAGATCATGTCCAAGTCAAGAAAATGCTCAAAAATGGAACTGCTCAGAATTGGTTGCAATCTAAACGAACGAAAAGGCCTTGTCATTGTGATTCTAGTGCCATGAATAAGACTCAAATCCGATGTCGTATGTGAAAGTTATTGAATTTTGAAATCTCTGTAATATTCCTACTTAGCCTAAGCTAAGAGGAATATACATTTTTATTTTAATTTTTGTTGCATGATTACATGAATAAAGGAGGACATGTAAAACTCCTGAAAAGACTGAATAAATCAATGCCCATGTGAAAGAGGATAAATCAGGGCCATGTAAATAAATCACTTGCAGGTGTGAAAGGGGTTTGAGCTATGGGACTAGGTCAACCTTGACCAAATCTACAGCGTTGTCTAGATTCAATGTACCTCATAAAGGGACAGTGCAGTTCTAGAAGGAGGCCCCTCATGTGAAAGGAGCTAACTCATCAAGGTGGTTTAGGTTTTCAAATGCTTTAATCCTATAAAAAGAAGGGGCAGGCAGCAAGATAAGGTTTTTGATTGTTTATATTTCTAAGTATCTTGTCTGTTTAGAAAAATACTATTCTCTGCTGTTTAGTGGAGGATTGTGCTGCTTAGAACTTGAAGTTCCTATGCAGGGATTTCACCTCTTCCATTGAGGATTCTTGGAGGAATTTTTTCTGATTTGATCCACTATCAGGCTTTGGGCCAAGCTCTACTTCCAACTGCAACGCAGATCCAGTGAGGGTTTGTTTGCTTTTGTAGGCTGTAGCAAGTGGAACTCTAGATCTACAGAGATCTAGCTTATATTGGAGCCTCTTCTCAGAGAGTGTCTTTTAACCTCTTGGAAGAGTGCATCCAATTTTTTAGCTTAAAATTTGTATCTTGGCATTAGGCCATCATTGTTTTTCAAGCTACAACGTAGTTTTCCTTGAGGAACTACGTTATTTTCAGTAGAGGGTTTGCAGGGTGTTTTGACCCCATTTTTGATGAGAGATCTTTGGTGTTGGGCTTTGCCTTCCACTTTGGTGATTCATGGATTAGCTTGCTGATACATGTTCTATTTAGATCTGATCTATTTTAATGTGAAGTCATCTTTAGAAATTTCTGAATCATTTTGCATATCTACAACTTGAAACTCAAATCTACTCTTTGTAATGCATGATTTGGTCAAAATCCCAAGGGATCTTGTAAATAAGACTTTCTAGTTTCCAGATCTAAAATGGATCTGATATTTTTTCCACAAATATGTCCTAGATCTGAGATGTAATTTTAAGCTACTGCGACTCCTTAAAATAACGTTGTTAAGCCATTTTGCAGTTTATGTCTGTGTTGCAGCCTTCTTTTCTGAAGATTTCTTTCTCTATTGTCTCCTATATTCTACTGTATATTGAAAGAGCTTCATTTTAATTCTGATTTTCTGATGTATGTTCATAATTTGATCTTATTTGATGGCCTCCTACTCATTATTTCCAAGACTACATTATTTCTGAAGCAGTTTGTTGTGCATAGCTGCAGACCCTCTTGTAGGGTGTTTTTCAGCTAGAGTAGGTGGTGGGAGATCTGTTTACCACACCTAGTTTGATTTTTTTTTGCTCCCCTTTTGGATCTAGACCCAATATCTACTGATCTAAGGGATCCAAGGGATGTAAACTAATTTCTGTGCATCAATCTCCCAGGAGTGTGTTATTTCAGCAGACTTGCTGAGCTGTTCCAGTTTTGGAATATTACAGTGGTATTAGAGCTCCTTTCTTGGCACAACCTGTGATTTCCTTGGAGCACCACAGCCATGTTGCATTCAGAAGAAGATGAACCTCTTACTGAGAGGGAGAAGAGGTATCAAAATAGAAGTCAAAGGAAGTTTGATTATACTACTGATGAGTAAGACAAGGGTAAAGTCCCTCAGACTGCAAGTGATAAATAAGGAGAAGAGTTTGCAAGAACTCTTTTGGTGGGCATGCAAGATCTTGCTAAAGAAATCAAAGAGATGAGGATGGACAGAATGAGGGAATCTCCTGGGAGATTTCATCTGGGGAAAAGCTCTGACATGTCTCATCACTAGACTGGTCAACCAGTGAACCAACCACAAGCCCCACAAGCTCCACAACACTCCACTATGCCTACCTTCTTGGCTGTGGAGAATGAAGGACCACAAGAGAAAGAATCCCTTGAAGACTACTTCGTGGAATATGAATCTCAAAATTAGAGATTCAGAGACCACTTGAGTTTCCAAGAGTTTTGTCACCTTAAGGACAAGAGAAGACCGAAGCAGCAGTATAGAGATGGTGGGTTCTTTCATAATCATGATAGACACCACTCTATGGGAAGATTTTTTTTCCCCAAGTTAGACAGGTCATCCTCCAGTTCTGCAAAGGCATGGGTAGAAAAGTTGGATATCTACTTTCAGTTGAACAAATTCCCTGAGATTGAGGCCATCAATATTGTAGCGCTGCACTTTGAAGGTGAAGCACACAATTGGTGGTTCCATGGATTGTCTACATTGGGCCATGCCAATGAGTCTGCCTACTCTAAATTCAATAGAAGACTGGTGGAAACATTTGACAAAAAGGATCCAGAAGCACCTTTCATGAGCCTTGTAAAGTTAAAGCAATTGGGAGATGCAGAAACTTATATATCTGAGTTTATGAGTTTATCAGTTATGGTTCTTGATCTGTCTGCAGCAAGGAGGGTGTACATGTTCATCGATGGCTTGGATGAACCTTTGCATGGATTGGTTAAATCTACCAAGCCCATCACTTTGCATGATGCCATTGAGAGGGCTAGAGACCTCCAAGATGCCTTGCCAAAAGCAAAGGAAAATTTCTAGAGCGAGGCCCCTCACTTTTCTAAGGGGAAGGAAGGAAAAGCTGCTCCTTCCAAGGAGAGCTCATTCAAGAAGCCTCTTGATATTGAACTCGGGAGAGAACTGAGAAATAAGAGACTATGTTTCACTTGCCAAGATTCATGGGCACCTGGACATAGATGTGCTGCTAGGAAAGCACACTACATAGAGGTATTCTCAAATTTTGAGGAGGAAGATGAAGATGATGAACCAAGGAGGGGTCACAACACTGATAGTGATGAGGGAGATCCAACACCATCTGGGGATGGGGATGGAGCCTTTGCTCCAATAAGTGGAACTCTTGCATCTTTGGGAGGAGTGCCTAAGTACTTGACCCTAAGAGTACAAGGTTCAATCATGAATAAGAGGGTATCTGTACTGATTGACAGTGGGGCAACCCACAACTTTATTGATGCTCATCTTGTGCAGAGGAGAGAAATCCCCACTGATACTTTTGAGGGATTCTCTGTTTTGGTCCTAGGAGATAGGACAATGCAATGCTTGCAATATGTCCCATCACTCTCAGTTACTATGGGTTCCTACACTTTGGTGGATCACTTTTTTGTAGTTGACATACCAGACACCAATATCATTTTGAGTGTCCAATGGTTGATTATATTGCGGAAGGTCACCACTGATTGGAAGGCTTTGCAGATGGAGTGGGTGGAAATGAAGAGTGGTAAGCCCCAAATGATCCAAGACATGCATACTTATCCTTCACCTAGCACTTCCACATAAACAACAGAGATGGATTTGCACAGTGGAAGCAAGGATCTCACAGTCCCTTCACTAATGTTCATGAGATTTCTATATGGGACATTCCTATCTAGTGACAAACCACCTGGGAGGCCACCAGATTTAGATCTTGTGGGGGAAGCCTCACAAAGTGCTACTCCAAATCTAGATCCAGGAGGGATTGGAGCAATGGGGGACCAAGCTAAAACTCTGGAGGGCTTGGGACAACTCAAGAGTGAGGGGATCCTCTCACTGTATCACTATCACCTTCTCTCTTTTCTAGATTTGCGCTGTGGGAGGAGGAGAATGGGAGGATCAGCCTTCCAACACACATCTTTGGCATTGGAAATGTCAGAGAAAAGATCAAAAACATGACAGACACTTCCATGGAGGTATCATCAACTGTCTTTGTTGAGCAGTGTGGATTTGTACTGGAAATATCAACTGCTTGTAGAGTATTCCAAATATCTCCACACCGGTATGATACTAGATGACTTGCAGCAAGAAGAGGGCTATTTAGTCCAAGGAGGAGTCATCTAATTTAATGGTAGGATCTTCCTGTCTAGAGCTTCTGAGCTCAAGCTGAAGATACTACAAAGGGCACACAAAGAATTCCTTCTCAGCCATATGCAGTCCATGAAGATCTACACCCTGATCATGAGGATCTTTGATTGGGAAGGCATGAGAGAGGAATTACATCAGCACTTTCAAGAGTGCATTAGCTATGGAGGATTGGGGCAGCCAATGGACTCTTTACAAGATTCATTTCAGCCAGTTCTTCCTTTGCTTGAGAGGAGGGAAATGCTCATGCACAACTCCATGTGTATGAAGGACTATGATGGTAAAAGATCTGATCATGCCAAGCAAGTTTTATTTTTTGATTCTTTGCCATGTTTTTGCAAGCTATGACTCCTAAAGGGAGTGAGAGATCATGTGGATCTCATGGCTTTTGGTGGGCCAATAGAAATGTTGAACTTGGCCACTCCCTTATTGTGCACAGGGAGATTCCTTCTCATGATGGGTGCTTTCCAAAGGCACCAAACTTATCTAACATCTTTAGCCATGTTAAGGTGACTCATGCAGCAAATGTGTGGTGGGAATGTCACTTACCACACCTTGATTTAATGTAGGAAGGAGATGCACTGCGCTGGCATCACATGTGGGATTTTGACGCACCTCCTCAAGCTCAGATTTCTGTTTGCATATATGTAGTCTTGCTTCCATACTTGGATGATATAGTTGTACTATTTATGGGATTTTATGGAGGGGGGATGGGCAATTTGTATTTACCGCATGGATTAGAACTTCTCCCTGTACCTCATGCTACATGTTTCAGATGGAGCATTGCTCCAGCCATGTTTATTTCCGTTGCATTCTTCACTCCTGGTGGGATGGACTATGCACATCTTATGTTGACCTTGGAGGAACAATTCATGATGTATTGGCTTGATGAGCACTTGGATTATGATGAGGACTCGATCATTGATGATGCCATCAATGGAGGAGGGGAAGTACTACATCTCTCACCCTATCAGTTGTTTGAGGACAAGCAAAATTTTGGAGGGGAGGAATGTAATATTCCTACTTAGCCTAAGCTAAGAGGAATATACATTTTTGTTTTACTTTCTATTGCATGAATAAATGAATAAAGGAGCACATGTAAAACTCCTAAAAAGACTGAATAAATCAATTCCCATGTGAACAAGGATAAATCAGGGCCATGTAAATAAATCACTTGCAGGTGTGAAAGGGGTTTGAGCTGTGGGACTCGGTCAACCTTGACCAAATCTACAACGCTGTCTAGATTCAATGTACCTCATAAAGGGATAGAGCAGTTCTAAAAGGTGGTTTAGGGTTTGCAAAGGCTTTCATATTATAAAAGGAAGGGGAAGGTAGCAAGAGAAGGTTGTTGATTGTTTATATTTCTGAGTATCTTGTCTGTTTAGACAAATACTATTCTCTGTTGTTTAGTGGAGGATTGTGCTACTTAGCACTTGAAGTTCCTATGCAGGGATTTCACCTCTTCCATTGAGGATTCTTGGAGGATTTTTTTCTGATTTGATCCACTATCAGGCTTTGGGCCAAGCTCTACTTCCAACTGCAACGCAGATCCAGTGAGGGATTGTTTACTTTTGTAGGCTGCAGTGAGTGGAACTCTAGATCTGCAGAGATCTAGCTTGTATTTATCCTCTTCTTAGAGAGTGTATTTTAACCTCATGGAAGAGTGCATCCACTGTTTGAGCTTCAAATTTGTATCTTGGCATCAGGCCATCATTTTTTTTCAAGCTACAACACATTTTTCCTTGAGGAACTGCATTATTTTCAATAGAGGGTTTGCAGGGTGTTTTGACCCCATTTTTGACGAGAGATCTCTGGTACTGGGCTTTGCCTTCCACTTTTGTCATCTATGGATTAGCTTGCTGATCCATGTTTTGTTTAGATCTGATCTATTTTAATGTGAAGTAATCTTCAGAAATTTTTGAATCATTTTGCAGATCTGAAACTTGAAACTCAGATCTACTCTTTGTAATGCATGATTTGGTCAAAACCCGAAGGGGATCTTGTAAATAATACTTTCTAGTTTCCAGATCTGAAATGGATCTGATGTTTTTTCCACACATATGTCCTAGATCTGAGATGTAATGTTCAGCTACTTCAGCTCCTTAAAATAACATTGTTAAGCCATTTTGCAATTTATGCCTGTGTTGCAACCTTATTTTCTGAAGATTTCTTGGTCTATTGTCTCCTGTATTCTACTATATATTGAAAGAGATTCATTGTAATTTTGTTTTGTTACTGTATGTTCATAAGTTGATCTTATTTTATGGCCTCCTACTCATGCTTTCCAATACTGCGTTATTTTTGAAGCAGTTTGTTGTGCACAGTTGCAGCCCCTCTTGTAGGGTGTTTTTCAGCTAGACTAGGTGGTGGGAGATCTGTTTACCACACCTAGTTTGATTTGTTTTTGCTCCCCTTTTGGATCTAGACCCCATATTTGCTGATCTAAGGGATCCAAGGGCTGTAAACTCATTTTTTTGCATTAATCTCCCAAGAGTGCGTTATTTCAGCAGGCTTGCTGAGCCGTTCCAGTTTTGGAATATTACAATCACCCAATGACCTCCAAAATAGGAATTTTGAACAAAAAAATAAAATTTTTTTGTCATCTTCAGAAATTTTATGTGGAAAATTTCATTTTTAATCAAAGTTTTTATAGGCCTATCATAGGGTGCCACGTGGCTTGCCCGGAGGCTTCCACGTGGCCCCAGGCCAATGGTTCAAAAGTCATGTTGAAATTTTGATGGCAAGGTGGGTTGAACGCTCGACCCGACACTTTAGGCAGAGTCGACCCAACCACTTCACCACAGGTTGCACATTGAAACTTTCGGGCGAGTCAGGCAGAGGATTGCACGGAGAGTCGGATCAACAGTTTGACAGTCGGGTCGAGCGGAGTTTAAAGGCTTAAGCCCCCAGGGCTATGGGATTCAGACCCCGCGACCATGCACCATAACTGAGGACTAAGACCATTTCAAACGGTGGAATAAATGGGTTAAGCCCCTTTAGGTTAGCCCCTCACCACAGGACCTCCGACCCATGACCATGGGCGGGGGCTAAAACCTTATCCACCAGCGCAAATGGTTTCTGAACTTTTATGCATGTGAACGTGCCAGCAAACTACTAGTTAAATTTATTGTTGCCCCTAAATTAGCATGTGGTTTCACCTTTTTTCCCTGTTCGCCTATTCTGGTGGAGTTAACTGGAGTTCCTCTAGTTTTGGAGGAGGTTTTTTAGTCCCACTGGGAAAAAACTTATTTGGGTCATAACTTTCTCAATTTTCGACCAAAAAAGAAAAAAATTTAGTCATTTTGGATTTCTTTGACCTTCTGGAGTGTTTGGAATAGGTTTTAGAGTGAACAGAGGTGTTCTTCAGCCATTTTTTCTTCAAGGAAGAGGAAAGAGCCACCAGGGCCATCAGGGAGATGGAGCTGTATTGGGTTGTACTTCATTTTTTGAGGTGAAACAAAAGCCATTTTTAGCTTATTTTTGTCTTCTAAAGTCAAATTCATAGCTAATTTTTTCTTTTTAGGCATATATTTCACTGTATAACCATTTTGAGCAACTTAATAGAGCAAGGACATGCCCATTGGGAGCCTTGGACCCGGCAGATGTAGCCCAGGAGGGGTGAACTGCCTCATCATTTTTTTGTGTTATGTTATGGTGAATTTCTCTTGCTGTGTATTTTTAATATAATATGTTAAAAAATAAACTTAATTAACATTTTCTCACACAAAAAATCAGAAACAATTACCAAAAACACTTTGTTTAACCTGCAAGACATGGAGAATACTTCGCACACTTAATTAAATGGAAATGGATACTTTGCACAACATTTAGAAATAGTTCCATTTACAGATCAGTTGGTGTCAGAGCTATATTTTTTACTCTTCATTTGTTCTTGTGCAAATATATAGTTGATTGTTTGCAAATTTTTATGCTTACTAGGCTTAAACTCAAGAGAGGTGAAGGACACTTGGTTAGTGCATAAAGTAATCCTCAACCAAGAAGGGCCAGATAGCCACCTCTAAGAGCCATTGAAGAAGCCTCAAGCATGTATTCAAGAGAAGGAGAAGCTCCTAAAGACATTGATCCCAAAGAAGAGGAACGGGTGTTCCGAAAGGCTTTCTCAGAAATGACGGAGATGGTGAGGATACTCTAACAAGAAAGGAATGATAGGCTTGTAGGAGAAGGGTCTAAACATCAAAAAGAAGGAGAGGGTTCTTCAAGAAGTGATGACAATTCAAAGAAAGGACATGGAGGTAATGGTTATCCACCATCTCCATCTTTATCCTCTTCCTCTACATCGTCATCCTCTACTTTGGTGAATCAATCTCACAAATCTAAAACCACTAGTAAAAGTCCATTTTTAAAGCTTGATGCTAAATTTGAGTTGCCTATGTTTAATGGTGAGGTCAATGAAGAGAAACTTGACAATTGGATAAGACAGTTGGAAGTGTACTTGAGGATACAGAACCTTCATGATGACAACACCAAGATATAGTTAGCCTCTTTGAGAATGGATGGAGCAGAATTGGTATGGTGGGAAGCTTTGACCAAGGATGAAATTAAAAAACATGGTAAGATCACTTTAACATGGGCTGAATTTATTACTGCAATTAAAAATAAATTTTATCCATTAGCTCATTTGCAAAAGGCTATCATGAACTGACAAAACTTCAAACAACTTAAGAGACAAAATGTACAAGACTACACCCAAGAGTTTAGGAGAAGCGCACTCTTATTAGGGGTAGACTTAAAAAGTCAAGATACTTTTCTGAAATATATAGGTGGTTTTCACATCTACTTTAGAAATACTATCCTTATGTTAAATCTTACTAGTCTAGACAAATTTTGTGTACAAGCTATGCATTTAGAGGCTAGAGGGAAAAACACTTTTGATGAGGGTGAAAACAAGCCTTTTAAGGGAAAAAAAAAAGATAAAACCTCTAAGGGAAAAGGAAAAAAGAATGCATCTGTCAAATAGGAGGGTTAGAAAGTGATATGTAAACACTATTCAAGAGAATTCCATGAAGAGAAAGACTGTTGGAAACTTCATCCTAAAAAAAGAACTCAGTTTAACAAAAACAAAGGAAAGAAGAAAACTACAGCCACTACAACTACACCACAAGACTTAGGTGATGATTCAGGTGACGAAACCAAAATTGTAGCCTTGGGTTTGAAGATTATGAAGGGAAAAGAAACTGAAACTAAGCAAAGCAATAGTACTTCAAACTGCCATGTACAAGCTCCAAATGAGGAAGAAAGAATTGAATTGGTCCATTTGAGGGTAGTCTCTAAACATACAAAAATTGACACACTGTTTGACAGTGGGTCACAAGCAAATCTCATATCAGAATACTTGGTCAAATAGCTTAAAATTGATACCATTCCACATCCAAAGCCTTATCCACTTGGGTGGATATGCAAGGATGCAAACTTACAAGTCTCAAGAAAGTGCATATTGTGTTTTGCAATTACTGCACACTTTATTGACATAGTTGAACTTGATGTAGTATCACTTGATATATCAGGAATTGTTTTGGGAAGTCCTTAATTATTTGACAAGAAAGTGATCTTCCATCGCCATGAAAATAAGTATCATCTCCTTAAATATGGCAAGGAGTTTATTGTCAGAGCACATCACAAGAAGACAAATATAGCGACGGTAAATGTAGGACAGGTAAAAAGGCTAGTGAATTCTAGTAAGAGTTTTGTACTTCTTATGGTTAAGCCCAATGTTGATGTGAATCATGAGTCATTTGAAATTGTGATTCCAATCTTATATCATATTTATATGATGTAGTTGATTCACATCATGATATTTTTCAGGAACCGATGGGTTTTCCTCCTAAAAGGGAGATTCAACATGAAATATAGTTGCAACAAGATTGTCCTCTTCCTAACATAGGCATGTACCACATGTCTATCAAGGAGAATGCTGAAATAAAAAGGTAAATTAATGACTTGTTGGAAAAAGGTTTCATAAGACCAAGCACTTCGCCATGTGGGTCACCAATAGTGTTTGATTCCAAAGAAAGATGGAACTTGGTGCATGTGTGTGGACTTCAGGGCATTGAACAAGATAACGGTAAAGAATAGTTACCCACTCCCAAGGATAGATGATTTGTTAGATCAGCTGAAAGATGCTAAATATTTCACTAAGTTATACTTACATAGTGGTTATCACCAAGTTAAAATTGCAGAAAGTGACATTTGGAAGACAACATTTAACACCAAACAGGGACTCTTTGAGTGGCTTGTTATGCCATTTGGTTTATGCATTGCAACTGCAACTTTCATGAAGGTAATGGATGATGTCTTACATCATTTTCTTGATGATTTCATTATTTTCTACTTGGATGAAATCTTAATTTTCAGCAAGACTAGAGAAGAGCATGCCATGCATGTTAAGAAAGTACTTGATGTTTTGAAGAAAAATCAGTTATTTCTTAAAATGTCAAAGTGTGAATTTGGAAAGACTTCTTTGGTTTATTTGGGACACATAGTAGGAGGAGGTGCTTTGAGAATTGATCCTTATAAAGTAGAAGCCATTGTGAATTTTCCTACTCCCAAATCCATTACAGAGGTAAGAAGTTTTTTGGGTGTAGCTCAGTATTGGAGGAAGTTTATTTCTAACTTCTTTGCCATAGCAGCTCCTATGCATGCAGTGACAAGCGTGAAGTGTGCTTTCAAATGGGGAGGCAAGCAACAGAAAGCTTTCAAGTCTTTGAAAGAGAATATAAGTTCAGCTCCAGTCCTTGCATTATGGGACTTGAGACAACCATTCGAGATTCAGACCAATGCTATTGATTACACCATGGGTGCAGTTCTCTTACAACATGGTAAGCCTATCACATTTCATTCTGAGACATTTAATGGTGTTGTTGTGAATTATCCTACATATGATAAGGAGTTGTATGCGTTGGTATAGAGTGTAAAAAAGTGGAAACACTATTTGATGGGCAAAGAAACAATTTTTCATACCGACCATCAACCTTTACAGTACTTGCAGTCGCAAAGTAAATTACAGCAGTCACGACATTTCAAATGGATGGGTTTCCTGCAACAATTTCAGTTGGTAATAAGGTACAAGAAAGGTATTTTCATCAAAGTTGTTGATATTATTTCAAGGCCTATTATTAGTGCTACTACTTTACTTAAGAATGATTCTATTGTACATGAGAGCTACATAGAACAGTATGCGTCAGATGTTGATTTTAAGGATGTGTATGCTAACTTGAGTGAAGGGAATCATGTTGAGGAGAATGATTATCACTTGCATAATAATTCTTTGTTTCATATGGGAAATTTATGTATACCACAGGGGGGGAGACTAAGTGCCATGAGAGAAGCTCATTCTTCTCTTATTGTTGGACATTTCAGGGTAAGAAAAATAGTGGCACATTTATAAAGGTATTTTTATTGGCCTCACATGGTAGATAGTGTTTCACGTTTCATTAGAGGTTGTTCATTATGTGCTAAAAGCAAGCCTAGCAATAGGAAGCTTGGTTTATATATTCCATTGACGGTACCTTCTAGACCATGGGAAAGTGTTTCTATGGATTTTGTGGGAGGTCTACCATTATCTAGAAATCAACATGATTATCTTTATGTAGTAGTTGATCGATTCAGCAAGATGTGTATTCTTATGCCATGTAAGAAAACTATAACTGCTGAAAAAACTACTGATTTATATTTTCAGCATGTATGGGTTCATTATGGCTTGCCTACTTCTATTTTTAGCAATAGGGATTCCAGATTTGTTGGGAATTTTTGGTCCAATTTATGGAAGATGGTGGACACCAAGTTGAAGAAGAGTACCGCTTTCCATCTACAAAAAGATGGCCAAACAGAGGTAGTGAACAGAACCATTGTACACCTTTTGAGAGGTTATTTCAGTAAGCATCCCAAGATTTGGGATGAGCATTTGCATTACATTCAACATGCTTACAACTGGGCCAAGCACTCTTCTACAAATACTTCACCTTTTGAAGCTTGTTTTGGGTATTTTTCAAAGTCACCTTTAGATTTCATTCTTGAAAAGTATGTTGCAATTGATGGGCATAGTGACATTGACAAAGCTCACATGTTCATTGAAATAATTTAGCTCACACATCAATAGGTTCAAGAACATCTTGAAAAAAGTCAAGGCAAGTACAAGGGGAGGCATGATAAACACAGAATTGATCATAATTTTCAAGAAGAAGATGAGGTATGGCTGCATATTAGTAAGGAAAGAATGCAAGGAGAAGGTAAAAAGCTAAATCCTATTCATTACGGTCCATTAAAGTTCCTTAAACAAGTTGGAAATAATGCTTTTCAACTAGATTTGCCTTCACATATGCAAATGTATTTCGTTGTGAATGTGGAAAATTTATGTTTGTATGAACCTCCTTTAATTGTTGATCATGAAATTTACATTCATCTGCCATCCATAGAGGATTTCTTGCCAGAATTTTTGGATGAGATGAAAGAGGATGCTATCCTTGATAGAAGGACACACACATCGAGGAGGGGAATTGTTGATTATCTTCGAATTGGTCTTAAAGGCAGCAAACTGAGTAAGGAAAAATGAATGGAGGTGGAAAAGGTGAGGGATCTATACCCTCATCTTCTTAATAGGTAATTGAAGGCTTTTTGGGTTCAAAAGCTTCCCAATGGGGAGGTGTGATCAGGAGATCATGTCCAAGTCGAAAAAATGCTCAAAAATGGAACTTCTTAGAATCGGTTACAATCTAAACGACCGGAAAGGCCTCGTCGCTGTGATTCTGGCGCGGTGAATGGGACTCAAATCCAATGTCGTATGTGAAAGTTATTGAAGTTTGAAATCTCCCAATGACCTCCAAAACAAGACTTTTGAACAAAAAACAATTTTGTTTTTGTCATTTTTAGAAATTTTATGTGGAAAAATTCATTTTTAATTAAATTTTTTATAGGCCTATCATAGGATGCCACATGGCCTGCCCGGAGGCTGCCACATGGCCCCATGCCAATTGTTCAAAAGTCATGTTGAAATGTTGATGGAAAGGTGGGTCGAACCCTCGACCCAACACCTCGGGCAGGGTCGACCCGACCACTTCACCACAGGCTATAGATTGAAACTTTCGAGCGAGTCGGGTGGAGGATTGCAGGTAGAGTCGAGTCAGCAGTTTGACAGTCGGGTTAGGAAGAGTTTAAAGGCTTAAGTCCCCAGGGCTATGGGATTCAGGCCCCGTGACCACGCACCATAATTGAGGAATAAGACCATTTCAAATAGCGGAATAAATTGGTTAAGCCCCTTTGGGGTTAGCCCCTCACCACAAAACCTCCAACCTGTGACCATGGGCAGGGGCTAAACCTTATCTGCCAGCGCAAACGGTTTCCAGACTTTTCTGCATGTGAACGTGCCAGCAAACTGGCGGTTAAATTTATTTCTGCCCCTAAATTAGCGCGCAGTTCTGCCTATTTTCCATGTCTTCCTATTCTGGTGGAGTTAACTGGAGTTCCTCTAGTTTTGGAGGAGGTTTTTTAGTGCCACTAGGAAAAATCTTGTTTGGGTCATAAATTTCTCAATTTTTTACCAAATAAGATAAAATTTTAGTCAATTTTGGCTTTCTTTGACCTTCTCAAGTGTTTGGGATAGGTTTTAGAGTGAACATAGGTGTTCTTCAACCATTTTTTCTTCAAGGAAGAGGAAAGAGCCACTAGGGCCATCAAGGAGATGGAGCTGTATTGGGTTGTACTTCACTGTTTGAGGTGAAACAAAAGCCATTTTTATCTTATTTCTGTCTTCTGAAGTCAAATTAACAACTTTTTTTGCCTGTTATATTTCACTGTATAACCATTTTGAGAAACTTAATAGAGCAAGGACATGCCCATTGGGAGCCTTGGACCCGATAGATGTAGCCCAAGAGGAGTGAACTGCCTCATCAGTTTGCTGTGTTATGCTATGGTGAATTTCTCTTGCTGTGTATTTCTGATATAATATGTTAAAAAATAAACTTAATTAACATTTCCTCACACAAAAACTCAGAAACAATTACCAAAAACACTTTGGTTAACCTGCAAGACATGGATAATACTTTGCACACTTAATTAAATGGAAATGGATACTTTGCACAACATTTAAAAATAGTTCCATTTACAGATCAGGTAGTGACCTTCTCAACAGCTAAAATTGCTTGAAGGACAGGAGGTCTCATCACGAGCCGGCTTGATCACTTTGTTAAATCCCTATGAATGGCACTATCATTATCTGGCCACCACACCAGCATAATGGTCTCTCCACAAAACAAGAAAAATTTCTACTTTTAAATAGAGGATTCTGGCTCATTTCTGGGTTAAAACAACAACCCTGTCGAGGCTATGGACGCCTACTAGCAGCAGTGGCTTTGCTTGTGGTATTGAAGTAATTTTCTGATAGCAACCAATTATTTTTATGCCCCTATTTCCTATTGATCCATTCCAAAAGACGAAAGCGTCGTCTGACTAAGTGTTATCGTTTTCAAAACCTATATGCATAATTCACTATGATTTTATATGAATTATCTAATCATGCCGAATTGAGTGATAACATAATCAATCATAATTTTTCACCTGTAATGCTTCCGTCATACTCTACCCTAAAAATAGGAAATCATTTTCATAACGATTGCTGCTCTACTTTTCTCCCTTTTTGGTCATTTCCACATGATGTGCATTTGTGATTATTACCAAATTTTGAATTCTACTTCGTTTGCATTCATGATTTCTACCACCTTTCCTCTTTTCTTGTGCTTGAAGGTCATGGATGCCCTCCTCTCATTGGAGGGGGTATGAAGATCCATAATAAATAGGCATGTGAATTAACCATGCGACTCCCTTCGGATATGCTTATTGGAAAATATAATCATTGCATTAACGTCATGTAGTCACATCTCTAATAATGTATTTTATAAAAGCCACATGGAGTGTTTATATTGTTTTTAACTAACAAAGCCGAAAGAAACACATGCATAAGGGTGAAGAAAATAGTTCCGAAAACACAATAGCTATGGGTGGAGATTCTCTTCGCAATGAACCCACAATATTTCAAGTCTCAAAATTAGCTTACACCATTCTCTAGAAAGATGGTTGGATTCCATATCTACACGAGCTGAAAGGGTTTAACACAGAGACAATAATTGAATTCCTACAGAACCTGCGGGAAGGGCATACCATAGTTAAAGGAAGAATTATACTAGTCTTCGAAGAATTCATTGTTGAGGTCTCTGGACTTCTAATAGAAGGGGGAAAATGGACTGATAAACATGTCCTCATACAAGAAGCAGTTTCAGTGTATTAGGATCCAAATGAGGAATTGGTACGAAAAGGAAAAGGTATTGACCCTGCGTCCTTAAAGCAGCCTTGGCAAGAACTGGCAGTCTTCATCCAAAATTATATCACATGTGATGAATGCCAGGATGTGGTAAAGTCTTGTCAACTCAAACTGTTAGCTGTTCTCAAAAAAAATATTTCAGTTAATTTTCCTTTTTTCTTGAATTAAATATTGCATGATACTATTGTTCGGATTAGGAAAGTTAAAAACCCTCAAGCATTTGTCAGCCACCATGGCTTGATAAAATTGATTATTATTCATGAGTTAAAAAAACATCAGTTAACGTGGGACATCTTTGTCAATCTTGCCCTACTTTCCCTTGAAGAAAACCCTGACAGAGCAGAAATTGAACCTCCTAGAATAGTCATGCTCGGGAAAGATGGAGGGAAGAGAACCCATGTTTTGACCTCAGAACCAGTAAAACAAAGACAGTCTGAAACATTACAACTATAGGAAAATACCTCAACATTTCCATATGAGACAGGGCCATCCTATATACCACCTTTGAGCCCTCAAAATGCATATTTACAAGACTATGAGGAGGAAATGGCTCAAGTATTAGAACAAATGAGAGTGTCTTAGGAAATTAGGAACCCATATGAACAACCTGAGGAACAGAGGGAGCATTCGAACCAGTCTGCCTCTGCTGGCAGCTCTAGCCATACTGAAATCCTACCTTCCAATGATGAACTGCAAGATTTGAGGGTTTTATCTCCCTCTAATAATGAATGGATGAATAGGGAAGACCAGATAGAGAGAACATCTAAGTCTGGAAAC
This sequence comes from Pinus albicaulis, assembly GCA_034641835.2. Classification (NCBI taxonomy): domain Eukaryota; kingdom Viridiplantae; phylum Streptophyta; class Pinopsida; order Pinales; family Pinaceae; genus Pinus; species Pinus albicaulis. The sequence goes on from CM076580.1 coordinate 530,749,123, forward strand.
TAGTCAGGGGATATTGTTCTATTAGAACAAGACACAAGTATTGAGACAACTCCTCTAACACCTGAAGAAAATATTACTCCACCCAGTCAGGACATCAATGTTGAAATAACCTCTGGGACACCTGAAGAAAACATTATTTCATTAAATGATAACCCTAATACTGGCACAACCCTTCCTGAACCTGAAGTCGTTGTTATTCCTTCTCATGCTAGAACCCCTTCGAAAGAAAAATCAGTTGAGGTTAAGTTGAGAAATATGAGAAGGAAATGCATAAAATTGAGGAAAATAGTAAAAAAATTAAGGGAATGGTTCAAAGAAGCGGACAAGACCTAGAAGCCTAAGAAGGAATTAGCTACCATGGGAACCCAAACAGATTTTGTCACTCAAACGGTAGACACTATTGAAGTCTCTGTGCAAACTGATTTGATACTTACAGAGGACAAATAAACTCAAATGGAGGAAACACCTACTTACACTCCTTTGGTAGAAAGAGCTTCCAATCAAAATATTCGCAATGAATTAACTCAAATTTAGCATGAATTGTCCCAGTATAAGAAGGAAGTAGTGCCCTTGCAAGAATATTAGACGTTACTAAAATGATTTAAATACCTTTCTGCAACTGAAGACAAAACATTTTCCTAACTTAGGGAAGAAAGAGTAAAAGTGAAAAGGGCACATGATCAACTAGAACAGGCTAAGAAACAAACCGGTGCTATTTGTTCTCTTTACTCAGATGTATTGACTTGCAGGGCACCGACCACCAATTATGCCTTATTTTTAGTAAAAAGGTATTTTTTACTGAAGATCAAAGTTGTCAGAGCACGTAATATTCCCAATTAGCCATGAGCTAGTTGGAATATTAATTTTTGTTTTTTCTTTCTTGTTTAATGTATAAAAGGATATGGAGATCCATAAATCTCCTTAATATGAATAAAATCAATGCCAATGTGAAAGGAGGACATATTGGCAGCTTAATTGAGCACCCTTAGGTGTGAAAATGGGATGGAACACATAGAATAGGTCAACTTTGACCAAATCAACAATGCTGTCATGGACGAATGCCATTTATTATGGGACAACACAGTTTTAGTTGGAGACTCTTTGCATGGAAGTAGTGTCTTAAATGAGTGGGGCCAAGGGTTAGGAAGCTCATCACTTATATAAGGAAGAAGATGGCAGCCATATTTCATTATGAAGGAATTTTTATGTTATGATATTTGATATATGGTATGTTTAGACGTATAGCTTTCTTCAGTTGTTTAGCTAAGATTGCAGTGCTATTTAGCACAGGGTGTTCCTGCTCGGGAACCCCACCTCTTTCCTTGAGAATCCTCTAGGAAGAGCTAATCCAGGTGGATATTGGTGGCCACCCACCTATTCCACTTGGGCCCCCACCATTTTCTCTTTCAGTTTTTCAGTTTTGGCATAACTTACTATTTTTAGCAGTTTTTCGAGTCCTAAACATCTGGAGCCGTTTTGAGGCCCTAAACAACGTTTTTTGGGCATCGCACCTCCAATAAATATCATTCCGTTTCGGAATGATATTTGTGGTGAAATTTTTAGTCCTTGGATAGAGCTTTCTAATGATGTATCATGAGCGTCAAACGGAGATAGTATGCCAAAGTTACGTCCCTGGGAAGTTGAAATACCAATTTACCCAAACGGGGCCCATAGTTTTGGCGCTTCATCTCCTAGGGTTAGGTTTTTGAATTTTTAGGTTTCTCCATTGTTTCTCAATAATAAATAGGCCCTCGAGCCTCATTGTAACTCAGTTCAGAGGCCTGTAGCTGCCACATCTCTCCTTAGAGATAGCTACCAGCACCCTAGCTAGTTTTATTTCCATTCTGTCTGTAAGCAAATTTTAGTTCCTTGATATTAATGAAATGAAGTGTTATTTCCGCTGCATATCTGTATTTATGGTTATATGTTTATTATGTTGTGTTCCTGCATAAATCCAGATCAAGAGCTTTGCACTACATTTCCACATTCAAGCATCAAGCCATGATTTAGTATTATGGTACAACACAGTTTCTGTTGAGAGATGTGCTGAGTTGCAGGTTACAGTAGTGGAGACTAGATCCGGGTGATTTCTGATCTATTTTTCAATGGAGGAATGTTTCCTTCCATTGGGAGGCTGGTGAGGAAGACCCTTGAGAATTATTGTAGCATTTGGCATCAGGCCACTTATTTATTTTCCCCTACAACGTAGTTTCTGTCTTGGACTGCGTTATTTTAGGGAGGAGTTGTAGGGTGGTTTCAGTACACCATTTGGGGAGGAGGTTTTCTTGAGAAGGGATCAAAATTTCATCTAGAGGATCTATTAGAGGAGCTGCATTATTTGTAATATTATATCAGCCCCATATTTCCAGCTCATTTTTTGCAGTGAATCTTCAGCCCTAGGGCTTTGATTCATACTTTGTATAGTGGTGTATTTCTGAAAACCCTTTTGGGTTCTTCATTGGAGGTTGTATAGAGCCTTGATCTATATTTGTTATATCTTTTGAGGCATATAGCAGCCATATATGTTTCTGTACTCATTTTCTATAGGAGTGCACCTATGAATTCGCTTTAGCATTATTCCGACATTTTTGATATGGTAGCATCACCTCTTATTGAGGGTTTTCTTCATTGGAGGCTTATTTTATCTTGTTATATGATTTGTGACCCATTATTTTATACATATATGTTGCTGTTATGATGAATGGAAGGTATCCATATTGGTCTCATGTTTTTATATGATGTTTTACACTGTTATTCAATAATTTTGCACTATATTTCTGCTTTTCCCATTTTGGAATATTACAGTGGTATCGGGGCATAATCTTGGCTCAGCCTATGCATCTTAAGCCAATATGTCATCAGAATAAGGATATCCTCTCACAAATAGAAAGAAGAGGTATCTCAAAAGAAGAAACGAGAAGTTTGATTATACAGATGATAAAGAAGACAAGGGTAAAACCCGTTTATTAGGAGAAGATGAGGAGAAGAAGTACCCAAAGCTTCTTCTTCGAACTGTGCAAGAAATTGCTAGAGAAATAAAGGAGATGAGGATGGATAGATACAAGGAATCCCCTAAAGGATTTTTTCATGGTGAAGGCTCCAACATTTCTCATCACTATAGTGATCAACCTGTTAGCCACCTATAAAAATTTTTATAGCAAAAGGTGGCTAAAACTTTTTGAGCCTTCAAGGAACAAATTTTATTACTAAAAAGTGTTGGCTCTTGAATACTCTTGAAGGCCTCATGCCTCTATCCAAATCTTCACTGCTGTTCCTATTTTATACTCAGAAATTCTGCTGATTTCATAAGAAGAAACTACTGCAAAGGCCATTTTTCCCTCCTCCACTCAAAACTAACCTTCATTTTATCCCCTTTTTCTCCATAAAATTCATCCATTTTTCATGATTTCCCTTCTCCCATTCATGAAAATTCTCTTTAAATAGTTTAAAACTCATTTTTAAACTATACCGACACCCCCAAATCCATTGAAAAATTTAAAAATTTCATGAAAAATACATATTTTTGCATAAAGGTTTAAGCCCCCTTGGGCTAAGTCCTAAACCACTTCCCCTCCATCTGCCCACACCCTGGAACCAGGTGCTAGGCCCCCAAAGTGCTTATCGCGTCGCAAGTTTCAAATGGGTTGATTAAAAGACCGCATCAAAACTTCCGATGCGATGAAGTCCCATATATATAAACCCCCGTCCTTTTTTTTCGTTGTAAAATCAAGCACAAAGGCCGAAGTTCTTATCACATCGAAAAAATTCAATGGTTAGATTGAAAAGACCGAGCTCTAAGCTCCGATTGTGATTGGCCCTTTGTTATGAAAAGCTCTGGGCCTATCATGTTCCATATAACTAAAGGCCCTGCACTTGGGCGCCTGACCATACCATAAATATATATCCTACCCCAAAAGTATTAAAACTTTGAATCATATTGAAAAATTTGAGTTTTGTATATCATAAATGGTTTCTGCCGGTTCACTTTAAAACCAATCCCCACCATTGATCGTAAGCCGATCCGACGACCAACGCTTAATCGCATCGGCGTTTCCCTGTACATCGGCGCTATTTAAGTTTTGCCCCCAATTTCGATCCTCCAATTGGATCTGGACCATCCACGTGTCCAAATCAGACGGTCCCAGATCATTCCATCTTATTCTTCCCTCCCCTCTCCCTTTTGCTTTCTCCTAGATGATCTCCACCGTTGGATGCTGCCATCCAACGACTACGCTCCTCCCCACATCCTCTGCAGCAGTTAAACCCACAAACGAAGGATTTTTTAATTCTTTTCATATTTTTTAGGTTTGAATGGTTTGTTCCGTCATATTAACGAGAAAGTCGAAGGCCAGGAATGACGATTCCCTCGCCTTTGATTTATCAAAGGGAACCATTCACGGGGCTCTATTCCACGTTTCGTTAATGCTTCATGGGCATTGATGCCTTGAGAGCCCTACGTGGCCTGCACATCAACAAGACATTGTGTTATTGAATCACAATTAAAAGAGTATCAGTTTTGAAGACAGAGCACAACAGAACAGAAGATTGAAGACAGATTTGCAGGGATTACGGCTAAGATTGATTATCAAAAGCCTAATCCCCTAAATTAAAACACAGTTAAAAGAAAAACATAAGTGTTCAACAGACAGAAAGGCCTCCACTGCCACATCTGAGGTGAATTGATTCCTCCCAGCTACCACGAAGCCACTTGTGCCTCAAAGCATTCAAACAGAGGCTGAAGTTATTGTTCAAAATAAAATATTTGCCTCAGCGTAGTCGGAGAAGTTAATTCTGCACATAAACTTGATGACAAAATATCTGCAGAGTTACTCCTACATAACACAAAGCCTCAAAAGTCAACAAAAGCTCGCACCGAGCTTAATTCACAAATGTAAATCAATTAATGCAGTAACACACCTGTAAATTTCTTCATCGAGCCCCTCAAAGGCCAAGAAGTCATTACTCTGTATTAATTATCCTGAGAGATATTTTATCAGATCTCACCTCCTCATTCTTCTATAAATACCTCTGTAGAAGATGAGAAATTTTTGGTTGCAGAACTTTGAAATATATTTGAGCTTAAAACTTCTGATTGTAAATAGTGTTTGCTGGCCCTTGGAGCTTTGTTTGTGTTTAGATTAGTTAGGCTGAATAGTGAAGATGATTGCTGAACTGAAACATTGGACCTGAAGACTGTAACTAGTTTGACATCAATAACAAGTTGTTTCTTGGGATCCTGGTCTATATCACTGGTGAAGTGCCCCTTTCTTCGTTATTGTTTTTCCTTCTATGTATGTCATATTGTTCACTATTCTCTAATAAAGAACAACATTTATAGAGTTAGGATTTACAGTTTACCAATACCCTTCTCTCACTGATAAGCTTTATCTCAATGTTTTCCTCCAATTTATTTATTTAAGAATGATTCAATACAGTTTAAGTATTTAGGAATGTTGGCGTTCCCTCGTCCTACTGTTTGCTTCAAACATTGTTCTTGAAAGTTATTTTCATCATTTGCTTATTAAAGTTAGACTAGAAAAGTGATGGTTTGCCATGTTTCTAGTTTCTATTCTCCAAAGGCAGATTCTGAAGGTTTCCCTTAGTGTTGGCCAAAAGAAGACTAGGTTTAAAAGTACCTTATCTGATCTTAGGTTACATTTTGTTTTCTCTTATGTTTTTTCATACTTTATGAAGGTAATTATGCAGATTACTGGATTTTTTTTCAATTAAGCTTCTTTAATACAAACTTTCCCAAGAATTCTATGGTTAGCCCTGTCCTTGGTTGGTTTTAAACAGTTACTTAAGAGGCCTTTTCTTGTTTGGACTGACTATAAATCCCTTGTGAAATTATTATCAATTTCCTCCCCTCCAACACTTTATTGTTTCCATTCCATCATTTTAATCTCAATAATCTTGTGATATAGATGACTTTCCCCTTGAATCACTCTTGATTTTTTTGCTCAATTAAAGCCCTGTTATGACTCCATAGCCCAATGGACTAAAAACCAGCGTTATATCTATCTTTTAGCCAAAGTTGTTCTATTCACTTGCAACTTCTAACCTTTGAAACTATTTTCACTTAGAACTTTCCCCTCAAACAATAATCATGCTCAACCATCCAAAAACAAAAAAAACCCTCGGCCTTCATAACTAGCCTAATATCATTACCCCAGACTTCAAAGACAAATCCATCGTTGCACTTATTGGAGAGATCCCTCTCTAGATTCAGGAGGGCTAGATCCTAGAATCCCAAAGTGGTTGAAATAATGTTGATTCTGTAGTTTTAGTCTCACCAATCTGCTAAAATTATAGATTCCTAACACAACCAGTGAAGCAACAACAAGTTTCCCAATGCTCTACAATTCCTACATTCTTAATAGTGGGAAATGAAGGGTTTCATGAACAAGAAACTCGTGAAGACTATTTCATGGAGTATGAGTCACAATCTTAGAGATTCAAATATCACTTGAGCTTTCAAGATTTTTTTCATATCAAGGACAATAGGAGACCCATGCATCACAATAGAGGTAGAGGATTCATTCAGAATCATGATCTACACCGAACTATGGGTAGATTTTTCTTACCCAACTTTGATGGGTCATCTAAATGCACTGCCAAATCATGGGTAGAGAAGCTTGAAATCTACTTCCAACTGAACAAAGTACCAGATATGGAAGCCATCAAGGTAGCAGTGCTGCACCTTGAGGGTGAGGCACATGATTGGTGGTTTCATGGCTTGTCTACATTGGGTCATGCCAATGTGATTGCATATTTAGAGTTCACAAGGAGTTTGGTTGAGAGTTTTGATCGGAGATAACCAGAGGCACCTTTCATGGGGCTAGCAAAGCTCCAATAATAAGGTAATCCAAAAACTTACATTTCTGAATTTCTAAACCTTTCTATTATGGTTCCTAATTTATCTGCAACAAGAAGGGTATATATGTTTATTGATGGGTTATTAGAACCTCTTCATGGGTTGGTTAAGTCTACCAAGCCCACTACCCTTCAATATGTCGTTGAAAGGGCTAGAGATCTACAAGATGCCTTGCCAAAAGCAAAGGAAACATTTCAGCAAAAGCCCACTTTCCCATCCAAGGGAAAAGATGAGAAGGATCCTTTTTCAAAGGAAAGCCAAAGTCAAATACCTCTTAGTGATGATGTTTGAAGAGATTTGAGGATAAGGAAACTTTTCCTCACATGTCAATAATGATGGGCACCCGGACATAGATGTGTAGCAGGAAAGGCACACTATATAGAGGTCTTCTCAGATGATGAGGAGGAGGAAGAAGAAGAACCAGAAAGAGGTCACAACGTTGGCATAGTAGGAGATGATCCAACACCATCAGGAAGTGGGGATGGGGCATTTTCTCCACTTGTAGGGGCTCTTGCATCATTGAGAGGAGTACCCAAGTACTTTACCTTGAGGGTTCGAGGTTCCATCTTAGATCATAGGGTTTCAGTTTTGATTGAAAGTGGGGCTACCCACAATTTTATTGATGCCCAACTAGTGCAAAGGAGGGCAATACCCACTGATGATTTTGAGGGATTTTCTATTTTGGTCCCAGGAGATAGAACTATGCAGTGCATGAATTATGTTCCATATTTATCTGTCACCATGGGGTTATATACATTGACTGATCACTTCTTTGTGGTTGACATACCTGACACCAATGTGATATTGGTTGTGTACTGGTTGATTACTTTGGAGAAGGTCACCATAGATTGGGAGACTTTATAGTTGGAATGGGTGGATAGAAAGAGTGGAAAAACTTAGATGACTAAGGGCATGAACATATATATCTCACATATAACTTCCATACAAAAAACATAGATGGATTTGCGTAGTGGAAGCAAGGACATAATAGTCCCATCTATTATGCACATGACTTTGGTCCATGAGACTATTGTTTTGTGGCAAACCACCTAGGAGGCCACCTGATCAGAATTTGGTGAGGAATGTCTCACATCATGATGCACTACTCATAGATACAGGAGGAGTGGGGGCATTGGGAGGTCATGGTACATCGTTGAGAGTCTTGGGCAGACTCAAGAAGGAGGGAGACATCCTCCCATCATCATCATTACCCACTCTCATTTCTGATTTTGTGCTTATAAAGGAGCATCAGAGGGAGGATAACAGCCTTCCATTATGTGACATTGTCATGGGAAATGTCAAAGAGGAGAAAAGCCATATGACAGATGCTTTATATGATAGAACATCGTTGCTATCACTTTGGAGGATAGACCCATATTGGAAATCCCAGCTTTTGGTGGATTATTCAAGGATATTTTCACATGCATGATGCTTGATGACTAGCTACATGAGGATGGGTATTCAGTTAAATAAGAGGTCATCTATTATCATGGTATGATATTCTTATCTATAGCTTCCAAGCTCAAGGAGAAGTTACTACATGCAACATATGAAGATTTTCTCTTCATCCATACTTATCCCAATTGAGCATACCACACTATCATGGAGGGATACACTTGGGAAGGCCTTGAAGAGGAAATATATCAGCATTTGAGGATATGCACGGACCATGTGGAGGTGGAGGAGATACATAAATCTATGAGGGAGTTATTACTCTTTCCTCTTTTGGAATTAGAGGGGATCTATACATAAATATATGAGGGATTTACTACTCTTTCCTCTTTTGGAATGAGAGGGGATCTATCTATAAACCACTCCATTTGTGTGAGTAGATATTATGGTAAGGAACATGTTTATGTGCATAATTTTTTACTTGATTATTATTTTCACTCCTTTACCATGTGTATCCAAGCCATTTCTCCAAGTAGGATCATTCTTCCATATAAACTTCATGGCCAAATTTGGGACATAAAGATTGTTGAGCATGACCACTCCCTAGGAGGTATAGGGAGATGATGTATCATTCAGGGTGCACTCCAAAGGCACCAAACATTTCTCACCTTTTCAGGACTTGTGAGAAAACTTGGGCAGAAAATAAGTGGTGGGGAAACCACTTACCATATCATTATCTAATGCAGTCAGGAGATGTATTGCGCTGGTGTTGTGAAACCAGCTCCAAAAATAGAAGAAAAGAGATATCAACACCTTAGAAATAAGCCACTTCAAGGGGGAAACCTCCAATACATTACATGAATGAACAATTATTGGATGATACAGATTACAAAACCCCCTTTCTATATATAGGAGTCCATGGGGACACAATGTAATCCTAGTGGGGCCACAATGTAATCCTAGCCGACCTAACTGTTAGGGCCTCCGTAGTTTGCAATATTGGCAAGAACAAACGCTGCAGAGCCTACATCAAAACCACTTTGGAATCCTAGGATCTAGCCCTCCTCGATTCAGAGAGGGATATCTCTATATAAGTGTTTTCAAAGATATTTCTTTAAGGTTTATGATATGATATTAGGCTAGTTATGAAGTACAAGGTTTTTGTTTGTTTTGTTTGGGATGGATATCATTAAAATGAAGGAATTATTCTAAGGGGTAAAGTTGTGAGAAGGTTGATAGAATGGTTCATCTGATAGGATAGGTAGGAAACAGTATCAATCCATTGGGCTATGGAGTCATAAAAGGATTTTAATTGCACAACAAGTTTCAAGAGTGGTCTATGGGGCAAGTCATCTACGTCAAAAGATCTCTTTAAGTTGATTTATCGTTTGGAACATTAAAGTGTAGTGAAAGAAGTAAACATATAAGAAAACAAAGGGCAGCTTAAGATCAAGTAAGGACTTTTAACCTAGATTTCTTTCAGCATACTCAAAGGAAAAAAAATAATAGCTTAAGATAAAACAAGGACTTTTAACCTAGTCTGCTTTAAGCATATTCTCAAAGGAAACATTTAAGATGAAACAAAGAATAGTCTAAGATCAAGTAAGAACTTTGAATCTAGCCTGCTTTCAACATATTCTTAGGAAAACAAAGATAGCTTAAGATCAAATAAGGACTTTTAACCTAGTCTGCTTTCAGCATATTCTCAAAGGAAACATTTAAGATGAAACAAAGAATAGCCTAAGATCAAGTAAGAACTTTGAATCTATCCTAATTTCAGCATATTCTTAAGGAAAACATTCAAGGTAAACATAAAAAGTAGTCTAAGATCAAGTAAGTAATTTTAACCTAGCCTGCGTTTGACATACTTTTAAGGGATCTTTTCAAAGCAACTGTTGGAGAACAAACTAGAGGATAGGGCTAACCATCAACTTCTCTAATTAAACTTTACTTAGCAAACTTTTCAAGAACATTCAAGGACAAAATCTCAAGTTTTACTCAGCAAGACATGGACTCATCAACATTCCTTGACTGATTACACTCTATTGAATTATCCTCAAATACACAATTAGAAGGAAACATAAAGATAAATATTTATGAGTGAGATTTAGGGTACTTGAAAATAAATCCTAATCTATATTTGCTGTCTTTATCAGAGAAAGTAGACAATATGGAAAACATGAGAAAAATGACAATTACAGTAAGAAAAACATCACCATTGACATAAACCAGGATCCCATAAATCAGCTTGTGTATTTGATGTTCAAACCAGTTATAATCTTCAAGTCCAGTGGGTCTTTTACAGCTTCAAACTTCTCATCTCAGCCTATCTTTCTTCAATTAAAAAATAGAGCTTCAGTAGCCTCAAAATATATTTACATTCAACAAGTATGCAACCAACAATAATACTAGGCTCCTCATATGTTATTTATAAATGAATTGAGGAGGTGGAGTGTAACGAAGGTTTAACTGTTCAATTAATACAGAGTAAATGCTTCTCGGACTTTGGGAGGCCAAATGGAGAAGTTTTCAATTGTTTTAACTCTACTAATTGATTATTACATTAAAGTTCATCAAATTCAGTCACTTTTGTTGACTTTGGAGGCTTTTGGGGTAGGCTGGAAATTACTTCTTAGCTGTCTTTGGCAAATATCTCTGACTGTGCAATTAATATGTATTCCTTTGAGGAAAAATCAACTGGCAGGTGGCATTTTAAGGATTAATTGCCTCACTGATGTGGAATTTGGAGGATATCTTTGTTGATCTGTCTACTTTAGTGGCTTTAAACACTGATTAACTCTGATTTTTTGTTTTAAGGTTGATCATGCCTTCTTTATTCTTCTTCGGGCTTTAAGTCCTTTATTGATTGTTTTAACCTTTCAAACTAACTTTATCCGCACACTGTGCTTTATCCTTTTAAACTGTGGGATTAAGTCTTTTGATCTTTGCACTTTTTGATTTAATCCTTTATGTTTAATTCCTGATACTCTTTATTGATCTTCATTAACTTCATTTGTTCGATGGCAGGCACTTTTTTTGTGTGTTGGAGGGCTTTCGCTGAGCAAACCAATGCTCATGAAACACTGGAAATAATAGGAAACTCTATCCTTTTGTCCCTTTTTTTCTTTTTATCAGGCCCCAAGGATCGTCACCCTCGGCCTTGTCCCTTTATGGACTGTAGAGGGCTGTCAACCCTAAAACTGCCATAGTACCTGCAAAAAACCAACAAACACATTATGAAACCCTGCGAGGTTGGAAAAAACTACATGCAGAGGCTAGTGGAGGCGAAAGGAGAATTGAGGAAGAGGAAATGCATGTAGGGGGAGGTTTTATGAACAAAACCCACGAAAACAGGTTTTAAAACTGTATTTGGCGCGAAATATGGCTGAGCGGTTTTGGAAATACCACTGGCGGTTTTCACGTTCGATTTAGGTGGTAAGGGGTTTTAAAGCGGTCAAACGTGATTCCATACGTTGCGCGACATGCGTCCTCTAGAAAACCGACGGTTTCGCATGAGTTTGGTTGATTAAACCCTGACACAAAAATTTGTGTGAACTGTTGGATCTGGTGGCATAGATCCAACGGTGGGGGAGGAGAGCGATGGAGAGAGGTGTTCGAGCGAGGGAGTAGTGGGAACCAGGTGTCAAGAGGGGATTGGAGGGGTGGCTGGGTAGTGGGAGGTGGGTCCGGAGTATGACGTCAGTTATATTGTTTGGTATCGCGAGTGTTTATTTCTCCATAGGTTTAGATTAAGATTTTATTCGTTTGATTGATTTTAAGTATTTCATAGTTTACTTTTGAGTTGGTTGATTGAACTTCGAGAACTAGATAACATTTCTTACAACTATTTAGAGTAGTTAACCTTTGATTTCACTCACATATATTTTTCTCACACTCTTGAAATAAAAGGACTTGCCTTGGGTTGATGATTAATGTGAAGCATTAATGTTACCTTTAACAGTCACCTTATTGACTCAACAATGCACAAAAAAACATGCTCCCCAACCTAAAACTCCTTAAATACCCTATGATGGTCTGCATAACTCTTCTGTATGTCCTGCGTCTCCTTTAGGTTCTTCTTTATAACCTACATTTCCTATTCCATGCCTGCCAACATGTCTAGTCCAATCAAAACCCTGTTAACTAGATCACTCCACCCGATGGGAGTATTACAACTCTACAACTCCATGACATTAGAGATTATTATCTTTCCCGACTTCCCTGAAATACCCCGTAATTCAACTTCCTTTTCCTTTGAAAAAAATTTCAAGAAAAGTTCTTGAAAATTAAAAGCTATTGGCCCCAAAGAATGTAACCATTGTACTCCTAGTACAACATCAACACCTGCGATAGGAATAAAAAGCATTCGACTATTCAATACATATTACCCCATGGTTAGCTTGATATTATGGCATTTTCCAGAGAAATTTATAGTTCCTCCATTTGCAACCATCACTTGACATATTGGTGCTGGGTATAGGAAACAATTCAATTCCTTGGCTACCTTACAATGAATAAAATTATTGGTGTTACCTGAATCAATTAACACTATTACCTTTTTCTTCTTGATATGTCCTTCTATCTTGAGAGTTTGAGGAGTGGTAATTCCTGCCAATGCATTACATGATATGGTCAGAATCATTTCTTCCTCTTCTAGGGCTGGTTTCTAGTGTATATCCTCTTCTTGTTCATTTTGTTCTTCCTCTTCACAATCTATGTAAAATAATTTCTTCTCAGCACACTTATGACCTTTAGTGTATTTTCTATCGCAACTGTAGCAAAGCCCTTTTACTATTTTTTCTTCCAATTTTTGTGGTGTCAACCTTGTAGGTTGTGGAAATCTAGGAGTAGCAACACTTCCATCTATATAGAAGTGAGTGGTAGGCTTCCCTATCGCCATAATTTTACATTCAATTTTTCTTGCCAACCTGAATGCCTTCTCCAATGAATCAGGTTCCAAAACACGAACTTCATGTTGAATGTTATCCTTTAAAGTACCTATGAAGAGATCAATCCCGTGTTCCTCTGGATTATCAGTTACCCTTATATTCAATTTTTGGAAGTCCTCAATGTGATCCCCCACTGAACACTTTTGTTTGAGATTTATCAATTGGCTAAAGAAAGTGTTTCTCTTTGTATCCTCATAGTGTGCTATCATTTCCTCCGTAAAAATTGACCAAGTGACAATTTTTTTACGGGAGCAAAGCCATCGATACCATACAAATGTATTTTTTCTAAATGTAAAGTTGCAATGCGTACCTTTTGTGTGTTTTGCACATTATTGAGATCAAAATATTGCTCCATCTGTAGTATCCATGTTATAGGATCCTCTCCATCAAAATTCCTCATATCCATTTTTGGAATATGGTTGTTCTTCCCTCCAAAATTAGAGTTTATGAAATCATGATTAACATTTATTTTGTTCTCATCATGAGTTTCGTCTACTATCTTTTCACCATTACGAAACATTTCTTGTATCAACTTTGTCAAACCTACCATGTCTGCTTTTAGATCATTCTTCATGTTTTCCGTCTTAGCTTCCATCTCATCCATCTTAGATATCCTTCTAGATTCCATGCCATCCATCTTAGCTTCCATGCCATACTTCAAACCATCCATCTTAGATTCCATGCCTTTCTTCAAAACTTCCATGTCATTTTTTGTTGCTCTTTGTGAGAATGAAATTTGTTTCACTTGCTCTTGTAATTTTGATATGTCATGTTGCCATTCTTCGTCTTCATGAATCATAGTAGAGCCTTCTAAAGTCTTAATGGGTGTTGAATTCTTTTTAGGGGCCATTTTAGAATCCAATACTGATATCTATTCTACAATATTCCCTTGGAATCAATTCAACTTGATTCTTCCAACAAGACTTATGCAATTCGGAAAAAACAAATACACACCTTTTACTTGCTTTTGAGGAGCTCGATATTGAAATTGACTTATATCTATACTTGCAGATCCTCAATATCTAAAATTTGGCTCTGTATTAGTCCTCTCAATCTCATTTCAAATTCCATGGGTCTGACTTGATTTGGATTCTTCAAGACAAAGTTATGTCCAATCTCCCACAATGACCTAATTATGGACTGGTTCAGCAGAGCAAACTTATACGACTTGCCACGTGTCACTGTTTGCTTCTTTGGCTCTAAAATTTATAGAAAGGAAACTACAGTCCGTGTAATTCTAGTCATTTTTTATAGAACTCCAATACGATGCTCAGAGAGATAGTTATGAATATTTTCCCACGATCACCTCTTTGAGAGGAAATTCAGGAGCCTGAAAAATCTCTAACTTCCACAGACCATATCTCCAAAAATATTGTGAACCAAGCTCTGAAATTTTACAACATTGTTCCTTAGGATTTCGGCTTCGTGCTCTAAAACTTTCAGCTTCTGAGCCATCGTAGAAAAAACGTTATAGTGAAAATTCCGCGATGACCTGTTTAGGTTAAATTCAGGAGCCTGCAAAAAGACCTAACTTCCACAAATCATATCTCTGAAAATATTGCGAACCAAACTATGAAATTTTGCGACTATGTTCCTTAGGATTTCAGCTTCTTAACCTTCATAAAAAAATTTTATAGCAAGCATTCCCTGATGACCTATTTGGAGCAGCGAAACCCTAGAATCGAAAGCTCTGATACCAAATGTTGTGAAACTAGCTCCAAAAATAGAAGAAAAGAGATATCAACACCTTAGAAATAAGCCACTTTGAGGGGGAAACCTCCAATACATTACATGAATGAAAATTTCTTTTATGATACAAATTACAAAACCTCCTTTCTATATATAGGAGTCCATGGGGCTACAATGTAATCCTAGTGGGGCCACAATGTAATCTTAGCCAACCTAACAATAATAATTTAAGGGCACAATAATAAAAATATGGGGGTTATAGGGGTACAATAAAAATTTTATAGCAAGCATTCCCTGATGACCTATTTGGAGCAGCGAAACCCTAGAATCGAAAGCTCTGATACCAAATGTTGTGAAACTAGCTCCAAAAATAGAAGAAAAGAGATATCAACACCTTAGAAATAAGCCACTTTGAGGGGGAAACCTCCAATACATTACATGAATGAAAATTTCTTTTATGATACAAATTACAAAACCTCCTTTCTATATATAGGAGTCCATGGGGCTACAATGTAATCCTAGTGGGGCCACAATGTAATCTTAGCCAACCTAACAATAATAATTTAAGGGTACAATAATAAAAATATGGGGTTACACTAACAACAATAAGGGACTATACTAGTAATATATGGACCTAACATCTGGTTCCACATGTGGGACTATGAACCACCTCCCCTTTTGCATATTTCTGTTTATATGTACTTGGTTTTTCTCCCATACATTGATGATGTACTTATTCTTATGATGGGAATGAATGGAGGAAGGATGGAAGGATTGGATGTGCCCTTTGGGAGAGAGATTCCCCATGTTCATTATGCTACAAATCAAGGAGGACATTGGGAAAACCATGATTGTTTCATTGGATCTATTGCTTCCTTGTGGGATGAGTCATTTGCATCTCATAAGAACTTGGGAGGAGCATGTCATGGAGGGATGGATTGGGAGACACATGGATTATGAGGGAAGCTTATCACATGGAGGTTTCACCAATGGAGGTGGAGAAGAGTTGTAGCACTCACCTTTACAGTTGCTTAAGGACAAGCAACGTTTGGGAGGGGAGGACTGTAATATTCCCAATTAGCCATGAGGTACTTGGAATATTAATTTTTGTTTTTTCTTTATTTTTTAATGAATAAAAGGATATGGAGATCCATAAATATCCTTAATATGAATAAAATCAATGCAAATGTGAAAGGAGGACATCTTGGAAGCTTAATTGAGCACCCTTAGGTGTGAAAAGGGGTTGGAACACATAGACTGGAACAAAGTTGACCAAATCAACAACACTGTCATGTAGTAGTGGCATTCATTATGGGACAATGCAGTGTTAGTTAGAGACTCTTTGCATGGAATTAGTGTCTTAATTGAGTGGGGCCTATGGTTAAGAAGATCATCACTTATATAAGCAAGAGGATGGCAGCCATATTTCATTATGAAGGAATGTTCATGTTATGATATTTGATATATGGTCTATTTAGACATATAGCTTTCTTCAGCTGTTTAGCTAAGATTGTAGTGTTGTTTAGCACATAGTGTTTGTTACACCATTTTTTTGTCATCTAACCTACTATCATTAGATGGACCCAAGTACACCATGTAAGACCAATCTTACCCTAAGTAAAATTGCTCTCACTATGTAAAATAACTTAATAAACCACATTTATTAGGTTGTTTATGGTCTAAACAGGAAACCCCAAAAGGAAATATTAAACAAACCTATATTTGTTTGATTTTCCTCATGAAATAATTAATTAAACCATAATCTAATTATTATTCCTAGTCATGTTTAACCCAAAACAAAGAAATTAATTAGATAAAACCTTATTTATCTTATTATTTTCTAGGAATAATTATTTAAATCTTATTTAGATATTATTCCTTGTTAAATATGACCAAATCATCCACAAATAATTAAATAAATCATTATTTATTTGATTATCCTTCAACCACTTCCTTAAAATGATAAATAAATCATTTATTTATTTATTATTCACAAATAAAGGGATTTGACCCAAGTCAAATACTTTTTCCTCCAACAAATATAATAAAATATTCCATAAAAGGTGGATCTAGATTTGGTTAATGTTATTTTAATCATGCACCAAGATCTAGAATGACCCAATATTTTGCTATAAATAGGAGGGTTTTTCCTACCATTCTTCACCTTTTGTTGTCTATTAGATCACTCTGGATCTATACACTTGGTCACATTTTTCCACTATTTGCTGTGTGAGCTCCCTTTGAGTTCTATTCTTTGTGTGGGTTTTCTACACCAACAAGAGAGAGAGATTCTAGATCTGAAGTGCTGAGGACTTCCAAGAACCCATCCCTTTGAGGAGAATTGGATACGCCTTCTTGTTTTCCTCCCAGGTGCCCTTAATACAAAAATTCTTTCAAAAATTGTTCTTGTCTTGTCTATTGGATATATGGAGCAAACCCTTCTTTTTACTGCTTAATATCTTTCTATGCATAGATCTGGTTTTTTGCAGCTCTTGTCTTGATCCACTAACTGCATATCTGAAGATATTGGTAGCCACTTTTGATGTTAGGGCTATTATTTATGCGTAGCTAAAGTGGTATTTTTTCGTACGCTTCGACAAAAGATTCATACTAACAACTGGCGACTCCACACGGGTTTTCAATTACGACCGCTGTCGTTTTTCATATTCCTGCATATCCAGCTACTTCAGACCCTAGGGTTTCTTTTCAGCTTTTTGTTTTTCCTATTTTTATGTTTTTTTTCACCTATAAAACCCTAAAACATTAAAATTTCTAACTTCCACGTGTTTCTGGCCCTATTGCGCAGGTGACAGGCATCATCCGCAACTGAGACGACAACTTTTTCGGAAATCTGCCGTCGGGACACCCGGAGCTTCAGGTCGCACTTTTCAGCCCAGAAAATGTGACCTGGACTCCAGGTCACACTTTTTAGCCCATTAACTACGACCTGGGAAGCGGAAAACAACCCAAAAACTGCTACCTGAGCGAAAAACAGGTCAAAAACTATGACCTGGACTTTCTTCTGGAATTTTTCTGAAATTTTTCTGGGTTTTGTCTGAACCTCTGTCAGGGTTGTCTAACCTCCGTCTCCGCCCGTTTAGACCTATTTTTGCTCTATTTTACTCAACTAAGTGGGAATCTCGCCCCCTAGGGTCTCAGTACCCTCCACTTTTTGTGGAAGAGTTTTAACTGATGTAAGTGTCTAAATTTTCAGAGTTTTCAGCCATTTCTTTTCCAGATCTGATCCCTCCTTTTCAGATCCCTTTAAATCAGCTCTTCTTCCTTTCAAATCACCTCTTGTAGTTTTGTTTTGGTTATATTGGACCTCTGTCTTTGTCTTTCCGCTTTTCTTGATTTCCTCCCTTTTCCAAGCCACCTTGCCTCTTGCCTCTTGGGTAGCCAATCCCCTTCCTATGCCCTCTATGCCCAATGACTTTCTCCTTTAGATCCCTGTCCCTTTCGACCCTAGATCCATTGGCCTCTTTTTAGTGTGTTTTGACTAGATTTTTTCCCTCTTTTAAATTATTTTTGAGAGACCCGCCTTTTTGGGTTGAATCGATGCAATAGTAGCTGTTAATTTCCTGTTATTTCAGCATTATATACTGTTTTTGCAACATTATTTTCAGTTACGTAGCACACTTTTTCACTTGCTCTCAAAACGAAAAGGGTTTAAAAATTAAAATTAACGCACACCACACACTCACCCTAAGCGAAGAAGAGCCTGGTTTACACCGCCAGGCAAAGACTTTAAAATCAATTGACACTGCACCTTTTTGCCCTTGTTTCGACATTGTAATCACTTGATTCTACACCTCCCTACCTCTATCAGTCATTCTTCTTCCCCTCGTGCCATGTTTGTGTTGTCACCATTGCGCCCCCAAAGCGCACATCCCGGAGACTTCTTGGCCTTCACCCTCAGTTTCTGATCGGTCGACCTACTCCTTCCCGCCGTCGTCGAGTTAGTCCTCCTCCGAGTCCGCACTCTGACTCCTCTTTTGATTCATTGGGTTCTCCTTTTACTTCCAGTTCTCCCCCTGTCACCTTCATTATGTCTGGTCCAGGGCCTAATGCTAGCGGTAATCCCGGCCCTAATGCCGGGACTGCTACTAGCGGAACCGCCATAGGAACTACCTCGGCTGCGCCCTTGCTCCCCTTCATGGTAGGCCTCAGCCTTCCTGATTTGGACCGGTTGAAAAATGACCCTATACACCATGATGCTAGTTGGCCCGTTATGCCGAAAAATATCCCTTCTGACATCCCAAAGTTTGAAGGCCTTGCTGGAGAAGATCCTTCAAATCATGTCCGATATTTCCACATGTGGTGTTCATCTACCTCCATTACCGATGACTCTGTCCGTCTTCAGTTGTTCCAATGAACGCTTACAGGCGTGGCTTCTAAGTGGTATGTTGATCAACCCCCTTCTTCTCATACCACCTTTGCGACTCTTTCCCGGGCTTTTTTATCTTACTTCCGGCTTCCCCTTCGTTATGACACTGGTATCAAACTTTTGACTTCTTTCTGTCAATCATCTATGACCCGCCTATCCGATCATGTCCAGGAATGACGGAGATGAAAGAGCCTATGTCAATCCCCTACTTTCGAAGACCGTGTCTACATGGACTGGTTCCTTAGATCTCTATTGCCTCCTATCGGGGAAGATGTTGCGTCACATTTTCCCCAAACCGAAGAAGCGCCCTCCAACTGGCGTTAAAATATGACTTGATCTACGCTCAGACAGGTTATGTTTATACCATTCTACCTGATCTCCCGAGACCCGGTGGTGTCAACGCACAGGGGACACCTCATGTCGCCGATGGTATTGTTGGAGCTCTCTCTCATCCATATGCCCAACCTCCCATGGGTTATGGTTTTCCTGGGGGATGGGGCAACACCTCCCGCACTTGTCCCCCTCCTGGTAGCATGTATCCAGGATACAACATACCTCCTCTTTTGGCACAACCTCCTACTCACCATACTGTTACCCAACCCCCTTATTATTCGTATCCATAGTTTGGTGCTCCAGCTCCTCCAGCATCAGCACCTCCGCCTCCCTTGCCTTCTCAACCCCCGCAACAGCAGGGATTCATGGCTACCCAACCACCTGACGGAGAGGTGGCCACTCAACCTTCCCCTTCTGGTTCCTCCAATTACCAGATCCTCATGATGAACTCTGCTCCACCTCCAACCTTCGACCTTAACCTTCACACTCGAGCCCCTCAGTACCCCAAGCCTCCCGCTTCGTCTGTCCCCGAGTCACCTTCTTCAGGTTCTACAGAGCCTCTTTCGACATCCAATGGTCCCTTGCCTATCCCTCAACCCAACGTTGAGGTTCATACCAAGATTCCTAAAGGACCATTACTCCGAAATGCTGCTTCTGGTCGAGTTGCTCAGTTGTATAGCATAGTAGATGATTTGGCGCAGTCTCCTGCTACCATTTCTACATTGGAACTCCTCCAGTCGTGCCCTTCTAAAAAGAAGGTTATACTATATGCCCTGGGCACTGTAGATCCTGCTACAGATCAATTGATTGTTTTCGACGCCCATCAATCAGAACATCCTCCTCTATCTGCTTCCGTCGCTTTCCAAATCCCAGTCAAAATCTGGAACGCTAACGTTTCTCGGTGTATCATTGATGAGGGGGAATCCACCTGTGTGATGTCCGCTTTGGTTTGGAAACAACTCGGTTCTCCTGAGTTGGCCCCTTCCACGATCACCCTTTGAGCGTGGGATGGCCATGCCTCCCAGCCCATTGGCCTATTCCGTAATTGTCCTATCACTCTTGTGGGCAAGACTGTTTGCATTGACGTTGAAGTCATCGACGCCCCTCTAGATTACAACATTCTCTTAGGGTGGAGCTACACCTATGCCATGTCTGCTGTCCCATCCGCGGTTTTCCGCAAGATGTCTTTCCCTCATAATGGAAAGAAAGTCACCATTGACCAGTTGACATATCATGAGCCAGAATCTCAGACCTCCCCTAAGACGACCATCTCTCCTGTAGCCAATAAGAAAACAGTCAATTCCTTGACCAGTGTCTCTCCCGGTGTCTACAAATACTCCTCTTTGCTTGGCACCTTCCCTGGTCTTCCTCCTCCTCCTGTATCCGACCCCAGCTCATCGAATGTTTGCATGATGCAATCGTCTCGGGCTGCTCTCAAGCAACCTGCTTCGGCTAGTCAGCAACTGCGCTCTCCGCAACCTGCTCCTAGCCCTTCACCTGCAGCTGGTATTCATGAGCCTCTTTACCCTCTTGGAACAGTTCCTCCAAGCCTTAGCCCTTTAGGAGCTGTCCCACCTAGCCATTACCCCTCTGGTCAGATACCGTTCCTAGCTCCCCCACTAGGAGTGTACACGGTACCTTTCATGGCCACCCTCTCTCTTCCTAACCTGACCCTTGGGATTCCTTCTGGTACCTTGATCCTTCAACCCCAACCTTGCCTGGTCAACCCAAACCTTATCTTGCTTTGACCCCGGTTCAATCGGTCCCCAGGACTTCTCCCGCTGCAACAGTGCCTCAGTCACCTCAACAGGAACCACCTCCTGTTGCGACCGCTTCGGGTAAGAAGGGCAAAGCTTGCAAGGGGGCGTCAAAGGACAACGCTGCCCTGACAAAACCTACCCCTCCTAGGCCTCCAAAGCATACCATCCAGTGTGCTTTGTGTGATATTGTTGGTCACGCCACCCATACCTGTCCTGAATTGCTTCATCTCAAGCCCATGGTTAATGTCTCGTTCCCTGAGTCCCTGGTCCCGAAAGCCTCCGTTCCTTTCGCGACCGTGGCCACGAACCCCCAGACTATTCACACCAACCACCCCTGTGCTTTGTGTGACCTCCATGGCCATTACACCCACCTTTTTCCCTGCCTCGCGGACTTCTGCACCTCTCCAGCCGCGGTCCGCCAATTCAAGGCCAAGCGCAATGAGTCCACCTCTCCCATATTTGCGCATTTTGCTTTGGAAAAACTACTAGACATGACTGCTCCCATTGACATCCCCCCTCCTGATGTCGAGATTACGGAGCCTTCGTCCAGCATTTTCTACCTATCATCATCCATGAGACCCTCGGGGAACATTCCCTCTGAACACTCCCCTGTTGTTTCACTTGACCTTACTTGAGCGATCACCTTGGGCTCAACATCGGTAGATCCTTTATCTACTTACTCTTCTGTCACCCCTTGTGACGATACGCATGTGAACCGCTCTTCTCATGATGCTGATTCAGGTCGCTTCGCCACGTCAAGTGGTCTTTCTTCCACCAGTCACCCCATCTTCTATCATGATGACGACATTATGGAAAAAATCCCCACCCCTGACTTTATCTATTCCCCCTAACATCGAACCCATGCGTTCACAGCACATACACCTTATGGCCATTACATTGAAACCCATTGTTTGGGTAAGGGGGAACCCACATTTGAGAGACCAAGAGAAGCAATTCACCACAACTCTCCTAGTGTATCTAGTCGTGTTGACTTTAGTACCATTATTCTTCCACATTTAGAAGAACTTCTAGAGTCCCATATCACTTCAGATCACTCTAGGGATGATACCCCTTATCGTTCCCTCATCTTCCATCAGCAACCCAATCTCTTAGACTTTGTTGTTGACCAACCTATGGGTTTTCTAGGAGAGCATCAGTTCATTATCTCCAAATCCTCTCTTTGGGATAGTGACACTAGGTATGCCAACCCGCAAACTTAAAGTCCATTTGCTTCATATATGAAGTACTAAAAGAGATTGGTAATCCTCCATTTCCTTTCTCAAACTGCATAACCATAACGAAAACAAATGGCACACCACATCATTAAAATGTGTTTAGATTCCAATTTTTCTAAATACATTTTGGCATGACCACACCATGCTTGGGGGCACCTATGCCCCTCAACCATAACCCTCCTCAAAATCGATTTTCTTCACTTGCAACACTCATACTAGGGGCACCATTTGGCCTCCATACTTATCCATGTTCGTGTTGATGTTCGTCGTGAGTTACCATCTTGTACTCATGTTTTCATGGTCCCCCATTGGACCTTTACTGTGTGGCAGCACCATCGAGTCACCCTCGTTTAGAGCATCTAAGTTGAGTCATCATCACATTCATGGAGTCTATCCCGAGTCCCTTTGTACCCTGCTATAGTCCTCCATCCTTCATTGCTTGGTCTCTCTCTTGTGTCTCACATTATGGCCTTCAGTCCCACTGTCCCCTATCCCTTATGATACTGTGCCAGTCGCTGCCATGTCGTTCATGCCCTTTATGCTCTAGCAAGGGAAGTCATCCATTTGCTACTCAGTCCCCTCCATTCCATCATCATCATTGGTATTAGTCTGTCCGTTGCTCTACCTTTTTCTCTCGTGCCTTAGTTGAGGATCCCTCATCGCCTCACCTATGGCAGACCTCCTTCTGTCAACATCAGCTCCTTCATTCCAGAAGATAGGTCTAGAGAGCGGTGTACCTTGGTTCCAGCTTCCACTCTTGTTCGGTGCCCCGGATCAGGCAAAGGGATCTCTCATTTCCCTTTGACTTGATTGTTTCTCCACTCTAGCTCCTTTCCGCATGATCGAGATCCGTATACTTGATGGTTTAGTGATGTAGCAGCAGCTCTTGGTGATTCTTGGGTGTGTGTGAGATGTCTCAACCCTCATGAGGGGGTGGCCCTGCAGGTAGCCCCCCACATACCCAGATGACCTCTTCATTGCAGGCCTCGATGCAGCTCCATATATTTGATGATGTCGGCCTTAGCCACTTGCAGCGCCTCTTTGATTTGCATGTATCAGTCAGATTTTGTGAGCCCTTCCCCATTTACAGGGGGCATTTGGGTTGTACTTGTATCTCATGTACTCAGATATTATTGTATAAGTCGTGGCTGTTATCCCAGGCACAGCATGTATGTGGGATTCTTCATTGTATTTTTATCTGGCTCATGATTATGCCGGCTGTACTTTATGGTTCGGTCCCTTGTTTACTGGACACACTATTCTTTTGTACTTTGTCTCGGCAGACATAGGTATGCCTCCCCCGCCGCCTTTAGCACAGGTACCCTCTCATAAAAAGAGACTTGTTGCACCTGTAAGTCTCGTCTCCTCAGGGTCTAGTTCTTCAGCACATTAGTCTACCTCACATTTCTCTCTCTGAATTCCCTTTTGATGTCTGGTGATTGAGTTCTTACAACGTACTTCGGTCATACGATTTTCTCCTAACACTCGCACGCTGGGGGGAAATCTGTTACACCATTTTTTGGTCATCTAACCTATTATCATTAGATGGACCCAAGTACACCATGTAAGACCAATTTTACCCTAAGTAAAATTGCTTTCATTATGTAAAATAACTTAATAAACCACATTTATTAGGTTGTTTATGGTCTAAACAGGAAACCCCAAAAGGAAATATTAAACAAACCTATATTTGATTGATTTTCCTCATGGAATAATTAATTAAACCATAATTTAATTATTATTCCTAGTCATGTTTAACCCAAAACAAAGAAATTAATTAGATAAACCTTTATTTATCTTATTATTTTCTAGGAATAATTATTTAAATCTTATTTAGATAATATTCCTTGTTAAATATGACCAAATCACCCACAAATAATTAAATAAATCATTTATTTATTTATTATTAACAAATAAAAGGATTTGACCCAAGTCAAATACTTTTTCCCTCCAACAAATATAATAAAATATTCCATAAAAGGTGGATCTAGATTTGGTTAACATTATTTTAATCATGCACCAAGATCTAGAATGACCCAATATTTTGTTATAAATAGGAGGGTTTTCCTACCATTCTTCACCTTTTGTTGCCTATTAGATCACTCTGGATCTATACACTTGGTCACATTCTACATTATTTGCTGTGTGAGCTCCCTTTGAGTTCTATCTTTGTCTGGGTTTTCTACACCAACAAGAGAGAGAGATTCTAGATTTGAAGTGCTGAGAACTTCCAAGAACCCATCCCATTGAGGAGAATTGGATACGCCTTCTTGTTTTCCTCCCAGGTGCCCTTAATACAAAAATTCTTTCAAAAATTGTTCTTGTCTTTTCTATTGGATATATGGATCAAACCCTTCTTTTTACTGCTTAATGTCTTTCTATGCATAGATCTGGTTTTTTGCAGCTCTTGTCTTGATCAATTAACTGCAAATCTGAAGATATTGGCAGCCACTTTTGATGTTAGGGCTATTAGTTATGCGTAGCTAAAGTGGTCTTTTTTCGTACGCTTCGAAAAAAGATTCATACTAACAGTGTTCCTGGTCGAGAATCCCACCTCTTTCCTTGAGAAGCCTCTAGGAAGAGATTTTCACTACATTTCCACATTTAGGCATCAGGCCAAGCTTCAGTCTTGTGGTACAACGCAGTTTCTGTTGAGATATGTGTTGAGTTGCAAGTTGCAGCAGTGGAGACTAGATCCAGGTGATTTTTGATCTTTTTTCAGTGGAGGAAGGTTTCCTTCCATTGGGAGGCTGGTGAGGAAGGCCCTTGAGCCTTATTACAACATTTGGCATCAGGCCACTTATTTATTTTCCCCTACAATGCAGTTTCTATCTTGGACTACGTTATTTCAGGGAGGAGTTGCAGGGTGGTTTCAGTACACCATTTGGGGAGGAGGTTTTCTTGAGAAGGGATCAATCTTTCATCTAGAGGATCTGTGGAGGAGGCTGCATTATTTTTCATATCATTTCAGCCCCATCTTTCCATACGTTCATTTGTTGCAGTGAATCTTCAGCCCTAGGGCTTTGATTCATAGTTTGTATAGTGGTGTATTTCTGAAAACCCTTTTTGGTTCTTCATTGGAGTTTGTATAGAGCCTTGATCTGTATTTGTAAAAGCCATAGATTGTTTGTGTGCTAATTTTCTATATCAATTCACCTATGACTGCGTTGTAGTAGTCTTTTGGCATTTTTGATATAGTAGCATCACCTCTTATTAAGGGTTTTCTTCATTAGAGGCTTATTGTATCTTGTTATATGCTTTGTGGCCTATTATTTTATACATATATGCTATTATTATGATGAATGGAAGGTATCCATATTGGTCTCATGTTTTTATATGATGTTTCACACTGCTATTCCAGCAGTTTGCACTATATTCCTACTTTTCCCATTTGGGAATATTACAGAGCATGGAAACCTACTTCTTTTAAAACCATTGAATAATTTGTCCAATGTTTTAATAATCAAGATGAACAAGTCCAACACCTTCTGTGCAAATTGTATTTTCAAAATTTATTTTTAGAAGAGGATAGAGATAGTAACCCCAATCCCTTCATTGGGGACATTCAGTTCCAAGATTTTCTATCCTTTGCCAAAAATCATACTTGTTGGGATACAACTTACAATATCTTTCAGAAGGAGTGATAGCCATGTTGGGGCCAATTCACAAAGATATTTTGCAGAATGGAAGAACATTCTTCCAATATATTCAGGAAGAAGCTTTATTAGTAGCCAAACAAATATGGAAAGCCTCTACCAATAATGTTAAGAACATAGAGCCATTTGGGTATAAGAATTTTGAAGTTATTCCTTCTCATTTTCATTTTTATAATAATCTAATTTTGAACATGGGTCCTACATGGATAGGATCAAGATATAGATGCCCCATCATATGGTACCCTCTTGAAGACTACCATTGTGATTATGAATTACCAGAGGGACATACAAACTCAGCATTTTCAAAAATGAAACAAAAGCATGGTTTTAGACTTTACAAGGAAGAAGTGTATCATGCCTATTTCTTAACTCAAATACACCTCAATCATATATTTGGACAAGGACATGAAAAAAGGTAATCATGGTAGTATGTTAGGCCAAGGAAAAGGTACATTTACCCCTATCTTTAGCATGATTTATCATTAAATTTTATATGTTTTCCTTCATTTCAGAATTAAATCAAAGGATAATAATGTAAAAGAAGGGTAAAACGAATTATTGATAAAAGGTGTGTTTAATAGTATGAAAACTAAATTTTGTTGTCTTTATTGATAGGGAATTGAAACAAACCAACTTCTGACCAAAACGAATAAACAACAGCAGTAAAGAAAAGTAAATGGAATCGTGTCGGTTCCTATGAATCAACAAAAGATGCAGAGACACACCTATTATTGAAGCATTCGGTTGAAGGCTACAAAGCCTCAGGATCTCCTGATCTTGAGGATTTGTTAGTATGTTTTGTTTCACCTTTAAGTTATAAAAGGTTGTAGGTGAAAGAGACAGAGAGTTGTATATGTATTATAAGTTTCTATAATAAACTTATTCAGATATATTCTTCAAACTCGAGATGATGTATTGCCCCATTGATTAATGAAAAAGTTGGTGTTTTCATTATAATTAGATTTTGAGTATTTCTTGGCAGAATACTTCTAGAGGCTTCAGGCCCGGTCCCTGGGAGTTCTCATGATATTTTGTGTTATATGTTTATTTCTTGATTCTTGCAATTTAGTTATTCTTTTTGCTTTGTAGTATTACCATTCGATTCATTAATCACAAGTGTGATGTGTTACAATTCCCTTTTTAATAGGTTGAATTTATCATTGATATTCCTCTATTATGGAGTGACACCTTTACATTCATTAGATTGATTTCAGTATGGTTAAGTAGTTGCTGTTCAATTCCACATAAGGTTATTTCTTAAGTCTTTCCATCATAAGTGTGAATGTATGGTTTGTTGTTCAATTTCGAATGTTGCTATTAGTTGAATTATAGAGAATTCCATTGAAAATTGTTAAATAATTGATTGTTGTTCAATTAATTAGGATTTTTTTTTAGTTTATCAAGGTTTTTGTTCAATTCATTAAGTGTGTTGGTTCAATTGCAAAAGATCCCTTATTTCAGCATTGAGTGTTTATTTCTGCATAGGTTTAGATTAAGATTTTATTCATTTGATTGATTTTAAGTATTTCATAGTTTACTTTTGAGTTGGTTTGATTGAACTTCGAGAACTAGATAACATTTCTTACAACTATTTAGAGTAGTTAACCTCTGATTTCACTCGCATATATTTTTCTCACACTCTTGAAATAAAAGGACTTTCCTTGGGTTGATGATTAATGTGAAGCATTAATGTTACCTTTAACAGTCACCTTATTGACTCAACAATGCACAAAAAAACATGCTCCCCAACCTAAAACTCCTTAAATACCCTATGCTGGTCTGCATAACTCTTCTGTATGTCCTGCGTCTCCTTTAGGTTCTTCTTTATAACCTACATTTCCTATTCCATGCCTGCCAACATGTCTAGTCCAATCAAAACCCTGTTAACTAGATCACTCCACCTGATGGGAGTATTACAACTCTACAACTCCATGACATTAGAGCTTATTATCTTTCCCGACTTCCATGAAATACCCCGTAATTCAACTTCCTTTCCTTTTGAAAAAAATTTCAATAAAATTTCTTGAAAATTAAAAGCTATCGGCCCCAAAGATTGTAACCATTGTACTCCTAGTACAACATCAACACCTGCGATAGGAACGGAAAGCATTCGACTATTCAATACATATTACCCCATGGTTAGCTTGATATTATGGCATTTTCCAGAGAAATTTATAGTTCCTCCATTTGCAACCATCACTTGACATATTGGTGCTGGGTATAGGAAACAATTCAATTCCTTGGCTACCTTACAATGAATAAAATTATGGGTGCTACATGAATCAATCAATACTATTACCTTTTTCTTCTTGATTTGTCCTTCTATCTTGAGAGTTTGAGGAGTGGTAATTCCTGCCAGTGCATTACATGATATGGTCGGATTCATTTCTTCCTCTTCTAGGGCTGGCTTCTAGTGTATATCCTCTTCTTTTTCATTTTCTTCTTCCTCTTCACAATCTATGTAAAATAATTTCTTCTTAGCACACTTATGACCTTTAGTGTATTTTCTATAAGCGTAGCAAAGCCCTTTTGCTATTTTTTCTTCCAATTTTTGTGGTGTCAACCTTGTAGATTGTGGAAATCTAGGAGTAGCAACACTTCCATCTATATAGAAGTGAGTGGTAGGCTTCCCTATCGCCATAATTTTACATTCAATTTTTCTTGCCAACCTGAATGCCTTCTCCAATGAATCATGTTCCAAAACACAAACTTCATGTTGAATGTTATCCTTTAAAGTACCTATGAAAAGATCAATCCTGTGTTCCTCTGGATTATCAGTTACCCTTATATTCAATTTTTGGAAGTCCTCAATGTGATCCCCCACTGAACACTTTTGTTTGAGATTTATCAATTGGCTAAAGAAAGTGTTGCTCTTTGTATCCTCATAGTGTGCTATCATTTCCTCCATAAAAAATGACCAAGTGACAATTTTTTTACGGGAGCAAAGCCATCGATACCATACAAATGTATTTTTTTCTAAACGTAAAGTTGCAATGCGTACCTTTTGTGTGTTTTGCACATTATTGAGATCAAAATATTGCTCCATATATAGTATCCATGTTATAGGATCCTCTCCATCAAAATTCCTCATATCCATTTTTGGAATATGGTTGTTCTTCCCTCCAAAATTAGAGTTTATGAAATCATGATTAACATTTATTTTTTTCTCATCATGAGTTTCGTCTACTATCTTTTCACCATTAGGAAACATTTCTTGTATCAACTTTGTCAAACCTACCATGTCTGCTTTTAGATCATTCTTCATGTTTTCCGTCTTAGCTTCCATCTCATCCATCTTAGATATCCTTCTAGATTCCATGCCATCCATCTTAGCTTCCATGCCATACTTCAAACCATCCATCTTAGATTCCATGCCTTTCTTCAAAACTTCCATGTCATTTTTTGTTGCTCTTTGTGAGAATGAAATTTGTTTCACTTGCTCTTGTAATTTTGATATGTCATGTTGCCATTCTTCGTCTTCATGAATCATAGTAGAGCCTTCTAAAGTCTTAATGGGTGTTGAATTCTTTTTAGGGGCCATTTTAGAATCCAATACTGATATCTATTCTACAATATTCCCTTGGAATCAATTCAACTTGATTCTTCCAACAAGACTTATGCAATTCGGAAAAAACAAATACACACCTTTTACTTGCTTTTGAGGAGCTCGATATTGAAATTGACTTATATCTATACTTGCAGATCCTCAATATCTAAAATTTGGCTCTGTATTAGTCCTCTGAATCTCATTTCAAATTCCATGGGTCTGACTTGATTTGGATTCTTCAAGACAAATTTATGTCCAATCTCCCACAATGACCTAATTATGGACTGGTTCAGTAGAGAGAACTTGTACGACTTGCCACGTGTCACTGTTTGCTTCTTTGGCTCTAAAATTTATAGACAGGAAACTACAGTCCGTGTAATTCTAGTCATTTTTTATAGAACTCCAATCCGATGCTCAGAGAGATAGTTATGAATATTTTCCCACGATCACCTCTTTGAGAGGAAATTCAGGAGCCTGAAAAATCTCTAACTTCCACAGACCATATCTCCAAAATTATTGTGAACCAAGCTCTGAAATTTTACAACATTGTTCCTTAGGATTTCGGCTTCTTGCTCTAAAACTTTCAGCTTCTGAGCCCTCGTAGAAAAAACGTTATAGCGAAAATTCCGCGATGACCTGTTTAGGTTAAATTCAGGAGCCTGCAAAAAGACCTAACTTCCACAAATCATATCTCTGAAAATATTGCGAACCAAACTATGAAATTTTGCGACTATGTTCCTTAGGATTTCAGCTTCTTAACCTTCATAAAAAAATTTTATAGCAAGCATTCCATGATGACCTATTTGGAGCAGCGAAACCCTAGAATCGAAAGCTCTGATACCAAATGTTGTGAAACTAGCTCCAAAAATAGAAGAAAAGAGATATCAACACCTTAGAAATAAGCAACTTTGAGGGGAAACCTCCAATACATTACATGAATGAAAATTTCTTCGATGATACAAATTACAAAACCTCCTTTCTATATATAGGAGTCCATGGGGCTACAATGTAATCCTAGTGGGGCCACAATGTAATCTTAGCCAACCTAACAATAATAATTTAAGGGCACAATAATAAAAATATGGGGGTTATAGGGGTACAATAATAAAAATAGGGGGTTACACTAACAACAATAAGGGACTATACTAGTAATATATGGACCTAACATCTGGTTCCACATGTGGGACTATGAACCACCTCCCCTTTTGCATATTTCTGTTTATATGTACCTGGTTTTGCTCCCATACATTGATGATGTACTTATTCTTATGATGGGAATGAATGGAGGAAGGATGGAAGGATTGGATGTGCCCTTTGGGAGAGAGATTACCCATGTTCATTATGCTACAAATCAAGGAGGACATTGTGAAAACCATGATTTTTTCATTGGATCTATTGCTTCCTTGTGGGATGAGTCATTTGCATCTCATAAGAACTTGGGAGGAGCATGTCATGGAGGGATGGATTGGGAGACACATGGATTATGAGGGAAGCTTATCACATGGAGGTGTCACCAATGGAGGTGGAGAAGAGTTGTAGCACTCACCTTTACAGTTGCTTAAGGACAAGCAACATTTGGGAGGGGAGGACTGTAATATTCCCAATTAGCCATGAGGTACTTGGAATATTAATTTTTGTTTGTGCTTTATTTTTTAATGAATAAAAGGACATGGAGATCCATAAATATCCTTAATATGAATAAAATCAATGCAAATGTGAAAGGAGGACATCTTGGAAGCTTAATTGAGCACCCTTAGGTGTGAAAAGGGGTTGGAACACATAGACTGGAACAAAGTTGACCAAATCAACAACACTGTCATGTAGTAGTGGCATTCATTATGGGACAATGCAGTTTTAGTTAGAGACTCTTTGCATGGAATTAGTGTCTTAATTGAGTGGGGCCTAGGGTTAAGAAGATCATCACTTATATAAGGAAGAGGATGGCAGCCATATTTCATTATGAAGGAATGTTCATGTTATGATATTTGATATATGGTCTATTTAGACATATAGCTTTCTTCAGCTGTTTAGCTAAGATTGTAGTGTTGTTTAGCACATAGTGTTTGTTACACCATTTTTTGGTCATCTAACCTACTATCATTAGATGGACCCAAGTACACCATGTAAGACCAATTTTACCCTAAGTAAAATTGCTCTCACTATGTAAAATAACTTAATAAACCACATTTATTAGGTTGTTTATGGTCTAAACAGGAGACCCCAAAAGGAAATATTAAACAAACCTATATTTGTTTGATTTTCCTCATGGAATAATTAATTAAACCATAATTTAATTATTATTCCTAGTCATGTTTAACCCAAAACAAAGAAATTAAGTAGATAAACCTTTATTTATCTTATTATTTTCTAGGAATAATTATTTAAATCTTATTTAGATATTATTCCTTGTTAAATATGACCAAATCATCCACAAATAATTAAATAAATCATTATTTATTTGATTATCCTTCAACCACTTCCTTAAAAATATAAATAAATCATTTATTTATTTATTATTGACAAATAAAGGGATTTAACCCAAGTCAAATACTTTTTCCCTCCAACAAATATAATAAAATATTCCATAAAAGGTGGATCTAGATTTGGTTAACATTATTTTAATCGTGCACCAAGATCTAGAATGACCCAATATTTTGTTATAAATAGGAGGGTTTTTCCTACCATTATTCACCTTTTGTTGTCTATTATATCACTCTGGATCTATACACTTGGTCACATTCTACATTATTTGCTGTGTGAGCTCCCTTTGAGTTCTATCTTTGTCTGGGTTTTCTACACCAACAAGAGAGAGAGATTCTAGATCTGAAGTGCTGAGGACTTCCAAGAACCCATCCCTTTGAGGAGAATTGGATACGCCTTCTTGTTTTCCTCCCAGGTGCCCTTAATACAAAAATTCTTTCAAAAATTGTTCTTGTCTTGTCTATTGGATATATGGAGCAAACCCTTCTTTTTACTGCTTAATATCTTTCTATGCATAGATCTGGTTTTTTGCAGCTCTTGTCTTGATCCACTAACTGCATATCTGAAGATATTGGTAGCCACTTTTGATGTTAGGGCTATTATTTATGCGTAGCTAAAGTGGTATTTTTTCGTACGCTTCGACAAAAGATTCATACTAACAACTGGCGACTCCACACGGGTTTTCAATTACGACCGCTGTCGTTTTTCATATTCCTGCATATCCAGCTACTTCAGACCCTAGGGTTTCTTTTCAGTTTTTTTTTTTCCTATTTTTATGTTTTTTTCACCTATAAAACCCTAAAACATTAAAATTTCTAACTTCCACGTGTTTCTGGCCCTATTGCGCAGGTGACAGGCATCATCCGCAACTGAGACGACAACTTTTTCGGAAATCTGCCGCCGGGACACCCGGAGCTTCAGGTCGCACTTTTCAGCCCAGAAACTATGATCTGGACTACAGGTCGCACTTTTTAGCCCATTAAATACGACCTGGGAAGCGGAAAACAACCCAAAAACTGCTACCTGAGCGAAAAACAGGTCAAGAACTGCGACCTGGACTTTTTTCTGGAATTTTTCTAAAATTTTTCTGGGTTTTGTCTGAACCTCTGTCAGGGTTGTCTGACCTCCGTCTCTTCCCGTTTAGACCTATTTTTGCTCTATTTTACTCAACTAAGTTGGAATCTCGCCCCCTAGGGCCTCAGTACCCTCCACTTTTTGTGGAAGAGTTTTAGCTGCTGTAAGTGTCTAAATTTTCAGAGTTTTCAGCCATTTCTTTTCCAGATCTGATCCCTCCTTTTCGGATCCCTTTAAATCAGCTCTTCTTCCTTTCAAATCACCTCTTGTAGTTTTTTTTGGACCTCCCTTTAGGACCTCCTCCCTGTCCTTTCCGCTTTTTGCTAATTTCCTCCTTTTTTCCAGCCACCTTGCCTCTGCCTCTTGGCTGTGAGCTGCACCTCTTTTCAGCAGCTTTCTCCTTTAGATCCCTGTCCCTTTCGACCCTAGATCTATTGGCCTCTTTTTAGTGTGTTTTGACTAGATTTTTTCCCTCTTTTAGATTAGTTTTGAGAGACCCGCCTTTTTGGGTTGAATCGATGCAATAGTAGCTGTTAATTTTCTGTTATTTCAGCATTATATACTGTTTTTGCAACATTATTTTCAGTTACGCAGCACACTTTTTCTCTTGCTCTCAAAACGAAAAGGGTTTAAAAATTAAAATTAATGCACGCCACACACTCACCCTAAGCGAAGAAGAGCCTGGTTTACACCGCTAGGCAAAGACTTTAAAATCAATTGACACTGCACCCTTTTTGCCCTTGTTTCGACATTGTAATCACTTGATTCTGCACCTCCCTGCCTTTGTCGGTCATTCTTCTTCCCCTCGTGCCGTGTTTGTGTTGTCACCATTGCGCCCCCAAGGCGCGCCTCCCAGAGACTTCTTGGCCTTCACCCTCAGTTTCCGGTCGGTCGACCTGCTCTGTCCCGCCGTCGTCGAGCCAGTCCTCCTCCGAGTCCGCACTCCGACTCCTCTTCTGATTCATTGGGTTCTCCTTTTACTTCTGGTTCTCCCCCTGTCACCTTCACTATGTCTGGTCCAGGGCCTAACGCTAGCGGTAATCCTGGCCCTAATGCCGGGACTACTACTAGCGGAACCACCATAGGAACTACCTCGGCTTCACCCGTGCTCCCCTTCTTGGCAGGCCTCAGCCTCCCCGATTTGGACCGGTTGATAAACGACCCTATACACCATAATGCTAGTTGGCCTGCTATGCCGACAAAGCTCCCGTCCGACATCCCAAAGTTTGACGGCCATGCTGGCGAAGATCCTTCAAATCATGTTCGATCTTTCCACATGTGGTGTTCATCGACCTCCATTTCGTCGCATTTCTGTCCCAGGTCTTCGTCCGTTCCAATGAGCACTAAGGCGAAGCCTTCTAAGTGGTATGGTCGTGGTAATACACTTCTTCTCCTTTCCACCTTTGCGGCCTCACCAGAGACTTTTTTATCTTACTTCATTTCCCCTTGGAGCACTGTGGAAAGCCTTTGGTATCGAACTTTTGACTTCTTCTGTCAATCATCGTGACCCGCCTATCCGATCATGTCCGGGGCCATGGAGATGAAAGAGCTATGTCAATCCTACTTTCGAAGGCAGGTATCGACATGGGCCAGTTTCCTTAGATCTCTATTACCTCCTATCGGGAAATCTTCCATCCCTTTGGCCTGTCAGCAGAAAAGACGCCCCCAGCTGGCGGTCCGTCTCCGACGATCTACGCTCAGACAAGTTATGTTTATACCGTTCTACCTGACCTCCCCAGACCCGGTGGTGTCAACGCACAAGGGGCACCTCATGCCGCCGACGGTATCGTTGGAGCTCTCTCTCATCCATATGCCCAGCCTCCCATGGGTTATGGTTTTCCTGGGGGAGGGGGCAGCACCTCCCGCACTTTTCCCCCTCCTGGTAGCACGTATCCAGGATACAACATACCTCCTCTTTTGGCCCAACCTCTTGCTCACCATACTGTTACCCAACCCCCTTATTATTCGTATCTGCAGTTTGGTGCTCCAGCTCCTCCAGCATCAGAACCTCCGCCTCCCTTGCCTTCTCAACCCCTGCAACAGCAATCACCGCCCCCTCAAGTGCAGGTGGATGCACAGCAGGGATTCGTGGCTACCCAACCACCTGACGGATAGGTAGCCACTCAACCTTCCCCTTCTGGTTCCTCCAATTACCAGATCCTCATGATGAACTCTGATCCACCTCTAACCGTCGACCTTAACCTTCAAACTCGGTCTCGCCAGTACCCCACACCTTCCGCTCAGTCTGCCCCCGAGTCCCCTTCTTCAGGTTCTACAGAGCCTCTTTCAACATCCAATGGTCCCTTGCCTATCCCTCAACCCAACGTTGAGGTTCATACCAAGATTCCTAAAGGACCATTACGCCGAAATGCTGCTTCTGGTCGAGCTGCTCAGTCGTATAGCATAGTAGATGATTTGGCGCAGTCTCCTGCTGCCATTTCTACATTGGAACTCCTCCAGTCGTGCCCTTCTCAAAAGAAGGTTCTAATATCTGCCCTAGGCGCTGTAGATCCTGCTGCAGATCAATTGATTTTTTTCGATGCCCATCAATCAGAACATCCTCCTCTTCCTGCTTCCGTCGCTTTCCAAATCCCAGTCAAAATCCGGAACGCTAACGTTTCTCGGTGTATCATTGATGAGGGGGCATCCACCTGTGTGATGTCCGCTTTTGTTTGGAAACAACTCGGTTCTCCTGAGTTGGCCCCTTCCACGATCACCCTTCGAGCATGGGATGGCCATGCCTCCCAGCCCATTGGCCTATTCCGTAATTGTCCTATCACTCTTGTGGGCAAGACTGTTTGCATTGACGTTGAAGTCATCGACGCCCCTCTAGATTACAACGTTCTCTTAGGGCAGAGCTACACCTATGCCATGTCTGCTGTCCCATCCGTGGTTTTCTGCAAGATGTCTTTCCCTCATAATGGAAAGATAGTCACCATTGACCAGTTGACATATCATGAGCCAGAATCTCAGACCTCCCCTAAGACGACCATCTCTCCTGTAGGCAATAAGAAAATAGTCAATTCCTTGACCAGTGTCTCTCCCGGTGTCTACAAAGACTCCTCTTTGCTTGGCACCTTCCCTGGTCTTCCTCCTCCTCCTGTCTCCGACCCCAGCTCATCGAATGTTTGCATGATGCAATCGTCTCGGGCTGCTCTCAAGCAACCTGCTTCGGCTAGTCAGCAACCGCGCTCTCCGCAACTTGCTCCTAGCCCTTCACCTGCAGCTAGTATTCATGAGCCTCTTTACCCTCTTGGAACGGTTCCTCCAAGCCTTAGCCCTTTAGGAGCTGTCCCACCTGGCCAT
This sequence comes from Pinus albicaulis, assembly GCA_034641835.2. Taxonomy (NCBI): domain Eukaryota; kingdom Viridiplantae; phylum Streptophyta; class Pinopsida; order Pinales; family Pinaceae; genus Pinus; species Pinus albicaulis. The sequence continues at coordinate 530,785,806 of CM076580.1, forward strand.
TACCCCTCTGGTCAGATACCGTTCCTAGCTCCCCCACCAGGAGTGTACACGGTACCTTTCATGGCCACCCTCTCTCTTCCTAACTTGACCCTTGGGATTCTCGTCTGGTACCTTGATCCTTCAACCCCAACCTTGCCTGGTCAACCCAAACCTTATCTTGCTTTGACCCTGGTTCAACCGGTCCCCAGGACTTCTCCCGCTGCAACAGTGCCTCAGTCACCTCAACAGGAACCACCTCCTGTTGCGACCGGTTCGGGTAAGAAGGGAAAAGCTCGCAAGGGGGCATCAAAGGACAAGGCTGCCCTGACAAACCTTACCCCTCCTCGGCCTCCAAAGCATACCATCCACTGTGCTTTGTGTGATATTGTTGGTCATGCCACCCATACCTGTCCTGAATTGCTTCATCTCAAGCCCATGGTTAATGTCTCGTTCCCTGAGTCCCTGGTCCCGAAAGCCTCTGTTCCTTTCGTGACCATGGCCACGAACCCCCAGACTATTCACACCAACCACCCCTGTGCTTTGTGTGACCTCCATGGCCATTACACCCACCTTTTTCCCCACCTCGCGGACTTCTGCACCTCTCTAGCCGCGGTCCGCCAATTCGAGGCCAAGCGCAATGAGTCCACCTCTCCCATATTTGCGCATTTTGCTTTGGAAAAAATACTAGACATGACTGCTCCCATTGACATCCCCCCTCCTGATGTCGAGATTATGGAGCCTTCGTCCAACATTTTCTACCTATCATCATCCATGAGACCCTCGGGGAACATTCCCTCTGAACACTCCCCTGTTGTTTCACTTGAACTTACTTGAGCGATCACCTTGGGCTCAACATCGGTAGATCCTTTATCTACTTACTCTTCTGTCACCCCTTGTGACGATACGCATGTGAACCGCTCTTCTCATGATGCTGATTCAGGTCGCTTCGCCACGTCAGGTAGTCTTTCTTCCACCAGTCACCCCATCTTCTATCATGATGACGACATTATGGAAAAAATCCTCACCCCTGACTTTATCTATTCCCCCTAACATCGAACCCATGCGTTCACAGCACATACACCTTATGGCCATTACATTGAAACCCATTGTTTGGGTAAGGGGGCACCCACATTTGAGAGACCAAGAGAAGAAATTCTCCACAACTCTCCTAGTGTATCTAGTCGTGTTGACTTTAGTACCATTATTCTTCCACATTTAGAAGAACTTCTAGAGTCCCATATCACTTCAGATCACTCTAGGGATGATACCCCTTATCGTTCCCTCATCTTCCTTCAACAATCTCTTAGACTTTGTTGTTGACCAACCTATGGGTTTTCTAAGAGAGCATCAGTTCATTATCTCCAAATCCTCTCTTTGGGATAGTGACACCAGGTATGCCAACCCGAAAACTTAAAGTCCATTTGCTTCATATATGCAATACTAAAAGAGATTGGTAATCCTCCATTTCCCTTTTCAAACTGCATAACCATAACGAAAACAAATTGCACACCACATCATTAAAATGTGTTTAGATTCCCATTTTTCTAAATAAATTTTGGCATGACCACACCATGCTTGGGGGCACCTATGCCCCTCAACCATAACCCTCCTCAAAATTGAATTTCTTCACTTGCAACACTCATACTAGGGGCACAATTTGCCTCCATACTTATCCATGTTCGTATATTGAATATTAATAGTGAGAGTTACCATCTTGTACTCATGTTTTCATGGTCCCCCATTGGACCTAACGTATGCGCGCTCATCGAGTCACCCTTGTTTAGAGCATCCAAGTTGAGTCATCATCACATTCATGGAGTCTATCCCGAGTCCCTTTGTACCCTGCTATAGTCCTCCATCCTTCATTGCTTGGTCTCTCTCTTGTGTCTCACATTATGGCCTTCAGTCCCACTGTCCCCTATCCCTTATGATACTATGCCAGTCGCTGCCATGTCATTCATGCCCTTTATGCTCTAGCAAGGAAATTCATCCATTTGCTACTCAGTCCCCTCCATTCCATCATCATCATTTTTATTAGTCTGTCCGTCTCTCTACCTTTTTCTCTCGTGCCTTAGTTGAGGATCCCTCATCGCCTCACCTATGGCAAACCTCCTTCTGTCTACATCAGCTCCTTCATTCTAGAAGATAGGTCTAGAGAGCGGTGTACCTTGGTTCCAGCTTCCACTCTTGTTCGGTGCCTCGGATCAGGCAAAGGGAGCTCTCATTTCCCTTTGACTTGATTGTTTCTCCACTCTAGCTCCTTTACGCATGATCGAGATCTGTATACTTGATGGTTCAGTGATGCAGCAGCAGCTCTTGGTGATTCCCGGGTGTGTGTGAGATGTCTCAACCCTCATGAGGGGGTGGCCCTGCAGGTAGCCCCCCACATACCCAGATGACCTCTTCATTGCAGCCCTCGATGCAGCTCCATATATTGGATGATGTCGGCCTTAGCTGCTTGCAGCGCCTCTTTGATTTGCATGTATCAGTCAGATTTTGTGAGCCCTTCCCCGCTTATAGGGGGCATTTGGGTTGTATTTGTATCTCATGTACTCGGATATTATTGTAGAAGTCCTGGATGTTATCCCAGGCACAACATGTATGTGAGATTCTTCATTGTATTTTTATCTGGCTCATGATTATGCCAGCTGTACTTTATCGTTCGGTCCCTTGTTTACTGGACACACTATTCTTTTGTACTTTGTCTCGGTGGGCATAGGTATGCCTCCCCCTCCGCCTTTAGCACAAGTACCCTCTCATAAAAAGAGACTTGTTGCACCTATAAGTCTCGTCTCCTCAGGGTCTAGTTCTTCAGCACACTAGTCTACCTTACATTTCTCTCTCTGACTTCCCTCTTGATGTCTGGTGATTGAGTTCTTACAACGTACTTCGGTCATACGATTTTCTCCTAACAGTCGCACGCTGGGGGGCAATCTGTTACACCATTTTTTGGTCATCTAACCTATTATCATTAGATGGACCCAAGTACACCATGTAAGACCAATTTTAACCTAAGTAAAATTGCTTTCACTATGTAAAATAACTTAATAAACCACATTTATTAGGTTGTTTATGGTCTAAACAGGAAACCCCAAAAGGAAATATTAAACAAATCTATATTTGTTTGATTTTCCTCATGGAATAATTAATTAAACAATAATTTAATTATTATTCCTCATCGTGTTTAACCCAAAACAAAGAAATTAATTAGATAAATCTCTATTTATCTTATTATTTTCTAGGAATAATTATTTAAATCTTATTTAAATAATATTCCTTGTTAAATATGACTAAATCACCCACAAATAATTAAATAAATCATTATTTATTTGATTATCCTTCAACCACTTCCTTAAAATGATAAATAAATCATTTATTTATTTATTATTCACAAATAAAGGGATTTGACCCAAGTCAAATACCTTTTTCCCTCCAACAAATATAATAAAATATTCCATAAAAGGTGGATCTAGATTTGGTTAACATTATTTTAATCATGCACCAAGATCTAGAATGACCCAATATTTTGTTATAAATAGGATGGTTTTTCCTACCATTCTTCACCTTTTGTTGCCTATTAGATCACTCTGGATCTATACACTTGGTCACATTTTTCTACATTATTTGCTGTGTGAGCTCCCTTTGAGTTCTATCTTTGTCTGGTTTTTCTACACCAACAAGAGAGAGAGATTCTAGATCTGAAGTGCTGAGGACTTCCAAGAACCCATCCCATTGAGGAGAATTGGAAACATCTTCTTGTTTTCCTCCCAGGTGCCCTTAATACAAAAATTCTTTCAAAAATTGTTCTTGTCTTGTCTATTGGATATATGGAGAAAACCCTTCTTTTTACTGCTTAATGTCTTTCTATGCATAGATCTGGTTTTTTGTAGCTCTTGTCTTGATCAACTAACTGCAGATCTGAAGATATTGGCAGCCATCTTTGATGTTAGGGCTATTAGTTATGCGTAGCTAAAGTGGTATTTTTTCGTACACTTCGACAAAGGATTCATACTAACAAAGAGTGTCTAAATGATGAAACAGAGTGTGTTGCAGGGTCGATTTAGGAAGGTAAATGGATCCTTAAAGTGATGTATGATGTGCAGTGAACATTAAGTTTGGGAAATACTAAGAGGTCCTAAACATATATAGTTTAAAGGTTACAATCCATGAGGTAGGGCAAACCATTAATCTCAATAAAATATAATCTAAACTATTAAACATCCAAGACGAACATTCCAGTGATACACAGAGAGCATAAGAGCTTCTAACTTTAGAAAATCACCTTCAGATTTTGGGAAAACACATAAGACAATAAAAATAGCTCAATCTATGGAGAGGGAACTCCGAAAAAACATATATCAAGTTATTGGGAACTCTGAAACAAATTTTCAAGCATGGACAAAGGGAAAGATCGAACGAGACCTCTTTGAGTTAACCTAGAAATCAATATTTCACAGAAGGCTTCAAGATAGGGTTTTGAAAACTTCAAATAAGCAGGGAATACCATGAATATTACTTGTAAGCTAGCATACTAACCATACATGAAACAAAAAACAATTCTTGGTGGACCTAAGGAGTAGTCAAGAATTTCTTAAGATGGCCAAAAGAGAAAACATAGAGGCTATAACAAATAGGAGAACTGAGGTGCCTCAAAGAACATGTCTCAACCTATAATTTTTTGTTTAATACCAGCCAAGAAACATGAAATATAATGATAACAAAGGAAATAGTAGACAAATAGGAAAACATCACCATTCACCAAGCTATGGAATCCTGCAAACAAAGCTTCTCCATCATCAGGCCAAGCAAGCCATTCATCCACTTCACAAAACCAATTTCTTCTCCAAGCTCATGAATCCATGTATATTTCTCTTCAAGCTCATCAAATTCCAACAAAATAAATAGGGGCCTCATGCTTTATTTCTGGAGAAAATGAGGACTAAAACCCTAAATGTAGTAGGAAAATGTCAAATATAGTCATAAATATCATTTATGGCCAAGAGACCATGCAACGCCCAAGGCACATAATATCCCAAGAAATAAATGCTAAAATAACTATTTGCACCTAATTCTAGCTTAATTTTCCTCAAAAAACTCAAAAATACCTATTTGCAATAAAGAGTGTGTTTTGTTGACTTTTGGTACAAAACACACTAGGCGACTTCTGTGTGTAGCACCAGTTTAGTAGAAAATAGGGTCTCTTGCAGTTGCGTTTTGGACCCCTTCCCGACACCGGATTTGGCTCTGTGATGGCCCATTGGAAATGCCTAATGAGTCTAATTTCCAAAAATTCTTGAGTTTTTTGAGTGGATTCTATTGGCCTATCCAAAAATAAAGTCTCCCAACACTGCTCTGTGTGCAGCACCTGGTCTGAAAATGAGGTAGAAAGGTAAAAAAAAATATGTTTTTTGACCTTTTGAGGGGGTAAAAATGCTCCAAATGATCTGAAAATTGGTGAGAAGACTGTTGGTGAGAAACAAAAAAATGAAAACTTTGAGAGTTGAGGATGCACCAATTTCGTGCGTAGCGCCTAGGGTTCTGCGCTCCGAGGGGTAAAAATTTGGAAAAAATAAAAAGTTGTCCAATTTGCCACAAGCTTTCTGGAGAGGTCCATCAAGAGGTCTTGGACACCTGTTGAGAAGCCTCAGCCAAAATTCCAAGGCTGTCCTACAATTTGGCTCTTTTTAGGTCTTCTATATCAATGAGTGCCTTCCTTAGTTTGGCAGATGCAAACATGTTCTTCCTTTAAATTTCTTTGTGGAGAAGGCATATGTGGAGAGGAAGGAGGGGTGGAGGTAGGTGGATGTGAAGTGGAAGGAAAATTTTGTTTAATGAAGGCTTGGGGATTGTCAAACACATCATGTGAGATAAAAACTTCCCAAGGGATTCCTTGCTCCTCCAGCTAGTGTAAAACAATCATTTTGATCAAGGAGTGGTGAAAAATTCTCTACATTTTGTGGGCATAACTTCTCTTCTTGACTATTGAGGCCCTCTTGTTGATGCTCCGGTATAGGTAGTATGGTAGGTTCAGTAACTTAACCCTGGTGAAGTGCATCAGAAGCCTTATGTGATAAGAGTAAACCCTGGAGTACCTTTCCTCACATGTGAAGTACTTGATAATATGCCTCTTCAGTAGGGCATACCTCTCTAGCAGGTGGGAAAAGGGGAAGACAACCTTGCAACCTTGTGGACAACTACATTTGAGGTAGGGCTCATAATAACTCAAGTCCAATTTCTTTTGTTTAAACCATATATCACCAATATCTGGAATTCCTGTGGCTTTAGCAATGGATTTAGATGAGAGTTCAAAGTTCACTCTTGCTAGGTTTACTTGGTGATGTTGCAAACTGAGGATGAACAATCTAGTAAAATCTGAGTGGCTTTGGACTTGCTTAACCTTCTCACAAAATTGATAATAGCCAACATCTTGAAAACAGTTAAGTATAATTGGAGAGGAGGTGATTTGAATGGTGTCCAAGGGTTCAAACCGTTTAATCGTTCCTCCCTTGTGCTTAGGCTTGGTAGGCTTTTGACTTTCATCACTGCTGGTATGAATCTCTTCTTCAAACATGGTGACTGATTTTTTAGCAAAGAAGGCTTTTTAAACTTGTTTGAGGGCCTTTAGGTCAAAGGGTGGCAATAAGTGATGTGAGGGAAAACCTTTGCAAATGAGGGCAAGATGAAGCATCCAAGGAGTGTTTTCAGTTTTTAGAGGTTGTTCTACTAGTCACTGAGTGTCTTTACATATATAATAACCCTTATTTTTGCAAACCCTAACCTAAAAGGTCAAAAAATTGGTTTTTATGCGGCTTAGGTTTCAGTTACCTTAGGTCAAGAAATGCATTCCTAGATTGTAAAAAGAGCACTTGGAAAGGGGGGACAAGATTTACCAACCTCATTTATTTGATTGTAGGAGTTTTGGAGGAAAAAATATAAATTTTGAACCCTTTTGGAGCAAATCTCAGCAAACTTTGTCTCTGCACAACGCCTGCCTGATTGCATGTTCAGGTTGGGTCGGCCCGTCAAAGCATAGCACCCAGTCAGTTCGAGTCAGAGAAGGGCGAGTCAGGCCTGTCAGAGTGTGAAGGGGCAGTCAGGCCTGTTGGATCACAACGCTAGGTGGATGGTTGGCAGGTCAGGCGGTTTTCTGAGCCTGTGCATAGTGCCCACTCAAGTGTGTAGCGTCAGGCTCCCGGTGTGCAAATTAGTGTTAAATAACACTGCAGCCACCTCATTTGAGTGCAACGATGATGGCCAGGGGCGTAGCACCTGCCTCGGTGCCCAACGCCCCCAAATGTTTACTAGTTTTGCACAAAAACCCTTAAACTTCCTTCAACAATTCTCTCTATTTTGAAAATGATAAATGAGGTGAGGAGATACTCAGAAAGATCTTTATAACCTTTTGAAAAATAAATTTCAAAGCCAAAACCCAATCTTATAATTTTTTCTTTCTCTTTATTTTTCTCACTGTGCCCTTTTAGCCTTTCGGTCCCATAGGTGGAAAAAATGGCTTTTTCTTGGCAGGAAGCTTTTAAATGTTCTTTTCAGATTGATAAACTTCCTGAAGAGGACAAAAATATGCCTCTCATATATATTTGGAAAATGAACCCCTTTCATGATTTTTACCACTTATACACAACAAATTTTGTCATATTTTTCCATTTCTTTCCTCTAATTTACATTCTGTCCTGTTTTTCTGTGAATTAGTGAGGAGAAACCCCTTGGTGGGAGAAAAACCCTAGCAGTAAGCATCAATAAAATTTTTAATATTTATGTGTTGTTATCACTACAAACATTCATTTGGCACTTATTATCTTATCAACTCTTCCTGTAGGTAGCCATCCTTGATAGTTTGTAGAAGCGTTATTTATGGCATAATCCATCTCTTGCAGAATACTCATTTGATAGGGTGACCCTTGTTGGAGGTTTTACTCCTCTGCTGTAAATCAATGGCATATTTTTTCTTGAGACCACTTTGACAATGATGTAGGTCTAGTGAGAGAGGAAAGATTTTTCAAACCCTTTTTTGTGTCTTTCATGGCCACTTATATTCTTGCAGGCACCTACATAATTTCTTCCTTTTGATCACTATCTCTTTTGGAGTTGGAAAATTCATTTTATCAACCATGAACCTATGTTTGCCATAGTTTTCTCTTTTGGAAATTTCTTCCCTCATGCTTGCCTCCTTGACTCTTTGAAAATATTTGTGTCTTTTCTTTGAGAAGATAAGCCTTGAACTAATATTTCTGTCTCTTTTTGCTGATACCCTTTGATGAAGTGGGGTACTGGTGTTTTAGTCTGCCTTCTTAGATCCCTTTAGCTCTCTGATTTTAACCTTTGATGAGGTGGAGTTAGTGCCTCTTGGCCAAACCTTAGAGGATTAGTCTAAAACCCCTTGAAACCCTTTGCTTTTTGTATCAATACTCTTTATCCTTTCAACCTTTGATGATGGGGAATCAATGCCTCTTTTCCCAATATTAGAGGTCAGCTTGAAACCCTCTAAAACCCTCTGCTATTATGAAGGAGGTTCTGTTATCACTCTTTGACCCGTTTTGTCAACTTTTCCAAACTGTTAGGTTTTAGGGCTGCTTAGGAAAAATTATATAGTGTTGTCTTCTAAGTTCTTTGAAACTTCTCAAAACTCATCAATTATTCCTAAATTCATTCAATGTGCACTTGAAAGATTTGAGGTGAAATTTGCCCTTGTAAACCTAGTACTGATTCCCACTTGGTCAAAACAGTGATAAACCCTGACCTTCATCAAACATATGCTTGTTGCTTTCTGCTTGCTATGAATGGTATTCTTGTGATGATTTTCTAATTACCTTATCCATTTCTAGTCTGATGGCTATTTGATTTTCTTGCATAAATGTGAGTAAAGGGCAGTTGTCCCTTTTCAATATTCATGCCTTTAGGCCAAAAGACTTCCTTGAATGACCTTTTTGATCAGCTTGGACAAGATCACTTGTCTTTTTCTTCTTTGAATATATTTTATTTATATATGAAAAACAGAGTTTGTAGGGCACCAAATCCACCCTATGACTTTTTGAAAACCCTAGGTTACATAGTGGAGGCCTTTTTGGACTTGGTTTTTGGACCGAGACCTATAATTTTGGATCACCAAGTGCAAGATAAAGTTTATGATAGACTGATATATTGAAGATCCAAAATCCAATGTACTTGATTTATCTAAAGAGTCTACAGAGATAGTTTGAGACCATCAGTTCTTGAGTGTATTTTGGGAGACACAACAAAGCTATTTGATTGGTGGGCTTAGATAGCAATGGGGGTTTCTTAGGGAAAAAAAATAGAGGATTTGGGCCAAAGGTGAAAGCATATAGGCAGGAAGAGTGAAATTAGCCACAAATTGGTTTTCTGGGACTGGTAAACAATGCTAGACATGATAGAAAGATGAAATAGTGAAAAAATATTTTTAAGGATGATGAAGGCAGCGAGATTTCTAAAACTTACAATGTTCATGAACTTTGTTTCTAGAAATCTAGGGAAATCAATTATTCATATATGAAGGAAAAAGTTACTGATAACTAATATTTAGTATATCACTAATTGCCTAAAACCAAAGTCGGTTTCAAAATAGAGTACATTAGGTCCTAGGGTTGCACCTAAGGCTCAAATACCTTATGGACAATACAACTCTTATCAAAATTTAGCATTTACATTGTTAGACTTTTATTTTGGTAGTGTCATCTTGCCGAATGTAATAACTGAGATCTCATATCATATGTCACATGTCTCTGTACACCAACATTTTTTTATATGAATATAACTTTTTACTAGTTGTGAAGCTTAGGTACTTAATTTCCTTGACTTTGCAGGATCTTCATTATTTTTTTATTTTTCTTAAAAATTACATCTGGAAAACCACAACGTATTTATTGTTTGGTACAACACTTCATGGAGAGAAATGGCACAATAAAAAGTGTATATCTTATGATTCCTCACAGAACCTTACCACTATATCCAGGCTTTTATCATATTCACTTATATATAGTTAAATCATGTGACAACATAATACCCACCACATACTATGAGTTATTACGCTCACTATCCTACATTCAACACTTGGTTCGCTTCAAAACTCTCATCCCTGACAACAATATGAACATTAGTTCATGACGTATCCAGTCAAAGTTTGATATGGATATGGCCACTCTATCAAATTTGAAAAGGTATGCAGGTGTTTATCATTTAGCACATAAATTTCTAGTCTCTTTGATTTACATATGATAATTTCTTAAAGGTTAAGTAATATAATGAAATGATTAAGTCTTGTTGCTTATGGTGACACCGATAGTCCTCTCGTGCTTCAAGGTGATCTTCTAATGGTAGTTAATTTGATGGAAATGCATGAATCCATAGTTATTTTCCATGTTGAACTAGCCATGTGGATTTCACATGGGATGCCAGTGCTTTCCTAGTGAACGACCCATATTAACTCTCTATATCTTAATGGTCCTAAAAAAAATTCCTAACCCTATCATTTCTTTTTTTCTAGGTTCTTGACACAGTTAGTTTCTTCCTATTGTCTTCTAAAGCACATTTTTTGGTCTTATAGTATTGGGTACAACCAAATGATCATTTTACTAAGTTTAGTGATGACATTCAACCTTTGACTTCTAGGTAATCTTCTCCTTGTCACTGGAAATATTATACCTCTGTTTTCGATTGTGAACAAAAGATAATTATTTTGTGAACTAATTTCTTCCAGGTAATCTTCTCCTTGTCACTGGAGATATTATACCTCTGTTTTCAATTATGAACAAAAGCTAATTCTTTTGTGAACTAATTTTTTCTGTGGCCTTTGTCTTTGGTTGGACATTTTACTAAAGTCCCTCCTATTCAACAAACCCCATGAAGATACCTCTATCAAGAAATCCTAAGGTTATGATTACGAAGACCTTGATGGTTGATTTTATGGCTTTTCCATTTCCCCTCGCAATTCCCTGGTCATCAATTATGCTTCCTTTCAGAGTCCATATTTTCAAATACCCATAAATGAGTTCATTTGATGTTGTATTTTTCTCAGATAAGGCTCGCATGGCAAAGTAATAGTTAAAATTATTTCCCATGACTCCATACTATGGTATTCTATGCATTTTTTTTTTCAAATCTGTCTTATATAATACAAAAAATTACATTGTTACAATCCACGTGTGAGACTAGAATTTTGAAATTAGGCAATTCCAACGAGAAAATTCAAAAAAGAAAAAGAAGGGTTACCCGCAAGCGGAAACTAGCCCAAGAACTAGTCCAAGTAGCATGAAAATTGATGCCCCTGGAGGGGAAACTGTAACTAGATAGAGAGACCCCATAACTAAATAACCAATGTAAAATGTAAAAAAACATGAAAACTATGATATGGTTGTAAAAACAATGAGAGAAGAGCACCATATCTCTAGGCATGCGTTTCCTTTTCATCCGGAGTAGGTTGGGGAGGCTGCTCTTCGTCAATGAAGCACACGTAGTCATCTTCTGGCTTGGGCTGATCTGAAGTTCAAGTTGAATGGACACCTGAAGTGATATATTTTCCACTATGAGAAGAGTTGCTACTTCCCCCACTGACCGAGGAATCCTCTGATGTCTTGATCGACAAGGCTACCATCTTATGATGTTGATTCTAAAAGGAGGGGGATAGAGTGAATTTACGGTAATGCTTCCTAGGCCTTGAACCAAGCTGAGTTTCTGGAAGACATAGAGAAATGTGAGTGATAAAGAGTTGGGGGTCAATGGCCTCTTGTGCTTCCAATTCCAGGGAGAAATCTATAGGTCAACCCGCCGAGAGATGAATGGGTGGTCAAGATGGCATGGAAAGACCTCCTCCACTTCAGCAGCGCATGTAGTGTCATCGAGGCATGGAGGTGGAATTGGAGCACTACGGAAGGATGGAATGAGGTGGGCTAGCAGGGTGACAGAGCTAAGCGTGTAGCGAAAGGGCAGGCGAAGATGGAGGGACTACAAGATGGGTGGAGCCGTGATAGAGGTTGTCAGAGCGAGTGGGCAGAGCTGAATGGGCAGACCCCCACCACAATGTGACAGAGCTGAATTCGAAATGGGAAGAGAAACTAAGAGTGGAATTTTTGGAATGGGGAGCTCCATGGCCCATAAATGGCATGGGCTGCCTGCAACAAGGACGAGTAGTAATGAAATTGTGGTAAGTGAAATCAAGGGCAATAATGCTGATGGGTAGTGGGTTGGTCAATTTAATGGCTCCCTCACCTGGGCCATGTGCCTCCTCATGGCATGGAAGGCTGCCCAACGTTGGTGAGGCAACGTGACAGGTCTAGCTAGCAGGTACCTGCATCTAGGAGTATTTTATGCATTTATTAATTTCATTTTCTTTCTTTGATTTTTTTGGTACCTAATTGGGAAGTCTTTATTTTTTTCTCCCAATGAGAATGCGTATCAAAAGTTTGCACTATCATGAATTTTCTGTACCCTGGCTTCATGGGGTTCAGTTTATCTGGATGAGAAAGGGTGCAAATAACTCAAGTGCTCAACGAATTGACTCCTCTATCTGGTAATGATAGCTTCTTAACTTAACTTTTTTTATGCATGTACATTGGTGTTAATAGAGTTTTTTTATGAGGGTAATAAATAAAAAAATTATCCTTGCTCCTCTTTTTGCATTTCTTCGACCCTTTTTATGGCTAGGACAAAAGATTCTCAACATCAAATTTGTACAGGTAAATTTTTATCTCCTTCAACTCTGTTTATATTGTTTAATTTGGGTCACCATATATTTTGGCTCATGATTTTATTAATCATTTTCGTTATGTATTCTTCCTGTAGGCTCAAGGGAAACATCCATCTCTGGGTTACCCCATGCAATTCCTCTTGAATGTTTTCTCTTAGCTAACTGAGCATTTTTTTACTATAGGTTAGCTCACACATCCATTGCGATGTTGGGAGGACCTTCATATAGGGAATTTGCTAGCTTAAATTTACTTAAATTATGACTATGAGTCATGGTTGCTTTCCATTTAGTGAATAGCTCTTAGTTCTCATTAATGAATGAATATTTATGTAATTTATAAGCTGATGATTTTGTAAAATAAAGGATTTATCGAACATCCAAACCTGGTTTTTTAATCGTTATTGTTTATATTCATGTATGGCTACTATTATCTTAGTAAGTATTATTCTTGTGACATTTTTTTATGAAAGAGAAAGAAAGAGAGGGTAATTATTTTTGGTGTTGACTGACTTTCCAGTTGGCTACTCCCTTCATACACTTTCCATTTTTCTTTATTTTATTTAACATTCTAGTAAAGGTCAAAAATATTTGCTTCTATCTATGTAAGTTGATGAGGTCGTGCATGAATGAATTTCTAATCTTTTTAATGGAAAATTTTGATGTTTTTGGTGAGATGGAATATGTTCATTTTGGGTAACTACATAGCTTCTTTCCTAAGATACCTTGACATTTTCATTTGTGTGTTTTGTTTTTTTCTTCATTTATGTTCTATCCTTCGTATGTTATATGTGTATTAAACACTACTATATTATTTTAATATGTACAGCTTCATTAGTGTATCCTTTGTTCAAGCATTTTGGTCTTATCTGAGAAATGGAGGAAAACTACCATTGTTTCTAAGGGTTTTTTAATTGTCGTGCTTCACGGAACATGGGCTGATAATTGTTTCTATGAAAAATCACTTTATTATTGTTCTTTGTTTTTCCTTCTCATTACTATATCTATGATCCCTTCAAGTTTGAAGTATAATTCAATATATCACTACAACTCATGCTCTTTCCTTATGCATATGTTTTCTAAACAAATTTCTTTCTATGATAATAATATATTCGATCATCAATTTTGGTTACCTTTATAGTGTTACCCTCTGTTCTACATTATCTATCACTCAATCCGCCTCAGACTTCAGGCCTGGTATAGATTTTTTTCCTTATCTAACAATTATCATTCGGTGGTATATTACCCTACATCAATAGATTTACCTTAGACAAATTCCACTCCAATAGACAACGTCGAGACTATATAGTTTTTTTTCTTTCGATTGTTTGTTTTTATAATACAACTCCATTGCATCCGATAGTTACTGAATCTTTATTTAAAAAAATAGTTTTTTATGTAAGAAAAAAAAACCTTTTTCCATCCCAGGGACTACACGCTGTTTCTATTCTCCTTAATTTTCCATATCTTTCCCATCATGCAATTTATACTCTAGCATAACACTAGAGCTTTCGATTCTAAGGTACTACTGACGCACTATTTTTTTAGCGAATTTTATCTACATACCCATAACCATATACGATCTAGGAATTCAATAAATATGTTCATACAACTTACGTTATCCATCAATAAGGAGGGGTGAAAATGTGAAGTTGGGTTACACCTTTTACCCTTTCTTGAGAAAAAATATCTTCTTCTTTTTTTTCTGTTCTTCAACTTTCTGCAAGCAAAAACAATTTTTTTGTTTAGAATTTCATTTTATGATCAGAATAAAAGTTGTCAGAAATTTTATTATCTTTCTATTACTTATTTTTTGGAATTTTTTTATACACATTTGATATGTCAACTTAGCGCTTCTTTGAGTGTGTGTTATTTAGAAATAAAAGGATTAAAAAAATGTTATGTTCAAGCACGTTGGTATATTCTTTGAGAACTTTGTGTTTTTTGAGAAACAAAATGTGTTACAACAATCTAGATAGAGTCTACTTCGTTTTCGTTATATTTACGAAACCAACTGATGCATGTCATAATTACTATAATTTTTTGAACTAATTCAATATGAAAAAACTACATATTTTGAATATGTTTTGGCTCACACAAAATTTCTCAACATATAAGTTATAAACTACAAATCTAAAAAATACCCATTACAGATGACGGACCAATGTAATGCTCCATAATTTTTCAATGTTTTTTACAGTGTATTTTGGAAGATACAGAACATTGATTTCTCTGAATCATAATGAACTTCAGAAATTGTCTACATCCATTTTATTACAAAATCAATTAAAATTAGTAAATATTTATGAAATTCCATAAAAGTTATATTTCCTGAAAGTAGATTGAATTATACAAATTATTGTCTTGGTTTCGACAGTTAATTCATAAAGTTTCATGGAATTTAATCATTCCAAAGTTGAATAAATATGTTCAGAGCTGGGCTCTGCGTAACTGCAGACGTGTTAGTTTGACCAAACTTTTAAAAAATCTGGCCGAACTATTTTTTGTCCGGACGACTCGTCAAGTCTAACAACACAAAATTTTGGTTGAATTTTTTACCAAAGTTCACCCAAAATTTTAATTGACTTTATGTCGGCTAGAAATTTTAATGAAGCCCCTCCAAAAAAACATTTCACGGAAATATAAATAAGCGTAAACAGATTCATTATTTTTCACATAATTTCGCATATTTCTTCATTTGGTCTAATTTTGCAAAGGACCTTTTTGGGCTTAATTTTTAAAGGACTCTTTTTGGCTTAACATTCAAAGGACATTTTTTGGAGGTATGTGATACATTTTTTGGATGATCTTTCGGCTTAATTTTCAAATGACATTTTTTTGAAGGTATTTTTTTTAGAGGTGTCGGAGTTAATTTACAAAGGACTTTTTTTTGGAGGAATTTTTTTTAGAGGTTTTTGGGCTTAATTTCCAAAATACATTTTTTGGAAAATTTTTCAAATTTTTTTGGGCTTAATTTTGAAAGGACTCTTTTTAGGCTTAATATTCAAACGAAATTTTTTGGAGATATTTTTTAAAGTGATTTTTTTACAGGCTTTTTGAGCTTAATTTTCAAAGGACATTGTTTGGAGGTATTTTGTTTTTAGGGACATTTGTTTTAGAGGCTTTTGGACTTAATTTTGAAAGGAAATTTTTTGGATGTATTTTTTAAAGTGACATTTTTTAAGAAGTTGGGCTTAATTTTCAATGGACATTTTTTTGAGGTATTTTTTAAGGGCTTAGTTTTCAATGGAAATTTTTTGGAGGTATTTTTTTAGGTGACATTTTTTTAGGGTACGTGTTTTGGGTTGAAGTAAATCTTTTATAATGAGTTTTTGTCTGACATTTTAAATGAAATTTTTTTGCAGGACTTGGAAGGAAATATTTTGAGCTTCATTTCATTTTTAGAAGACACCTTTTTCTCAGATTTTTTAAAGTAAGTGTTTTGGATTGAAGTATTTATTTTGTGCAAAAGTTTTAAAATGAGCTTTTTTTAAATTAAATATTTTGTGATGGCTTTCTTAATTGAGTTTTTCTATAAATTTTTGAAGGAAATTTTTTGAACTTCATACTCGATTATCATTGGAAATCGAAGGATTTTAAAGAGAAAATATGATCGAATAAGACACCTTCAGGAACAAAGAGAACAGGGGAGAGAATATTGCAAAAAGAAAGAGAGAATAATGCTCAAATATTGAAAGGGAAAATCAACCTCAACTAGAAGCTGAAGCAGGTATATAAATGTAATATTATAAATTTGATATATAAATTTTTCCTAGTGTAAATTGTGAAGCTTAATTTTTATTTGATGAACTAATTTGAAAAATATTTTGCAATGTAATCAAAGAGACATACTCCTCAAAACATTGATGATGAATGTTAAAAAAATACTAAGAGGGGGAGAATCGTATTTAGGTCATAATTTCAAATCATTTTACTTTTTCTTACTTCAAAACCCATACGCTACTTTTCTTAACCAGACTCGCGTATACACGCGGATATCCTTCATAAAACTCGCGTATACACAGAGATCTTATTATGCCATTTATTCTTTACATAGTTCTATGCAACATTCATTCTTCTGATAATTAGATAATAGTAAGCATGTGCAGTAATAACAGATTAAACCATCACACATAAGCATCACACATGAACACCAGGATTTTAGGTGGAAACCCAATTCGGGAGAAAACCACCGATGCCATTGTCTCAGCCTTCAATATTTTATTATAAAGAAAACATCTTACAACTATGTGCTGGCGCAGACTCATACCAGCACGCAGGCACCCACCTATGCTCGTTTACCAGCCTCTCCTGGAAGGGAGCTACGACCCCCTGCTCTCGTTTACCAGCCTCTCCTGGAAGGGAGCTATAACCCCCTGCTCTCGTTTACCAGCCTCACCTGGAAGGGAGCTACAACCCCCTGACTAAAGGCTAAAACCCTCAGCACCACCATGGACCACGTTTCATCAATTTTCACACTGGATCTAAAAACTTCCTTTAGAACACAACTTGCAGGCCACTTTTCATCATATTTTCAGACTGGACCCACTCCACACATTTAAGCTCAATCATACATCAAACTGATACTTATCACTTCAAACAACCCAGATCTGTAGAATTCATTATTAACAGATAGCAGTAACACAACAGAACAGATCAGACATTTCATACTTCATACTTCAACAAACCTTAGTTGTCATACGCGCTTTCCTTTCACTGATATCGTGTATATACGCGCTTCCATTCATATCAACCCGCGTATACATCTGTACATTACAGAACAACCCATACGCGCTTTATCTTCATCAAACCCGTGTATATACGCGCTTCCGCTGCGACAAATTAGCGTATAGATCTTCAAACATTATAGAGCAGCATACTTCTTCAGATCAGATATTCAGTTCAGATTTAACCCTTCACTTCAGACAGATGTTCGCCTCATCTCAGATCTAAACATACCATAAACAGATCTAGAAGATACAAATACATTTCAGATCTAGATTCCCTTCTTCATCATTTTCTTCATAGGTGCATCACAGATCTATCATCAAACTGTCACCCTTTCCATTCAGATATACTTCAGAGTGAAGTATTCGTTAAAACCCAAACACTTTCACTCCTTTGCACTATCATTTTCTTTTCCTTATATAGATTTTTCCTTTTTCAATACCATGAGTCAAAACCACGAACCGTTAATGGTATTCCTGGACGGGGTCACAATAGATAATCCAGCGTATTAAAAATCGAGCCAATTTAAATTGAAAACCCCAACCTTCGTTCTTCCATGCATAAATCGTCCAAAGGTAGTCTTTTATCTTCGCCATATAATATTATAACTATAAACCCAATGGTTATTTTAAGACTTTACACTGCCCCCGTAACATTACTTTTAATTAAATTTTAATGAACTTTTAACCCGCAATTCAATCTTCAAAAAAACTGGATTTCATTCTTTGACCACAGGCCCTATGAGTCGGCCATTGCAGGCTGCGATATCTGATGCTAAATAACAAATATCTTACTGATATGCCGATATTGCGATGAATAATGCTATCGCAACCAACGGAACTTGCGATGGCGGAGATATCAAATATGCGATATTGCGATATTGTGATATCGCGATAGCGCGACGATCGCACATCGCAAATTTCCACATCAACAAGACATTTAAACTTCAAAACTTGTGATCTTGCGATTTGCGCTAAAGTGGTGGGGACCACTTGTCCTCCCTTTTCAGAAACTTTAATTATTTCTGCTGTTTTAATCAATTTCATTCATACTTGGTTGTTGAAGGCTTTGAAAGCTCGAAATGACTATCTTTAAATAAACTTTGCTCCTCCGTAGTTTGGAACTACGAATGTCTTCATTCCTTCTGCAAAAAGACTTCGCCCATAACAAAAATTTCTCCTCTGCAAAACTTAGCTGCGGCCCATGACAATTCATTCATCCTTACATTTCTCCCATCCTTCTTGAATACGAGTTGTTGTTCACCAAAACTCTGCTGCGCCTTTTTCCCATTTTGTCTCTGTTCCTTCTGATCTTCCTCTGTTAACCTTTGCCAACAATCTCCTCCTTAAACAACACACTGCACCATTATGGATTTACTTCATTAATAAGTAGGATTCTATCAAGCACAACTTCATCAAATAGATTGCCATCAACTTTATCAAGTAGGTTGCCATTTTCATCAAGTGGGTTGCCATCAAGGACAACACTCACCATCATATTGCCAACAATCTCCCCCTTTGGACTTGATGGAAACCACGATGGTGTTTGATCACCATAACAGATAGATACATTATATTCTTCCCTTATTCAAACACCATGTCACTCTCCCCCTTTGACATCAAGGGAAAAGGGCGGATCAAAACCAAGACAAGGTTTTTCTCCCCATGTAGAAAGAAGAGCGATGTAGATCTGATGTGCACTGAAGTGACCATGCTCCCCCTGAGTTCATGCTGAATGTTCAAACATATTTTTCTATAAAGTACATGACTCTATGACCTTCCTATCACCAAGGACTCACACTTACATCAAGGATCCAACCAAGTGCATTTACATATGAGACTCAAGTACCCAACCAAGTGGGTTTACACAATTTGACTCAACTCCCCAACCAAGTGGGTTTACATATTTAGACTCAACTACCCAACCAAGTGGGTTTACAAATTTGAACAAGTCCTTACATGACTGAATATAACAACTTGGCTTTGATACCAATGGGTCTCAACATGACCTTTTCATCAAATTACAAATATGACCTTTTATGACCAGCACCAAAAAGACCTCAAGAAAGAGATCACATTTCAGAGTCATCATAATTCCAACAATGCATCATTTCCACATAACCAAAGCTCCCTCTTAGCTTGTGCATCCTGAACACTTTCAACAGCAAATCGTTAAGGCATCTTCATCCAATATCAGAGAATGAAACAGAGATATGAGAGCTGAAACATCACCAGAGATACCAAACAACACTGCAACTGTGTTTTCAGATGTCATCCAATAATTGTAGCATAAGCACGTCAGTAACCAAGCCTTCCAACTAATGTTTAACCCTTCGGACTTTATAAAATATCCAACACTTTTAAACAAATTAACCTTTGATCCGGGGGGCCATAAATATAATCAAGTCGGCTTTCTAGATCGACGGTATATATCGCTTTTAGCCATATTTAATTTAAACCATCTTGGTTGAGCCCGCAAACATTAAAGTGAAAAGGACCAATTAAAATAATTCGAACTGGGCCCACATATATGATCAGTGACCCAATCACATTTCCGCTCATACCTTGGTTAATATTCACGCCTTTTCATTATCGTCCGTGCCTCTTCATCAAGCGATCGCCGTCCGATGGCTTCTTTTTAAATCGATGGCGCAAAATAAATTTCGCTGGCCGTCCTGGGTCGATTGTTAACGTGCGAAGGACTATCATTATCGTGTGCTTGGCGGTTTTGCAGGAACGCGTGTCAAAACCTCTATGGATTCACTGCCAATCCACGAAATACCACGTATCAACGAAAGGTGGTGCGAAGAAACCCACGGTTTCGCTCCAACCCGCCGTCACTATTCCTCTTGGTCACGGTTCCGTTCGCGTGTATATATGTGAATTCTGCCCTTTATGTGTAATTAACCAACTGCTCCATATCTAAAGAAAAACTTTGATTTAAGTATTCTTCCTCCGGTTATATATATATATATATATATATATATATATATAATGTGTCCTGTATATACAGAGCGTGTTCGAGGCACACTGTATCGTCAACCCGATATTGTATACAAAAGCACGAATCTATCCGTTCTTACCACTGCATCTTTAGACCTTCCATACTCTCAGTCACCGAGGTTCATATCATATGTTCAACGACTATATATATAACTCCACTGTAACTCGCGTGTATACACGGCTTTAGTTCACAGAACCCGCGTATGGAAAGTGAAACATTGAAAACTTCACATTCCTTCATCTCCCCCTGAATTTGTACCACCTGTACCTGTCTTCTTCACATCAGATTCTTTGTCAGAAATAAACATAACCAGAATAACAAAAACCATCATGGGAATCACCATACATCGCTCCCCCTGTGACGATACATTACTAATCCCTATAATGTATCTCACATCACTCCTGCAATCATTAAGAGAAGTAAGCTTTAGAAGTGGATGACTGCAGTAGGGTCAATATTCCCTACGTTTCTGACCGGTCCTCCTTCTTTTTCCAACTTTGCTTGAACTTTCTTATTGTGTGCTGGAAGTTCTCCAATTTTTCAGATCTATTCATCCTGCATTCTTTTTCTACATGTCCATACTTGTTACAAGTATAGCATCTTATGTGACCAGAAAAGTAAGCATAAGGATCATAATGTGTTGTTCTATTCTTCCTTCTATTGCAATCAGCTGCTTTATGACCATACTTGCTGCATGAAAAACAATATCCCTTGAAGAAACTAGAGTACCTTTCTGTGTAGAATTTGTTTGTTTGTGACTGAAACAATCTTCTTCTGCAATTGGCTGCAACATGCCCATAATTATGACATTTAAAGCATTCAACATTATTGAATGATTTCCTTTGAGTGTTCATGATTGTCGGTTGAATTCTTGTTTCTTTCAACTCTTTAGGTTTTGCATTGACATCCTTTGAATCTTTAGCACTTCCTTGTGAACTAGATTCTCCTTTAACAGTTTCATGAAAACCAAGACCAAGTTTAATAGCAGGAGACCTTTGATTACTAAGAATATTGTCCAAAATCTTAGTACTATCTTGAAACCTCAAGAGTTTATCCTTTTCTTCTAATTTACTTTTGAGAATGTTTACCTCAACCTCCAATTTTTGGCATTGCTTCTTCATGTTTTCTTCGACCCTTTTTCCTTCTTCTACTTGATCATTTAATTTTAAGATTTCTTCCTTCAACCAATTTTCTTGATCTTCACATGTTTGTAGCAGTTCTTCATTCTTCTTATTTGATTTTTCCAGATCTTCTTTGAGAGAGATGATTTCTGCTTCAAGTCTTTCACTTTGATTGGTTGCATAAGCATACAACTTTTGATACTTATCTATCTATCCATTCAGTATTTCTTTCTGTTCATTCATTCTAGAGATCATATCTTTGTAGATAGATTCTCTCTTATGAAATTGATTCCAATCATTGCTTTCATCATTGATCTTGAGATTTTCTTCTAGACTTATATTGTTACTTTCACTATCTTCACCATTGCATGCACACGAAAGTGAATCACAAGAACAACAATCAATACCTGTTTCATCTTCTCCATTTTCTGCTGCACATGTTTTCTGAGGTATTTCCTTTCCTTGAGTAGCCTTCTTCTTTTTCTTCTTTGCCATGAGCACTTGTAGATCTTGGTCAGAATCTTCTTCATCCTCATCATTCTCTTCATTTGTATAATAACTCTTTCTCTTTTCAAATTGTTTCTCTTTTTCATGATTTTCTTCATAAGGACATTTAGCAGCATAATGACCAACTCTCCCACAAGTAAAACACTTGAAGGGTAGCTTACCTTTGAATCTTCCAGTACCTGGTTGGAGTCTTCTTACAAAATTTTCTTCTTCTTCTTCTGATATATAACTTGATTCCCTGACATCTTCCTTTTCTTTTCCTTTTGAACACGCCTTAAAAGAAGCTTCTTTGATTTGAGGGGGACCTCCTTGTCTCATTTCATAAGCAGTCAGAACACCATGTAGTTGAACAATAGTAAGAGTTTGCAGATCTTGCCTTTCTTCAATAGCTGATACTTTTGACTCAAATTTTGAAGTCAAAGATCTTAAGACTTTTTCCACCAGAGTAGTATCGGTTATGGTTTCACCCAAATTTCTCATGCGATTTACAATATCATCTAGACGTAAAAAGAAACTGGAAATACTCTCATCACTATGCATCCTTAAATTTTCATATTCAATTCTGAGAGTTTGGAGTTTTGCACTTTTTACCTTTGTATCTCCTTCATAGCTCAGAATGATTTTGTCCCATATTTCTTTTACTGAATTTGGCTACATCACTTCAGCAAATTCTGGTTCAGACATGCTTCCTAATAAGACATTGACTGCTTTCGCATTGATTTCATATTTCTTCCTTTCTGCTGCATCAGTAGGAATACTTGTCGGATACTGATAACCTCCTTCCACGATTGCCCATACTTCTGCATCAAGACTTTGCAGATATGCTTTTGTTCGTATCTTCCAGAATAACAGATTATTTCCATTAAATAGAGGTGGCATTATAGACATTATGCCTTCATGACTTCCCATTGCGAAGGATCTCCTTCAAGCGATCAAGCTTCTGCAGAAGGACCTGCTTTGATACCAATTGTTGGGAAAAATACTGAGAGGGGGGGAGGGAGGGTGAATCAGTAGTTTGGTCATACTCAAATATTTTTAATTTATCTTACTTCAAAACCCATACGTTACTTTGGTGAACCAAAATCACGTATACACGTGGATGTCCTTCATAATACTCGCGTATACACAGAGATCTTATTATGCCATTAATTATTTACATAGTTCTATGCAACATTCATTCTTCTGATAATTAGATAATAGTAAGCATGTGCAGTAATAACAGAATAAACCATCACACATAAGCATCACACATGAACACCAGGATTTTAGGTGGAAACCCAAGTCGGGAGAAAACCATCACTGCCGTTGTCTCAACCTTCAATATTTTATTATAAAGAAAACATATTACAACTATGTGCTGGCGCAGACTCATACCAGCACGCAGGCACCCACCTGCACTCATTTACCAGCCTCTCCTGGAAGGGAGCTACGACCCCCTGCTCTCGTTTACCAACCTCTCCTGGAACGGAGCTATGACCCCCTGCTCTCATTTACCAACCTCACCTGGAAGGGAGCTACAACCCCCTGACTGAAGGCTACAACCCTCGGCCTGCAAGGATGCTGTTGTCGGTATATAGGATCCCTCACATTTAAGCTCAATCATACATCAAACTGATACTTATCACTTCAAACAACCCAGATCTATAGAATTCATCATTAACAGATAGCAGTACAGCAGATCATATCAGAAAGTTCATACTTCATACTTCAGCAAACCTTAGTTTTCATACGCACTTTCCTTTCACTGATGCCGCGTATATACGTGCTTCCATTCATATCAACCTGTGTATACATCTGCACATTACAGAACAACCCATACGTGCTTTATCTTCATCAAACCTGCGTATATACGCATACAACGAAAAATAACATATGATCTTCGGTGTCTGTTGTATACAAATGGATCGGATATGAAGTTCGAGGTTTAACCCTTCACTTAGACGAGATGTTTGCCTCATCTCGGATCTAAACATACCATAAACGAGATCTCGAAGATATTTTAAAATACATTTGAATCTAGATTCTTCTTTATCATTTTACTTCATAGGTGCATCAAATTGAATCTATCATCTAAAAATGTACCCTTTCCATTGAATGTACTTGAGTGATATTCATTAAAACCAATTTTCCACGCATATCTGTTTATTTTCCTTATACCATTTCTTTCATTACCATGAGTCAAAACCACAGGCATTAAACCATTATTCCTGGGCAGAGTCACAATGAATAATCATTTCTTAATCGAGCCAATTGATTTAAATTAAAAGGGAGGCTCGACATGCACGCAACGATCGTCCAAAGGTAGTCTTTTATCTTCGCCATATAATATTATAACTATAACCCCAATGGTTATTTTAAGACTTTACACTGCCCCCGTAACATTACTTTTAATTAAATTTTAATGAACTTTTAACCCGGACTTCAATCTTCAAACAAACTAGATTTCATTCTTTGACCCTGGGCCCACATCGCAGTCAGCCATTTGCGATGTGCAATATGCAATGGCGCAAATAACAAATATGCGATATTGCGATGGCGCAATGATCGCACATCGCAACCAACAGAACTTGCGATGGCAGAGATATCAAATATGCGATATTGTGATATTGCGATATCGCGATAGCGCGACGATCGCACATCGCAAATTTCCACATGAACAAGACATTTAAACTTCAAAACTTGAGATCTTGTGATTTGTGCTAAAGTGGTGGGGACCACTTGTCATCCCTTTTCAAAAAATTTAAGTCTTTCTGTTGTTTTAATCAATTTCCTTCATACTTGGTTGTTGAAGGCTTTGAAAGCTCGAAATGACTATCTTTAAATAAACTCTGCTCCTCCGTAGTCTGGAACTACGAATGTCTTCATTCCTTCTGCAAAAAGACTTCACCCATAACAAAAATTTCTCCTCTGCAAAACTTAGCTGCGGCCCATGAAAATTCATTCATCCTTACATTTCTCCCATCCTTCTTGAATACGAGTTGTTGTTCACCAAAACTCTGCTGTGCCTTTTTCCCATTCTATCTCTGTTCCTTCTGATCTTCCTCTGTTAACCTTTGCCAAAAATCTCCTCCTTAAACAACACACTGCACCATTGTGGATTTACTTCATTAATAAGTAGGATTCTATCAAGCACAACTTTATCAAATAGATTGCCATCAACTTTATCAAGTAGGTTTCCATTTTCATCAAGTAGGTTGCCATCAAGGACAACACCTAAATATCATATATGGAGATGATATACAAAATTTTGAAAGAGAAAGTGAAAGAGATATTGAACCAATGATTGAAGATGGTGAAAATGTTGAAATAAATTCAAGTGAAGAAATTGAATCACTATATATATATATATATATATATATATATATA
Organism: Pinus albicaulis; assembly: GCA_034641835.2. Classification (NCBI taxonomy): domain Eukaryota; kingdom Viridiplantae; phylum Streptophyta; class Pinopsida; order Pinales; family Pinaceae; genus Pinus; species Pinus albicaulis. The sequence continues at coordinate 530,811,222 of CM076580.1, forward strand.
TATATATATATATATATATATATATATTACACATGCACGTATTATTTAAATTATACATATTTATTAATTTAGTTATTTATTGAATATGTAAACTTATTATCTACTACTAATTCGAATATGTACAGATGAAATTAATATCGATGATGAGATGTTAGAAAATGTTGACACTCACATATATGGAGATAAAAAAGTTGACCATGTTATAAAATATCGTGTTAATCACATTTTTTATTCGTACTTCATAAAGAAAAGTGTGGCAGTTCAAGCCCAATTGTTGAAATGTCTCCTAAAATTAAGTAAATTAAAAGAAGCTACGACTTTATTGGGTATTTAAAAATAAACAAAAGATAAGAAAAAATGAAGGAAAATGTGATACAAAATACAAACAGTGATATATATTCAATTAGAAGATCTAGACACAAACAATTTTCAGATGCACGTACAGAAATACATAAGAGAATCGCTTGGTAAAATCTATGGCACGAGCATTAGGAACCTCAAGAAAAACTTTGCACAAACATCGGAAATTTCGGTTACGAATATATTTAAATGATGAACTTGCTTGTTAGACATCTATTTGTAGGAAAACATACAAACATAGACTTGCAGAAAATGTTAAAAAACAATATATGAATTTTGGATGAAAAATTTACATGTTTCGCCAAAAGCAAGGGATGCGATGCAAAGAATAATAACAAGAAATCAACACGAAGATCATCCAAAACATTTCTTCGACACCACTCAAATAGATTTTTTCAACAAGTTGAAAGAAGAGAATCATGAAATTGATGTCTCAATCAGTGCTTTTGTGCAACAAAAACCATGGTATGTAAAACCTATCACCGTACGTGACACTTGTTGTTGTCATTATCATGTGCAATTTTAGTTATATTATAACATATTCCTTAATTTTGGTATAACATTTTGCAAATATTCACCTCCTCCTTCCACTATCCATGATTTCATATCTCAAATGCTATGTGGAAGAGAAATCCATGAATTATTTTACCAAAATAAATGTGTTGGTGGTAAAAATTGTGATGACTGTGGAAATTTGACTAAATTTCAAATAAAATATCGTACTGATATAGATTATCAATCATTTTCCAACATGAAAGTGAAATGGAAGAGATATGAATATATCCATACATCAATTCAAGGTTCAAGTGCTAAAAGAATTAATTTACAAGAAAAAAGATTTTTTTTTTATAGATATTTTGAGAAATTTTGAGGCAGAAAATTATAAATACACCAATCATTCCCATAGAGCTCGATGGCAGGGCTTGCATGTCAAAAATACAGTGAATTTTATCCACCAGAGAACATTTTGTAAGTAATTGATTTTGTAGAAAACTACACATTTGTTCCACAAAAAGAAATTTGGAGTGAATACTATCATTCTTACCAAGTCTCCATGATCGTCCATATTCTATTTTGACATTCTGAAAAAAAATTTGATCTGACAGAAAGCACCAGTGAAAATCGACATGTCATTACAAAATATCACTTTTATATTAGTGATGATCATACATATGATACATATTTTGTACAACACTTTTTTGGAAAGATTTATTAATCCGTCAAAAGTCGTGGAATAAAATTCAATGAACATTACCTATGGTAAGATGGATGCACAGGTCAATTGAGATCTTCATGATCATTCTTTTGGTTGTGTCGTCTTCATATGAAAACTTTCATTAAACATTATTGGAATTTGTTTGAAACTGGTCATTGAAAAGGAGAACATGATGGTGCATGGGCATGCATAAAATGAGCACTTCAAAGATATCAAATGAAACCCTTTGCAAACTGACTTCTGGACGCTAAAGAAGTTGTTTAATGGTGCATCGTTTCACTAAGCCATGAGACTATCGATCAAGGGAAGTGCGAAGGTACATTCAATTTAGTTTTTATTGCATTTCTAATTTTAAAGAGTGTACATTTATCACAACGATTATCTTTGATGGTATTTTGATATCATATTTATATTCTTCTTTTAATTTTCCATATAAGTTTTTTTTGGCATATTTGGGTCTAAGCTGTAGATATATCTATTGGAAAGGACATTGAAACAATAAAAGGGACTCGAAAATTGAATTCAATTAAAATAAAGTTGTCCGCAAATGTGTTTGTATTGGATAAAAGAAAATATTCTTGTTTTTGCCATGTTTGCATAGACAACACAAAATCCAATGTTGTTTGTGAAAAAAACGTATGTAAAATATTGGCAACATACAGAGCTAAATAAAAAGTAGAAAATGTCAGTTGCAAAGTTTGAAGAAATGCAATTAGAGGAGACTAAAATATCATCTAATGGTGATCGTGTTTATGATCCTCTTAGGGAAGGTAACATTTCAATTGCTTTCAAATGATAGAGATAAAGAAATAGATAATAAAATCAAGTACATGTATGTTAATTTAAAATTAATTTTTCATATTAATTATGATTTAAATTTAAATACATAAGTTTGTTTTATGGTGCAGGAGATGTTTTTGTTGTAATTACACCTATTATCAATGATGAAAATGTGAAGTATTATTTTATGCATTGCACTGAATGAAACATGAAATTATAATAAAACTATAATGATCACGGGTTTACGTATGACAGAGGGTCTATTATATTGAAAGGTTATATTTTTAGACAAACTAATCAAAGTGGGGATTTTTTTTACTTTGAAGACTATGAACCTGATGTCACAAGTTTTCAAAATAGTCACTTGGTGTGTGCAGCATGCATAAATTTGATAGAAGTTCAATCAGAGAAAAATATGAAAATTAAGAAATGGAAAATGTAAAAATCCGATCATGAATGAATCATTGAAGATGGAATTCCATTGGAATTGTTTTGATTGAACTTCCCAACAATTTCTTATCTTTGGATTCATGTTTTCGAATTTCCAGAACTCAACTAAAAATTGAAATTCCTTGTTATGTTATATGTGCAAGTGTTTTCACATGTACATTATTTTGGTACATGCACACGCGTAATTTATACACGTGTACACATACACATGTCTAGATTATGTAGTCTAACTGATTTCATACATCCTCTGGTACAATTTGGTATAATTTAATTATTGTAAAATGTACATATCTGCGTATCTATCATAGTTGATATAATGCAAATTTGAAGTTGGACGATTTTGTTTTAGACATGCATGTCTATTAGAAGTAAATTATGATATTAATTCTTGAATGAAAAATGTGTGGTGCATGTTTTTCAATTTTGAGTTTATTATCAACTGAAAGTAGCTTTTATATGTGCATTGATGAAAAATGTTGCACATACTGGATATATATGTTCTAGAATGCAATTTTAAAATTTTATGATTATTTGACACATCTAAGAAGACCTAGAATCTTATGATTGTTTATATATATATATATATATGTACATCGATATGTATTGTACTTGAATTGTTTTAACATATTTTCAAACATGTACTTAAATCATTTCTATGTACATATATTCATGTGAATTTTTTATTTTTTTGTAAAATGACAACTTGAATTTTAAAAACAAAACATTATATCACAATCACATGCCAAATGTAGTTGAACCATCCAAAAATTGAGTTTTAAAAACAAAACAAACTATATCACAACATTACTTCACATTCCAAATGTAGTTAAACTATCCAATAAAAATAAAACATTATATCATAATCACATGCCAAATGTAGTTCAACCATCCAAAACATGAGTTTTAAAAACAAAAAAAATTATATCACCACATTACTTCACATGCCAAATGTATTTCAACTATCTAAAATATACACATTATGAAAATGTAATTGAAATTTCCATCTGAAGATTCATTTTATATGATATAATAAATGACAACGTAGTTTTAAAAGGCAAACATTTATATCGTAAAACATTATATATATCACAACATGTGATCACATGTGAAATGTAACTATCCAAAATTTAAAATCATTCTTGACAAGCGTAAATGTAGTTTAAAACTCTATATATCGAAACAATAAAATATGTACAAAATTTGTATCTCACATGAACAATAATATATATATATATATATATATATATATATATATATATATATATATATATATATATATATATATATATATAGTCTTACAAGTATCAAGTTATATAGAAAAGTAAATATATGACTGCATCTAGATAAGACTATATATAAAAAGTAAATTTAAGACTAAATCTATTAAATATATTGTTGCACACATGTGCATCATCCATCAAATACAAATAGATGTAGTGTCTCTCCTAACAAAGTGACGATCCTCGAGCTATCCTGTGAAGCATGGGGAACCTATACACAATGTGTAAAAACATTAAAATTGAATGTTTTAAAATTGAATGAGAAAATAGAACTTCATGTAAAAAACAAAATGAAAAAAAAAATCACGCTATACCTCATGAGGTTCCCTCTCCATTGTATTTTTTTTCTCGCCCATTAAAACTTCCTCCATAGGAACATCTTCACAGTAAACTGTACAATATACATGTACAAGTATATATATATATATAATTTCAAATTAAAATGCATATATAAGCTAATTTTGAATAATATAAAAAAAAAAGTTAGACAACTTATTCAAATTGTGTGGATGTTCCTATCTCCATCATACACTCCATCGCTAGAGTCCGTGGAAAAAAGAAATAATCTCCAGGAACCTAAAATTCAAGAATTTTAAAAGTATAATATAACTCAAGATCTAGATCTCAACTTATAATAAAATTTTGAATTTGAATTTATATATTATAACTTGAAAACATATATTTAAGTGAAAATTTGAATGCTTGTGATGGTGGATCTTGCACATCTCCTAAGGGTGGCTTTGAAATAAAATCTCCAAAAACCTAAAATTCAAAAAATTTAAAATAACTCAAGATCTAGAGATATCATTTTCTAATGAAACTTTTGAGCTGGAATATACAACTTAAAAACATATTTAAAAGTGAAAAATTGTTCATACTTTTGATGGTGGATTTGGCACATCTCCCAAGGAAGAATAAGGTATCTCCATCTGAGAAACATCAGACGTAATCATAATATATTAACATTTAATTATATATACATGTACATGTGTGCACAATTATTTATTTTAAAAATATGTCATTATGTTTCGATAATATATAATAATAGATAAAAATTAATTGTACATCATCATGTTCACTTAAAAAACAATAACATTTGCCAACATATCTTGATGGTGAGAACCATCTTGATTGTGTGAATTGGAGGCTCCGGCCGTGGTATTAACATCATCTTCGTTCATCAAGTGTGACAACTGCAAATTTTGTTAACATATAACGATACATTTTTTTTAGATTAATGTATACAAATAAATAAATAAATATATATATATATATATATATTAAAAAATTTATATGTGTTAAAATAATCACCCTAACCATTAACACATATCGTTCCCATGCCCTCTTTCTCATGAATAATTAGGTCCTCCCAACCATTCGGACAATTCTTTGCATATGTTCTGAGATATTCAACATTTATGTTGTCTATATCTTCATTTGTATAATACATAAAATTAGCGTGTTCATTCTCATGTGCTATTTGTCGATTCAGAAAAACATCAACTACGACCAATCCACTCTTAACATTGTCAATGATGGAATCCCTTGCTTCTCAACTAATTTGAGAAGTGCCATCCATCTCTGAATGAAATTTTTTAACATGAAGAGGTTGACTAACCAATGTTGGCTCAGGGCGAGGAAACTCTGCATCACACTTAGCACCGCTATAGTCACACAAATGACCTTTCCTAAGACCAAGAAAATCAGAGGGAAGGTCATTATAATTGTGTTTAATTCCCAAAAAAAATTATGCGTAAAATATTTTTTCAAAATAAATTAGAACCTCATCGTTCCATGGGAGCCTTTTATAGGCAACAAGGTGCCTATTATAGAAATAGCTAGGTTTATGAGGGTGCTTGAAATATTGCACCTTTAGAATATTTCTTCTCAACCCTTCCTTAAAATTAAACATAGACTTGGCCATTTTTGTTGTAACTCTTTTTTTAACAACCTCCCACGTATCAGGACCCATCACTGTTTCCTTTCTTTTTCTCATTACTTCTACAAAAGTATCAGTGGTTGGCCCAAGCTTTAGGTACACATATACTAGTTCGCTTAAAGAGCGAGTAATTATTTCCAAGGTTTGTCGATTCTCAGTAGGGAGAGTCAAAGACACGAGATCTCTCTTCAATTTTGAATGAATATTTTGACACCTTTGTAACGTACATTGTTGCATGTTTTATTCCCAAGGTATATCGTAAATTTCAGACGGATAAGTCGTGGTTGGTGTACAACCTTCTTCTTGAATGACGTGTTCTGTCCTACGTCTTTTTCGAGCAACATTTGCAGGAGCATTTCCAGCCTCTACTTCAATATACAAAATTTTACATATTAAAAAAAATTGTAAACAAATTTGTACAAATTGAATGGAAATAATATTCAAATTGATGGCCACCTCGATATGGTTGGCTAGCATCTTGTCCACCCTAAGAATGTTGAGAACCAGAACGCCCACCAATTTGTTTAGAACCAACACGACCATCCATTGATTGGCATCTACGGGAATGCATATCACTACCTTCACGCAATTCACCACAACCTATTGAAGGCCCTCCAAGGGAATGTGTACCACCACCAACCTCACGAGACGAGAGGGAATATTGAATTGGCATTGCCTCATATAATACTAATTCATCTATTAATTCGTATTTAATATATGAATCTTAAATTAGCTTTGCACCACACAATAGATCAGCATACATCTTATTAACATTTGTACAATGTCTTATACTAAATATTTGAAATTGGCTAACAATATTATTTCCTCTTCGATGTAGTTGTTTTAGCCTCCCCTTATTAACTTGGTACATGCCTTTCATCTAGTTGCACACAAGTTTAAAATTGGTGAGAACTACAATTCCATTTGATCCATACTCCCTAGCTATTCACAAGCCTTCTATCAATGCAATATAATATGCCTCGTTGTTTGTTATTTTTCCTGGTATATTCATTTTCCTTTGGAGGACCTTGCTAGTCACAATATTGCAAAGAACATATGTAATCATTGCTTTCCCTGGATTGGGATAGCAAGAAAAATCTATGCATAATGTCCATTTTTCAACCATATTTAGTGAGTTTTTTTTTATCCCTGAAAAAAAACAAATTCAATATAATATATTAAAATAACATTTATTGCAAATGCATGGGAGAAAGTACATGTGCATGGGAGAAATAACATGTGCATGTTTTTCGTTAAAGTTTTCCTTAAATTTTATGGGAGAAATCACATCTAGAAATGACATGCCTTAAATATTTCCTTGCCTAGAGTTTAAGGGAGAGATGACATCTACATGGTTCCAAAAACACAAGAAAATTGTGCCTTAAATTTTATCGGAGAAATGACATGTACATGGTTATCGTTCAATTTTTCCTTGAGTTTGTAGGAGAAATAGGAGAAATGACATTTATGTACATGGTTATCCTCAAATTTTTCTTTAAAATTTATGGGAGAAATGACATAGAAATGACATGTACATGGTTATCATTAAAGTTTTCTTTAAAATTTATGGGATAAATGACATAGAAATGACATGCACATGGTTATCCCTAAATTTTTCCTTGAGTTTATTGGAGAAATGGGAGAAGTGACATGTATGTACATGGTTATCCTTAAATTTTTCCTTAAAGGTTATGGGAGAAATTTCATATAAATGAAAAGTACATGGTTCCAAAAACAGTGGCAAATTCCTTAAATTTTATGGGAGAAATGACATGTATAGAAATGGATATTAAAATGAAGAACTTCTATTTAGATCTGTTCCAGAGATTGAATGTAGGGGAATTTACTGGATATGTCACTTTTAATAAAGGATGAGATCTAGAGGCTACGTAGCCCTTTACAGACTCTGCCTTTAGAACTTGTAGAAGTTAACACTCAACAAACAAGCTAAAATCCTATGGAATTTCAGCGACTTTAGGCTTAGTTTTTAGGCCTTCAAGTTTTCCTTAAATTAATGGGAGAAAGCCTTGAGTTTTGGGGATCCTATGAAAATTCAGCCACTTTAGGTTCGATTTTAAGGCCTTAAAGTTTTCCTAATTAATGGGAGAAATGGAATACTTGCATGGTTTGCCTTAAATTTTTCCTTAAATTTTATGGGAGAAATCACATCTAGAAATAACATGCATTAAAGTTTTCCTTAAAATGTGTGGGAGAAATTACATCTATAAAGGACATGCCTTAAAGTTTTCCTGCCTAAAGTTTAAGAGAGAAATGACATGTGCATGGTTTTCCTTGAAGTATTCCTTATAGTTTAAGGGAGAAAATACATTTTCTTATAGTTTATGGGAGAAATGACATATAAATGACACAAGATTTAAAATTTGCCTTTCCTAGAGTTTAAGAGAGAAATGACATGTACATGGTTTGCCTTAAAATTTGTGTTATAGTTTATGGGATAAATGGCATTGCCTTATATAGTTTATGGGAGAAATGACAGAGAAATGGCATATAGAAATGACATGTTTTACCTTAAAGTTTGCCTTAAACTGTGTGGGAGAAATGTCATGTACATGGTTTGCAAAATTATTTTATGCAGTTACTAAAATTTATGTGAGAAATTGGAGAAATGACACGTATGTACATGGTTTTCCTTAACATTTATGGTAGGAATGACATAGAAATGACATGTACATGGTTCCAAAAATGCTATCAAATTCCACCTTAAAGTTTATGGGAGAAATGGCATGTACAAAAATGGATATTACAATGAAGAACTTCTATTTAGATTTGTTCTAAATTATGGCATGCCTTAAATTTTTCCTTAAAGTGTGTGGGAGAAACGACACATGTATGGGAGAAATGACACATGTACATGATTTTACTTAAAGGGTGTGGGAGAAATGACATGTACATGGTTTGAAACATTATTTTATGCACTTACTAAAATTTATGGGAGAAATGGGAGAAATGACATGTATGTACATAGTTTGTCTTAAATTTTTCCTTAAATTTTATGGGAGAAATGACATAGAAATGACATGTACATGGTTCCAAAGACACTAGAAAATACCTTAAAATCTATGGGAGAATTGGCATGTACAGAAATGGATATTGCAATGAAGAAATCATATTTATATATGTTCCAGGAATTGACTATAGGGGAATTTACTAGATATGTCACCTTTGAGAAAAGATGAGATCCAGAGGCTACCTAGCCCTTTACAAACTCTGCCTCTAGAACTTCTAGAAGTTAACACTCAACAAACAAACTAAAATCCTATGGAAGTAAAACCACTTTAGGTCAAATTTTTAGGCCTTAAATTTTTGCCTTGAATTAAGAGGAGAAAGCCTTAAGGTGTGTGGGAGAAATGACATGTACATGGTTTCCAAATTATTTTATCCACTTACTAAAATTTATGCGAGAAATGGGAGAAATGACATGTATGTTCGTTTTTTTTCTTAATTTTTTCCTTATATTTTATGGGAGAAATGACATAGAAATGACATTTACATTGTTCCAAAAACATTATAAAATACTTTAAAGTTTATGGGAGAAATGGCATGTACAGAAATGGATATTAGAATGAAGAACTTCTATTTAGATTTTTTCCAAAGATTGACTGTAGGGGCATTTACTGGATATTTCACCTTTGCGAAATGATAAGATCCAGGGACTACCTGGCCATTTACAGACTCTTCCTTTAGAAATTGTAGAATTTAACACTGAAAAAAGAGACTAAAATCCTATGGAAGTCCAAAATCATATGGAAGTTCAGCCACTTTAGGTTTAATTTTTAGGCCTTAAAGTTTTCCTTGAATTAATGGGACAAAGGGTTTAGTTTGTGGGAGAAATCACATCTAGAAATGACATGCCTTGAAGTTTTCCTTACCTAGAGTTTAATAGAGAAATGACATGTACATGGTTTTCCTTAAAGTTTTCCTTATAGTATATGGGAGAAACGACACTGCCTTGTAGCTCATGGGAGAAATGACATAGAAATGATAGAGAAATGACACATAAATGACACATTCCTTAAAGTTTTCCTAAATTTTTGTGGGAGAAATGACACATGTACATGGTTTTCCTTAAAGTGGTAGTGGTTTTCACTTACTTAAACAACTAGTGGTACTGGTTGATTAAGTTATGTCAAAATTCACACGTTGATGAGTTTGTCAGAGAAATGACATGTACATTGTTTGCAAAATTATTCTATGCACTTACGAAAACAACTAGTGGTGGTGGTTAATGAAGTTATGTCAAAAGTCACACCTTGATGAGTTTGTGGGAGAAATGACATGTAGATGGTTTGAAAAATTATTTTATGCACTTACTAAAAAAACTACTGGTAGTGGTTGATGAAGTTATGTCAAAAGACACACCTTGATGAGTCTGTGGGAGAAATGACATGTGCATGGTTTGCCTTAGAGATTAGTGTGTCTTGACGTTTATGGGAGAAATCACATCTAGAAACATTTACTTTGACATCTATAATAGGCTAATAACATTAAAAAGGAATTTTTAAATTTCATTAGTTATGTCCCATTAGGGGAATTTTGAGGTCTAAAATGGGCCTCCTAAAGAAATAATAAAATAATAGCTAAACCAATAAAAAAATATTTATGAATTTTCAATTCACTTTTTGCACCACAATTCATGTAATCATAGTTAAATTCAATTCAAAAGTTGTACCAAAATAAAATTAATAAAAAAATTGTATTGCTGTGACTATAAATAAAAATGAGTTTTTCAAGAAAAAATCATTATCATTGAACGACTAATGCATTTGTATTTTGTAATTAAATAACTTAAAATAAAATATAAATATAAATTTATAATTCTTAATTATGTTATATGCTATTAATTAAAATTTCAATTATTTAAATTGTATAATAACATGTAATTAATAGAATATATAAAAATAATATAATTTAATATAATATATAAAAACAATATAATTTAATATAATAAATGTATAGGGATATGCATTGTTTCTTTCAAGAAATATGAAATGACAATAATATATTTTTATTCAAAAAGTGTGAAATGACATTTATTATGAGTACTTTACTTTGACTTTAAAAGTACTTAAAGCACTACCATGATTAACCATGAGTTTTTATCCACCATTGAGAATGTGACAAGTAAGTACCTTTACTCAAGCAATACCACATCAACCATTAGGGATGATGTCATCCCCTAAAGTGTGATTGGTTCTCATAAAGTGAATTTTGATTGTACATTTTTCTTAGGAGGCCCATTTTAGACCTCAAAATTCCCCTAATGTTAATAAGTATGATTTAGCGCCTAAAAAATTGTTTAATAATTTATAATAATGTGATTTTGTTTATGCACTTACTAAAACAACTAGTGGTAGTGGTTGATGAAATTATGTCAAAAGTCACACCTTGATGAGTTTGTGGGAGAAATGACATGTACATGGTTTGAAAAATTATTTTATGCACTTACTAAAACAACTAGTAGTAGTGTTTGATGAAGTTATGTCAACAGTCACACATTTATGAGTTTGTGGAAGAAATTACATGTACATGGTTTTCCTTAGAGTTTAGTTTGCCTTGAAATTTATGGGAGAAATCACATCTAGAAACCTTTACTTTGACATCTATGAATAGGCTAAGAACATTAAAAAGGAATTCTCAACTTGAATTAGTGATGTCCTTAATAAGAAGTATGATTTAGTACCTAACAGATTGTTTAATAATTTATAATAATGTCATTTTTAGCTTGTACTATCATTCGTCCTTGATATGTACAAGAATTTTACAACTTGAACATCAACCTACACTATCATCATATCACTGTATGATAATATAGATTATTAATATCCATTACATCATAAAACACTCCACTTTTAACATTTTACAAGATTAGAAGCATCATGGAAGGTGTAGATTTAAGTACATTAATAAAATACAGCCATGTCAATCTAGATTATTAATATCCATTACATCATAATACACTCCACTTTTAACATTTTACAATATTAGAAGCATCATGGAAGGTGTAAATTTAGGTAAATTAATAAAATACAGCCATGTCAGATATTGGAGGGACAGAACTAACATTGAATGTACCATGTGGCTTATACTACGAAGGATGAAAAAGCTACTGTATGTTTCTTGGAGAAACATTAAAGAGCAAATACAGCTATAACTGCGTGACAACATACCTATTAATTCTACTTCTTGTCTTCTTTTAGGAAATTAATATCCAAAGAGATATGAGGATAATATTGAATAGGGAAAAACTAAGAGGAACAATGGATAATAAAGATGCTGAAAATATTGAAGCAATTCTTAAACATGAAAACGAGAATGCACAGAAGATGAATTGGTAAAGAAAATGGGGCATGTTAAAAGACTTTGTAAAGATTTAAAAAAAAAGAGACACGAGCCCCTAGCTAGAACTTATGTAGCATGGTAAATTTTCAAATGTCCACATTCAATGGTTGTTATACCAAATTTGCAGTAAAGATGCCCAAAACCAAAATAGAAATTCTATTTGTGAAAATAGAAATGAAAAATTAGCAAAACAGTTATACTAACTCTAAATTTTTCCCTTATATAAACCCAGCCAAAATTTCTTGAAATTTTTATAGTACCCATTATTCCGGCAAACGAGATTATTCCAATAAACAGGAATGATATCATTCTAGGTAAAGTTGCAAAAGGGCCAGATAACTGGGATGATATTATTCAAAGGGATCAAAAGTATTACTGACAACACAACGAGGTCGAATAACACAACTGGATAAGACATAAGAATAAATACCATGCAAGAGAGATCAAATGCACTATGGAAAGGATTTGACCATAAATTAATCAAGCTTTTCAAAAAAAATCAATTTTATATTTGATGCTTCTACATTCTTTTAATTGTTACAAATATTCCTCAAATTTTGAATAGAATTAAAGATAGAATTTTTTATATCAAAGCTTAAAGATTAAAGTGACTCAAAAAATCTATCGGTTCCTAGCCTTACATGCCTAAGGATAATCATCGACGAGATTTTGGAGGCAACAATACTTCTTCATATGAAAGGCTTCTTGAGATTGTATTTATTAAGTAAGGCTTGAAAGGCTTATGAAAACATGGACAATTATCAGTAGCATAGTATTAGAATAGATCCTGCCTAACTTTCATAAGGATAATCATTGGAGAGATTTCGGAGGCAACAATACTTCTGCATATGAAAGGCTTCTTGAGATTGGATTTATTATGTAAGGCTTGAAAATATTATGAAAATATGGACAATTATTAGTAGCATAGTATTAGAACAGATCCTACAACATTTCATTGATGCCACATTAACCTACACTACATCAACCCCATTACTTCCTCTCTTGTGGATTCGTAGCCCCTCATTATCATTTCGTCCTTTCTTGTTGCATCCCATAGTTAACATTAAACCTTAATTGCACACTAATTCTTTATTTAGATATTGATTGAGAGATGACCTAAATATGTGGGGTGCCATGTTGTTCTTGTAACTACTGGTCAAGAGAAAGTACATTATCTTATTATATGATGCTAGCTTTACATATAGGTCAAAACTGGGGGGAAATGGCAGAATTGACACCAAGTTCCTTGTTAGTTGCAAAGGCTTTTTCAGGGTAGCTTCCTTTCGTGAAGGTGTTGAACGACTATGCAATTCTGAAAAGTTTAGGTAAATGAGCATTGAAAATATGGTCGTAAACAGGTGGGTATGGAATATTGGAAGCCTTTCCCATATGGTCGAGCAGGTTTCTACCTAAGTATTTATTGGGCTCCCCCTCGTATATTGAAATGTAAATGAGGAGATTTGGATATGGAAAGAAATTACATCTAAAAAACTAGCCAGGGATATAAGATAAGTACATAAAGAGAAGACACAATTCCATGGTCAACTGAGGAAGAGAAATTGGTCTATTCAATATTGACATGAAAAAATACATTACCTAGGAGCAAGCCCAATTATTGGTCTAAAGAGAGATACAATACTTTGACACGTGTACCAACCTGGAAATTCAGACACGAGGCCACAATGAGAAGACGAGGCACGAGATTTTCGAAGATGTCAAGGGTGCAACAAGAAGACAAGCAGGAGATCGCCGAGGACGATGTGGAGGAAAAATTACAAGTCACCTGCAAACAAAAAAATGACTATAAAATTAAAAGTGAAGAATAAAAGAACAACAAAAAAAATATCAAAAAAAAAAAAAACAAAGTAGAAAACCAACAATTTTGTCAAATGCGCAACACCAAGACCCTGTACTTGCAACAAAAAACTAAGCCCTGCACCGGTATGCAACAACGGAAAACTAAAATTTACCAATAGAAAACAACAAACAACAAACTAAACCCTGCAACAACATGTGACAATGGAAAACTAAACTTTGCAACAGCATGCAACAACGATAATAAGTTGAAACCTATTCATGTTTGTGGGCTGGTATATTTATAAACTAAAGTTCAACCAAATTATTTTAAAATTTTTGCTAGACTAATAGTCCATCCAAACTATTAGTTTGGTCGAGCTTTAGTTTCTGATTTTCCCATCCCCGGCCAAAATTATGTTTGCCCACATCGTCAATACGCCATCAACATAAATGGAAAAATTATTTCGGCCGAACTAATTTCGAAAGTTCGGCCTAAATCTAAACTAGTTCGGCTGAAATTTTATAAATGTTCGGCCAAAATGTTAGGAAAATGACTTTTCCGCCCCTGATTCTCACAAAAGTGTAACCCACCTTCACAGTTTTACCCTGAGGTAAAACCAGAAACATGTGAAATCCTCATATTGAGAGCAATAACTCTAATAGTTCTTATTATGGCATGATTTCCATATAGTTTTTATGCATGAGACATGCTTATGCCTAAAAAATTTATGATTCCATTATATATATCATATGATATTATTCATTCATACAGTTCTATTGCATCCACATTTACAGTTGTCATTAACTCACTTTCTTCCCAATAATTCGATTAATTTTTTACCCGCATGAACAATTGTGAACAAGAAATTAAAATCAACCTATTATTTTCACCCAGTCATTTAATTATACACAACCACACAATTTATAATGACAAAAATAAAAAAAATTCACAACAATTTAAATTTGATTTCAGTGCTAAAATCCACAACTTAACAAGAATGAGAATTTCTCACCAATTACTCGCTGAAAATATAACTAGGAAAACACCATTCTTCCAAACCTTGAACTGGTTCCACAGGTTACCCCCGAGCCAAGATGCATTTTTTCTTGAATCAAAAACCTCCTTTGATTCTGAATAATCTATTATATACATTATTTCTTAGCATATTTTTCCTTAGCAGCGTCCCGTGTTCCATGGGTTTTCCAACCCACTAGCCTAAGATTTTTCCTTATTTTTTTTTTCTTTTTCATTCAAAGCATGATTTTATATCCCATGGTGATTTACTTTCCATTTTCTCAATATTTTTCTACAATTCATAGATTTTAAAGAATAATTACCTTGATCATATCCAACACACTCGTTTCTAGATCTTCGAAAGAATCTCTTACTCAAGTGTTTTTTTCCCAATTAATTTCCAGTCTTCTCTTTTTCCATTACTAAAATAATTGATTACATCATAATACTCTGTTGTTTATTTCAGTCAAATCCACCATGGATTCCTATCCAATCAATCTAAAAGTAGGTCAGTCTAAAAGTAGAATATATTTACATATAGTGATCTAAATATGTATGTGCTTGAGGATTGTATAAATTGCAAGAAAAATGAACGAGTTTTTGAGGTACTTAATTCAAATTATTTGACACATTTAAACATGAATTTAACTCATAAAATATAGATATAAAAAAGAAACAAAGTGAATAAAGTAACCACAAAACAAAAAATGATGAATGATTTCACCCATCATGGGTTACATCTCCTGGTCCTACTTCCAATTCTTGACACTCTTTCATTATGCTCATACAATGGTCATTAAAATGAGTTAGAGTTCTCAAATTGCTTCAGATCATGATATAACAACTTTAGAGCTATCAAAAATTCTTGTATAGCCTCTTTCTTCTCCCAAAAGACCAAAAACTGAGAAACTCATGAATCTTTCTCTCTATTCACCAATTCTACAAGTAGTGGCTCTTGACAATTCAGCTCAAACTTAGCATGGGTTCCCCAAGAGAAAAAAATTCCCTCCAAAGATAGCATGATTCCCACTCGATGGGAGAAATTTTAGGACTATTAAAATGTGCTCCAAGCCTCTAAATCTAGGCATGCACCTGGTCATGTGGCTCTAGAACGGGGTTGGTCTGCTTCACTAGTGGTCTTCTTGATGATTACCTATAGACGGTTAGGGTGGTCACATGTCAACAGTTATGAGGCTGGAGTTTTCGAAAGGTATACGGTTCACTGGTGGTGACAGTTAGGCCGATGGTGAGGCAACGTTCAAATTGGCGTGGTGTTAGGTGTAGTTAAGGTTGGAGGTTACGGTTTAGAATGGTGGATTGGTTGGCATCAATGGTTTCTATGGCATTCACATGGCCATCTAGAGTTATGGATACTACTACTGCGGTGAGCTAAGGTCTATCCCTGAGCCCCCTTCCCATGGTCTGTTGGACTAGGGTGACCAGGGGCTAGGACATAGGCTGACCACCCATGCCAAATGCACCACAATTAAAATTTAAATAGAATTTTGAAACTTATATAGTTAAGTCACAAAGCTCGAAAGAATGGTAAGTGAGTAGGTTTTTTGTTGGATGGTTATAGGTTCTATCCTCGCTAACTTCACCTTGACCCATGCATAAATTATAGTGGCCACCGAGGTGTAACCTGGTAGACTTTGGCTAGGCCACGTGGAATCTTGTGGTTGGACGATATCAGTATCCTCAAACCCAATGAAATTTGTTGAAATTTCAACCTATAAGACAATTCCATTTTTCAAGTCATCATTGGCTCATGAAGCATAGTAACATTGAAAAGTTAGTAGGCCTAGTCAGCTATATGGATTACTGTCTGGGCAGCCTGCACATCTTTTTACCAAGATTTTCCAGTTTGGTAAAACGAACAAAAATCATTTCTGGGAGCATACGATGTCAGTTTTTTCCAAAACAAATTGCATCAGTTTCAGAATGAGGAGATATACTCAAGAACATGGTTTCGAGCCATTTTGACAACTTTAGTTTTGAGCATATCTTTTGAGCACCTCCACACTAGAAGCTTTTGGACCCCAAAATATCACTTCCAGTTGTTTAGTAGATGAGGGTATAGTTTCATCACCTCTCCAATCTTGATCCATTTGGAATAGCTTGGATTTTTTCCTTTGAGCCCCACATGAAGGTACTCCACATCCGCTCGTTTCGAAGTCCTTGTCCTTATATCAAGAATGGTGCCTCATTGTAGTTCTTCAAGGTATTTAGGAGATAAATCCTCAATAGAAGGAATTTGAACATTCTCTCCTTGATATTCAATCGAACAAGGCTTATACAACGTTAAATTATCAACATTAACAAAAAAATAGATTTGCATATATGAAGGAGAATCCAACCTGAAGGCATTATTGCCAATTTTTTCTAAAATTCTGAATGGACCATATTGAATTAGCTTCAATTTTCTTACCAATTGTGCCTTTTTTTTGTAGTTGACTTGGATCTTTTCTTACTGTTCTTGAACTGCTTGATGTACCAATTGATTTTTTTCAATGAACGTTTTATATTTTTCTATGTCAATATGACCATCAATAGCAACATATTTTCCAAACATAAAATGTGAAGGATGTTTAGGAAAGAATCTCAAACATGACTCAAATGGAGATGTTTGAGTCGAAGATTTCTTGGCCCGGTTGTAAGCATGTTGAATATAGTGCAAATGTTCATCCCACAAATTAGGATTCTTGTTACAATACCGACGAAGAAGATGTATCACCATACTGTTCAACACCTCTATTTGACCATTTGTTTGTAGATGTGTTTGGCCATTTGTTTGCAGATGAAATTTTGTTCTCTTTTTCAATTTGGTCTCCATGAATCCCCACAAGCTTGACCAGAAATTCCCAACAAAGTGAGAATCTCTATCACTAACTGTTATCACTCCCCGTAACTTCCCAAGGATGAGAGTGGGATTGAAGGAAGGTAACCACAGATGAGGCTTTAGGTTAGGTAGCTGGCCCTACCAGGACCAGAAAGGGCTATCTCAATGTCACTTTGTAGTCAATTAAATGACTTACCATTTAATGATCTTAGGCTAGGTATGTAAACTCAATAAATGGTTTTTTTATTTTTATTTTTTTGTGTTAGGTAGGAATGACAGTAAGGAAACTAGGTCTTGGATTTAGGTCAAATTTCAAGGTCAAGTTGCAGAGAATATGGATAAGGCCAGGTAGGTAGTTTGAAATAATTTTATTTTTAATCATATTTTATAGATGAAATGATATAAAATTTGAATGAGCACTGAGGTGAATTAATTAATTTTTAGGAACATAAACATATGTAAATCTTGTTAAGATAAAGCACGAAAAGGTATGCTTTATGCTTACAAAATAACAAGATAAACACATAGAAGGATGTATATGAAAGAGGAAAACATAGCATTCAACATGATAATATCAACATATAAAGAAAGAAAAAATGATCCAAGGCATACCAGAGGATTCTCAACACAAATTCCACAACATTGTCTTTGATTTCATTCCAAAAGGTTTGTACAATAGGTCCACTGCAAAAAATAACTATGCAACCCAAGAAAAGACTAAAGTGATTCTAGTTATATAATGAACCATGGCACATCATAGGTTCGAAATCCCATCCAAAATATATCATAAATACATGAGATGATTCACTTCCTAAAATTTAGGGAGATTACAAACCATTCCCTCAAATTCATCTATAAACTAGGAGTGCGTGTCCCCCACATTAAATTACATGTTTCCTTGTGATTAGAGGTAAAAAACAACTCAATTAATCCAACTCCAAATCAAAGGACAACAAAAACTCAAAATTATGAATTTTTCTGGGCTTGGCAAGTGTCCGAAGGACTCCTATGCATATGTGTAACCCTTTTTGACAGATGCATAACACATTTTTAAATATGCATAACACTTTTTTGCAGCTGATTTTGAGGGACTTTTAGGACTCCAAATCCAAATATGAAATATAGGTCAACTATACCTTTGTGTCTAGTTTTGAGAAAATCTTTAATTTTGAAAGAAGACCCATGGGAAGGCTTCCAAAATTTGATTCTCTCGAGGTTACTCTAGATGTGTAACAGACTGTCAAAAATAGTGGTATAAGCATAACAAACTAGTGGTTTTTTTGGATTTTTCTTCCAAAATAGAGAATGTCATGCAAAAATGGTTCCTGATATGTGATTTACTCATTAAAATGTATCCAACCATATAATTCATTCATCATTTAGGTGCCCTAGTAAAAAGTGTAACAACTTGGCACTACGCATATGTGAAGGTTGAATTTCTAGTTTAGTGAAAAAATAACTAAAAATACCAAACCTTCTCAAAAATTCTCGAAATTTGTTTTGTAGAACCTGTGGATGATGTGATAAACAACCAATTAATATTCATATAGAAAATCTAAACTATTCTTCTCCTTTAGCTTCATTTTAGCCTCTTTCAGCTTCTTTTTCACTTATTTACACCTAATTTGTGAAATTTTGTTCTTGGTACAATAATGATTGGCCATATGCCTCTAGAGATTATTATTATTATTATATTTCTTTGAAAAATTCTTAAGGTTCCCATTGAATCTATCAAGCCAATACTCTCTATCTTGATTGATCTCATCAAAGGTCTGCCAACCTTCTTTAGGAATTGTTGATTCTTTTTCTCTCTTAAGTGCCTTTTTTAAGCCCATTGTCCTTAGTTTTCTTATTTTTATTTCAACTTCTACCTCCTCTTTTCCCTTGTCCTTGTCTACATCAACATGTACTTTAGGTTTCTCTTGGAGGAGAAATTTTACCTTTATTTGAAAATTATCTTGATGTAGGAATGTGATCTGAGAATTTGCAATGGAGAAAATCTCCCTCAACTCTGTTATTTCCTCATATTTTTTCTTTATGATCTCTTCAAATGATTTATCCCCATATTTTTCTTCCATGTTAACATCTATGGCCACTTTTTTATCATGTTGGTACAATGGTGATTCAATCTGATGCATGAGTAGCTACTCCTCTATTTAGTTTTGCTTAGTTATAATGTCAAGTGTAGGTACAATTTTGATGAATTTGGGAGTAAATACATGTCTCTTTCCATTCTCATAGGTGTGAGTTAACTCAAAAACCATAGGAGATTTCTAAATCTTATTTTTCATGCTCGAAGAGCCAACCTCCATTGGTTGTGCTGATACTCATGGGGATGTTGTGCTATGCATGACAGGAGGACTAGTGGTGGGTGCTATTGCTACTTTCTCAATGAAGGTTTCCCCAGTCATGTTGATGGATGAGATATGATGCAAAAAAATGAGTTTGAATAGACCATAGTGGAAAATACTTGGGTGATGATCTTTGTTTCTTCTCTGAACCTTCTTAGTCATTCTAAGAAAACTTTTGTACAAGTAATGTGGAAATTCAACTGGTTTAGTAGAGGTATAGTGCATCAATAATCTAATATGTTACCTATAAAACCTAGAGAATCTCCCTGCACTTATGAAATATTTGACAATTAACATCATCAAAGGAGCATATTTGTTAAGCAGGTGCCTGAAAGGTAACATGTACTCAAGGTTATCTCTACCATGAGGTTTGAGGAATATTTTGTAATCTTCAAGTTATATGTCCACGCCCTTAAATTACTTTTTTCCATGAATTGGTATACTTGTTCGTGAATAAATCAAATTTTTTGTTAATTTAAAATCTACACCTACAATGATGGCCTTTCCCATACTAAAACTAGTGGAAAATAATATTTTGAAATGGATATGACAACCTTCTTCTTCGATTTTATCATAGAATATCAAGCATCTAGTCCTCTCAAGGCATCCTTTGGAAAAATGTGACGCATTGACTTCTTGAAAGGTGGATGGTTCAAGTCTGATGTGGTGCCATCCTTTGTGGATTTTCTTCTCACTCTCCACAATATCTATCAGAAATATAAACCCTATGTGTTTAGCATGTAGTGGATATGTGCAATGAATCTGGTAAAATAGAGGACATGGTTAGGGTATGTTTGGAGGATGAGATGAAGGGTAATGAAGCAAATATAAATTCACAAAAAATTTCAGGATGCAGGGTTGTATGTTAGCTTCATAGTATATGTTAAATTTGGTGAAGTGGGTATGATGGAGGTGACTAAATTAGGAAAACATGGGAGTTTCTTGTTTTTCCATTGGAAAAGTAGTAATAAATTAGGGTATGATAGAAATTATTATTAGGGAGGGTTTTCATATCCAATTACTATTTTAGAAGCTATAGAAACTGATGGCAATGATCCTGGAGCTTGGATGAATGTTTTGGGAGAAAAATACAAAAAACGCAACACATTGACAGATGCGTAACAAGGTTTTCTAGATGCATAACAAGCTCTCCAAGATGCATAACAACACACTGAGAGATGTGTAAAAAAAAATTCAGATGCGTAACAAAGCCTCCATATGTCCCATGCATCGGGATGAGAGTGGAGGGGACCACGCGGGAAGGAGAGTGGTAAAATGGGTTGGTTTTGTGGATTTCGAGGGGGGGGTGGGGGGGTGCGAAATGATGGGGGGATGACACGTCGACGTGGTACCAACAGGGAGGAAACCATTTTTCAGATCCCCCATGACAGTAAAGGTCAGATGAATAGGGGGGTGCAAAAAAGGTTGTGTGTCATCAATTTGGTGGAGTGATTGAGTGGTGAATGAGACTTAACCACCAATGACAAACTTATTTTGTCGTTTTCGGCCCTTATGAAATGAGCGGATTTTTTTTTTTATAATACATAATGGCTCCAAAATTTGGATAGAGACATAATGAAATAAAATACTAACAATGGGTGTGGGAAATAAAAAATGCACCTATACATTCTGAAAGAATAACTAATTAGTTTTTTCAGTTGTAATTTCCTTTTTACATGGAATTAAAATACACATTTTTCTGAACCTATCCACAACTACATAAAGATAATCATGATTCCTTTTTGACATAGAAATTCCTCTAACAAACTCCATATAAACACTCTCCCATTGATGAGAAGGTAATGAAAGTGGTGTGTACAATCCTAATTTTTCATTGCTAGACTTACTGACAACACATAGTGAACAACCTTTAATAAAATGTGACACAAGTTCAAGAATATGAGGCCAATAAGAATACCTTTGTCGTTGTTCCACCATCTTACCTACACTGAAATGACCAGAAATAATATAAGTATGTGCCTCTCTTATGATGTTGACTCTTTCTCCCTATGGAATACAAATCTTACCAAGATGGTACAACAACTTATCATGAATATGATAATCTAATTCCTCTACTTGGTTCCCTTGGCTCAAAGTTGAATATAAATCTTGAAAATCACTATCTAAAGTATATTTTTTAACATAGACCTCATGCAAAAAATATTTTTTCTTAAGAATAGTAGCCACACTAACAATAGGCCTAGAAAGCATATCAAAAAATTTGTTGTATATACCTTTCTTATACCTTATCATCGAGTGCAATTTTTGAAGAAAACCCATCCATCCAAAGTACCTTGATTGTTGCAAATTTGTTTTTTATTGCAAGTATTGCAATGGTTGATGGTAAATGTGAGTGATTTTTTCCTTACCCATCAAGTAGTGTTTCCACTTTTTCACACTTTTCACCAATACATACAATTCCTTGTCGTATGTAGGATAATTAATCACTACACTACTAAAATTTTCTGAATGAAAACATATGGGCTTACCATGTTGCATGAGGAATACATCCATGGCATAGTCACTTGGATCAATTTTCATCTCAAATGACTGTCTCAATTCTGGAAGTGCAGGTAGAGTAGTTGAACTAATATTTTCCTTTAATGCATCAAATTATTTTTGTTTCTTACCTCCCCACTAGAAGACGTGCTTCACACTTGTCAATCCATGCAATGGAGCTATGATAGAAGAGAATTTAACAATAAAATTCCTCCAATATTGGGTTTCCCCTAAGAAACTTCTTACCTCTGTAACTATTTTAGGATTTGGCTAATTAAAAATGACATCAACCTTGGAGGGATCTATTTTTAATTCACCTCCTCCAACAATATGACCCAAATACACTAAAGAATTTTTTCCGAACTCGCACTTTGACATATTTAAAAACAATTGTTCTCTCTTCAAGAAATCAAGTACATTTTTTCCATGCATGACATGTTCTTCACGATATTTACTGAAAATTAAGATTCCAAGTAAATATCACAAACTCATCTAGAAATGGCCTAAATATTACATTCATCACACGCATGAAGGTAGCAAGAGAATTGCAAAGACCAAAAGGCCTAAATAGTCATTCAAATAAGCCATGGTTTGTTTTGAATGATGTCTTCCATCTATCTCGCTCATCAATTCTAATTTGATGATAGCCACTCCTTAAGTCCAACTTATTAAAATACTTATAATCTTTCAATTGATCAAGTAAATCATCAATTCTAGGAAGTGGGTAACGGTTCTTTACCGTAATATTGTTCAATGGACGGAAGTCCACACCAATGTGCCATGTTAAATCCTTCTTTGCCACCAAAACAATAGCTGACCCAGATGGTGAAGTACTTGGTTTGATGATCCCTTTGTCCAACAACTCTTGAATTTTCTTTTTAATTTCTGCACTTTCCATCACTGACATCATGTACATGCCAATGCTAGAAAGAGGACAACATTTCTACAATTGTATTTCATGTTGGATTCCCCTCTTGGTAAGAAATCCCTTGGGATCTTGAAAATATCATTATATTTATTAAAAACCTCAACCAAATCATATTTAAATATTAAGTCACAACCTTGAAAAGCTTCATTATCAACATCATTTTTTTTCTCTGATTAAAAGCACAAAATTCTTCCTAGAGTTAATAAGTCTCTTCATTTCTCTAGAATTCACAAGTGAAAGATTTATTTCCTGTCAATCTTCTATAAAAATGTACTCAATATCATATTTGAAAAAATGATACTTGTTTTCATGGTTAAAAAATAATTTTCCTATCATAAAGATATGGGCTTCCCAAAAGAACACTGGAAATATCAAGTGGAACTACATTAAGTTCAACTTCATCAAGAATATTTGTTGTAATTGTTAATATAATTATAAATTTCCTCGTCACTTGTAATTTTTCGTTCTTTCATATCCAACCTAAAGGATAAGGTATTTTATGAGGAACGGTCTCTACATTTAATTTTTTGACTAAGTATTCAAAAATCAAATTTTCTTCTGAACCACTATCAAAGAGTGTATCAATTTTGGTATGCTTTGAAATAACTTGAATATGGAGAAGTTCAATTCTTTTTTTCTCATATTGAGTATCATTAGGACAACTTGAAGAGATAACGCTTGCAATGTACTTACCTTTAATTCCCATTGTTGTGATCTTTGTTTCATCTCTCGAATTAGATCCTAAATCATGTTGTGTAGTTGCAGTCGTCTTTTTCTTCCCTTTGTTGTTAAACGTTTTTGGTTTCATCTCAAGATGAAACTTACAAAAATGAGCTTCATCATGACCCTCTTTGGAACAATGTTTTCATGTTAATTTTTCTACTTCCTTCTTGACGGATGCATTCTTCTTTCCTTTCCCTTTGAAATTACTCTTTCCTTTGTCTCCACTTTGAAATGGCTTTTTTATACCCTCTTGTGAAATTTTTTCCCCTCTTGGTTCAAGATGTGTTGCCTGAACAAAAACATCATCTAAACTTGCAGGATTAAACATAAGGATAGTATCCCTTAAATAATTGTGTAAAACCCCAATATATTTCAACATGGTATATTCTAATGACAAATCTACGCCTAAAATTAGAGATATTATTCTAAACTCTTCGGTGTAACTTTGCACACTTTGACCTATTAATTGTCTAAAATTCAGCCAATCCATAATAGCCTTCTCAATATAAGCTAATGGAAAAAAAATTATTCTAATTGCAGCAATAAAATATATCTAAGAGGTTGAGACCTTACCATGATTTTTCATATGCTCTTGTGTTTTGTCTTCCCACCAAATGAAAACACCACTTTCAATCCTTAATGAAGACAACTGAATATTTGTTTCATAATCTTTTATTTTTTCAATCCTGCAATATACTTCAAGTTGATGAACCCAGTTATCAAGTTTTTCATCATTCACTTGACTGTAATACATAGGCAATTTGAATTTAATATCAAGTTTCAATAAGGGAGTTTTACCATGATCCTTTGGTGTATGTGGAGGTGTTTTTGTAAAGGTTATTGTGGAAGAGGATGAAGATGAAGGTGAGGATGTAGGTGAATATGATGGTGGATAAGAAGGTGTTTTATCACCATTTCCATTTGAAGGCTTTTCATTATCTACAACTTTTCCTCTGGAAGAGCCTTCTCCTTTGGAAGGCTTGGAACTTTCACCTTGTAATCTTGAATTTCTATCTTCATAGAGAAATTTCACTATTTCAGTCATGTCAAAGAATTATTTTCTAAAATCTCTCTCATCCTATGACATATTATAAGGCTCCCTTTCATGTGACGTACTTGTTGAAGCTTAAAATACAATTTGAGTTAGAACTTGTGGTGGAGATTGTGGCAAGCTTGTTCTCCTTATCCTTGACCTGACTTGAGGACATGAAACCAAAATATTCCCTTATATATTCTTGAGCTTAAAAATTTTAAGAATAAAATACATTTTAAATCAATTAAAACCTCACAGAATCAAATAAAACCTAAGCTCTGATACCAAACTTTATCTGAATAAGTATGTGCTTGCAGATTGTATAAATTGGAAGTAAAATGAGTGAATTTTTGAGGTACTTAAGTCAAATTATTTAACACTTTTAAAAATGAATTTAACTTATAAATTGCATAAATAATAGAGAAACAAAGCCATCATAGTAGCCAAAAAACAACAAATGATGAATGATTTCACCCCTCCTAGTCTACATCTCCAAGTCGAGCTTCCAATGCTTGAACCTCTTTCATTAAGATCATTAAATGGTGATTAAAATGAGTTACAGTGCCCAAATGGCTTCAAAACCCTCTCCAACAGCTTCATAGCTATAAAAAAATCCTGTCTAGCCTCTTTCTACTCCAAAAAAGTGAAAAAACTAAGAAAGACATACCTCTTTCTCTCTTTTCCCCAATTCTGCAGCTAAACTCCCCACGATTCGGACCAAACCTAGCATAGGTACCTCGAAAGTAAAAACTTCCCTCCAAACCTAGAACAATTCCTGATCAGTGGGTGAAATTTCATGACCATTGAGATGTCCTCTAAGCCCACAAATATAGATGTGCACCTAGTCATGTGAGTCCATAAGACCTAGGGCTGGTCCCCTCCACTGGCTGTCCAATTGACGATTATGGGTAGATGGTTAAGGGAGTTACATTTCAGGGGTTAGGAGGCTTGCATTTATGAAAGGCATATGATTTGATGGAGGTGACAGTTAGACTAGAAGTGAGGCGACATTCACATGGGTGTGGTGTTAGGGGCAATTAAGGTAGGAGTTTACATTTTAGAACGACGGATTGGTTGGCATCAGCAGTTTGTATGACATTCACATAGGTGGTTAGAGTTATGGCTACCACTACATGGGCAGGCAAGGGTCTAACCCCCAGCCCCCCTTCCCGTGGCCCCGTGGCATGAGGTTGGTAAGGGGTTAGACCCTAGCCCGGCCCCCCATGCCAAATGTGGCACAATTAAAATTCAAATAATATTTCAAAACTTATATAGTTAGGTCACAAATCGTGGCAAAATAGTAAGTGTGGAGTTTTACTGTTGGGAGGTCGTGGGTTTGACTCCCGTTGACCTCACCTTGACACATGCATAAATTTTGGTAGCCACCAAGGTGACACATGGATGCCTATATCTTGGCCACATGGAATCCTGTGGCTGGACCACATCACTAACATCAAACCCAATGAAATTCACCAAAATTTCAAGCAATAAGAGAATTTCATTTTTCATGTTTCCATTGGATCCTCAAGCCTGGTCACATTGCACAGTCAGCAGGCTAAGTCAGCTATACGGACTATTGTCTAGGCAGCCTACACATCTTTTTTCCAAATTTTCATGTTTTCAAAAATGAACGGAACTCCTTTCTGGGAACATACGATGTTGGTTTTTCACAAAACAAATTGTGTTGGATTTACAATGATGAGATCTAAGAAATCAGATAGGTTTCAAGACATTCTGATAAATTTTATTTTTGAGCAACGGATCATATAGATAGAGGGGTAATACATCCATTGACTAGGTATTAATTGTATGTTTTAGTTACTCATTTTTTTAATTTCGAAAATATGTTTTTCAATTAAAATAAATGATAAAAAATATTTCATGCAATTGGATTAAAATTTAAATCATTTTTGAATAGGTAATACAAAGTTCGTATCTACCATTTAAATTAAATTTTCGAATACTTATGGAAATCTACTTTATCTATTTCTAAAAACATATAACTTAAGTTCCATTTGATCAAAACATATGACTTATGCTACATTGTATGCGTGATATGTATTTTTTTCCCCAATGATTGATACAGTTTAATAATTTTATTTTATTTGTTTTAGTGTCAATATTTTGTGTAGGATGGAGATGTGTGAAAGAAACGGGTGGAGGTATAAGGTGTGTGGAGGTGTAAAATTCGGGATGTGTGCAAAAAAAGGAACACATCCTTCCTCAAAAAACTTCTTCAACAAATTAATGAACTCTTTTTAATGCATTGAAGAAAAAAACTCCCCTTCATTTCGAACAAAGATTTAAAATATTTTAACAAATAAAAATTATAAATTCTAATTCAATATTTACAAAATTAAAATTACATATTCCCAAAAAATATTTAAAAAATAAAAATTCGAAATTATTAACCAAGATTTCAAAAATCAAAATTCAAAATTTCAAAACAAGATTATAGAAATTGTTAGAGAAGTATAAAGTACCACCATTATTGTTTCTTTAGCATGCATCACAACTAATCGATCTTATACCATCTCATATAATATATGGATCTATTACCATTTTTTTTCCTTCCACATAACTTATGATTTCAATTTTTTGAAAAATAAATATGTGAGGCAGATGATCTAAGGCATGATTTGTCTAATTCATCTAGTAATTATTAAAAAATAGAAGCAACCATAAAGGTGAATGGAAATTGTGAATAAAATATGGAAAGTGAGGAGAAATAGATGATAAAATAGTGAATGCATTTTCTATTCACATCATATACATATTTATATAAGTTTGGTGGCCCTTAGTTTCATATTCCAAGTGGTCTCTTGGACTCCCTTTGACCATTCATCTTCCACACCAACCCTTATGGGGTTATATTTCCAACATTCCCCCCTTAAGCTAAAGTGGTATGTATGATTCCAAGAAGAAATTTGTAACACAAAAAGGCAACACTAGGTTGAATTTTCTCCCTGCGATGTAGGTATAAGGTGGTGGTTTAAGGATGACCACCAACACTGGAACAATTAGTGTAGTTTCTGGAACTCTTCCAAATATAGCAAGAGGTTAAATTATTCTACTATAGGAAGTGCTCCTAATGATTTAAATATGGAGAACTTCAACCTATGAAAGGGAGGTCTGTAACCTACATAAAAAGGGAGAACCTCAACCTAAAAATGAAGGTACCATCCTTTGGTGGTTTAAGGATAATGACCAACTCTGGAATGCTTAATGTAATTCCTGGAACTCTTCCAAAACTGGCAAGAAGCTGAAATCTTTTACTGGAGGAAGTGTCCCCAATTATTTGAAGAGGGAGAAGGTCAACCTGAAAAGGGGGGTCTCAATCATGCATTGATGGTTTAAGGCTGACCACAAAGCAAACACATGCTAATGGGCATCTCTATCTCTAGCTACAAAGATGAATCTGGTATGAAAAGTTGTGGCTCAGGCTCGCTTTAAGTTGATTTGAATCTTTTAGATGAGCATCACTTCCTCCCTATCGGATACAAGGTGAGACGATGGAAAAAAATCAACTGCAATTAATATTATAGAAGAGATTCTAGCATATGACTGAAACATATTCTTGGTTTTTTATGCCCATTTCCAAGAATCGATCCATCCAATATGAATCTTTGTTCTTGTAGGATGCATGTTTCTGAAGAATTTTTGTGAAGAGTGAGATGTTTTATGACAATGATCACATGGATGAAGATAAAATCAATGACATTTCATATGGCCAGCTTGGTCACAATGGGCATTTGACAACATTCAACTGTGAATGTCAAGGAGAAGGAACTAGAACAATTGGAGATAAGCCTCCATGAAGAAATACAACACTCTGAAACTAGATGGAATTTTAGTAATCTGGAATATGAAAGGACACATCCTTTTCATATCCAACACCAGTTTTATGCTTGTTATGGACTAGCTCTTCCCAAGTTCTGATGATAGGCTTGGGAAGTGCAGAATGACTTTCCACACGCATATCCAAATATGCTTCTGAAATGGACACTTGATCTGAATCAACCTCCATTTTAATGACTTGTTGAATTGTTGGCTACTGATAGGATCCTGTTTCAAAGTCAAATAAGGGATTCTTCTACCAAAAATAAATTCATAAAGATGCATTTTCTAATGTAACTCATATTCCTGACAGTGAGACTTCAACTGCAAAAATTCAATGTTTTCTTGTGCATATTGAAAACAAATTTGAATATAAACAATAGTGGTTTTGCTGATTTTGATTGTGTCATCAAAAAAACATAGTTTCAATGTATTTAATAACTCTACTACTATATGAATTCTGGTCATTTTCATTTAAAATATCATATGAATCTCTTGAATTAGATGGCTAAATTGGCTGCAATGATAAACAAAGATACCCTCTTCGAAAAAATTGTTAATTTTTGGAAAATAGGTCCAAACTCCATTTTTCACTTCTCATGTGATTATGATTATATTTTGGTTGGATTAATTTTTCAGAGAGGTGCAATATTGATCTAAAGACAATCTTGTTTGGATGAGCAGAACTTATATTTTCATTTTATTTTCCATACATGTGCAAATTGACAAGGTTTTCCAAATTTTTAATATAGGCTCACGAGCCCCAACAAATGTGTCACACACCCTCAGTGATGGATATAAATAGGAGATATATGATGCTCATTTCATCATCATCTCATCACACATTATACTTGTGATCTCATTGGTTCATACAAACTAGGAGAGGCTTCCATCCCTCACACGTGTGAATCTAAACCTGAAGAGCTACAGGTTGTTTTAGGGCTTTCTGGTCAACGTTGACTTTGGGTCAACACTTGATCTTTACTTCTCTTTCAGCACATAAATTATGATTCCTTGAGCCTGCACTAGAGGGCACAAAAATCAAGACTAGACGTTGAATTTGACTGTTCTCTGTTGACTGTAGATTTGATTACAGTGTTGACTTTTGCGTTGACCATTTGTTGTTGACTTGCATTGACATTTTGGAGTTTTATTTGAGGGTTGTGTGTGACCCTTGGAGAAAGGATGATTTAGTTGTTGGAAAATTTGGTTTGGCCAACACCAGTCTTTTTTGGCTAGGGCATCATGTTGACTGTTGTAAAAAAAATTGTCTCTAATTTTTTGTACAAGAAGAATTAAAAATTATTTTATATTATTTGTCATGTCTTCTGTTGATCTATTATTATTTTCTATCAAAATTTTACTTTCAAGTTTTTGTGATTGATAAATCTGAATTGGGGCTTAAATAAGATTGATGTAAATTTCATTTAAGAATAGAAAATATTGTGGTTATGTAAATTTAACATGGTTTCAGAGCTAAGGTGAAGATAAAACCCAAGATAGTGTGAAAATAAATCACCAAAGAATAATTATTTTCAAGGACCAATGGCCTTCTCAACCTACAAGGGTTTCAAGACTCATGATAAGTTGACTGATATGTCTGATTATTACCTAGAATATGTCTTTGGATTTGGTATTGGAAGATCAAGATGTCATGGATTATGTGATGGGAAAATTCATGAGCCTCCATAAAATGCACTGGCTTCCACAAAGACAAAATATGGATGAGGGGAAGTCAAGGAAAAGATGATTATTAGTGATTTTGTACATAAGCACTTGGTTGCCTATATCTCTGAGCTGGGCACATCTAAAGAGATGTATGATAAGTTGGTTAGCATGTTCAGGGCTAGCAATGCTAATCAAGTTCTTCTCTTCAATAACAAGTTGAAGAATATAATGAAGGTAAAATATGAGTTCATTCAATCATATTTTATGAGGCTCACAGAAATCAGGAATGATCTCCTTGCCATTGGAGAAGAGGTAGATGATCGAGAGCTTATTCTCATTTCTCTCAGAAAACTCCCCCATGAATGGTATGTATTCAACACTATTATTCTTAATAATAATTTCATTCCTGATTTTGATTAATTTTTGATGAGATGGAAAGAAGAGGATACAATAATGATGGAAAGAGATGATCCCTCAAATGCGAATGGAGGTGACCGTACTGTCTTTACTGCTCATGCAAAGAAGAAGAACCATGGCGGTCCGAGAAATGAAAACCATTGAAGAGCGGAGCTCAAAGGAAGAAACAGAAGATGTTACACTTGTAACTTGTTAGGTCACTGTGCAAGAGAGTCCCCCAATAGAAGGGACTCTCCCAAGGATGATGATAATAACAACTGCAGGGGGAATGGTATTCAAAGGAACAATAGGTTCAAATGAAAGAGGAAGGCTCCCTATGATCGAAGTGAATATGGAAAACCTTTCAAGAGGTCAAGGAATTCTAGGTAAGGTGAGTCCAATATTATTGATAATAAGAAAAATGAATATATTCTTGTATCTTCCCTATCTATTGCATCTCCTCCTAACACCCTAGATGTCTGGTTGATTGATAGTGGTGCTTCAAGGCATTTCACTCGATATAAATAAGCCCTCGCTCCTTTTATTGAGAAGGATATTAGTTCGTAGATTATCCTTAGAGACAATGCAACCTATATCGTGAAGGGGACAAGGATTGTGATCCATCATCTATATCAAGGTCAAGTCCTCCGCTTACAAGATGTGTTTTATGTACCAGATTTGAAAAATAATATTGTGTCCATTTCGGCAATGGAAGACAAAGGATTCAAGGTGGAATTCATTGATGAAAATTTACGCATTTGAAAAAATAAATTCAAAGAATCTCTTACTATTGGTTTTAGAGTTGATACATTATATCAGGTTGGAGGAAGTCCATTGGGGGCCATGTCATGTGACACAACTCTTCAAAACGAGATATGAAACTGAAGGTTTGCACACCTTCATTACAAATCTCTTCCTGAAGCAAGGAATGTGGTGACATGTGTTGAGAATTTGGAGGGCTAGTGAATAATTCAAATTCTCTTCTTGATAATTACTTGTGAGCTTACTTTATTTAATTATGTCTTGTCTTATTTATATTATTTATTCTTTCATCATGTCAATTATCAAAATTCACGACACAAAACTAGGCTCCTAGAGCCATGGAAATACATCTCCCTCTTGGAGAGGAAAACCCGCAAATAATTCTTCTTATAGATCTTCAAATGACAACTACCATTACCAAGAATCAGACCCTTGACCTAGGAATGCCTCAAAGAACTTTTCAATGCTTCTTTGTTTTCTTTCAATGCTAATCCTTCATTTCTACACTAGCTTATACTGATCTGCACCATCCTTAGATATCTCAGTCTCTAATTTGATCTTTGAACTCATCTTCTTGCTCCATGTTTTTCTTGAACTATATTTTTATTTGTACTAAATATAGTAAGGGAAATCATATATTTACATTCCTTCTATGCTTTCACTTTTGAGTGTCATCATCATTAAAGAGTTACTACTTCACTGTATCCATATTTCTTTCTGTCCTATGTATGGATTGATTCATGACCTATGGAATGCCTTCAAACACATATTTACTTCACGACAATCTGCAACATAAACCAAAATTGTATAGTCTATAACCATCACATAGATATAAACATTGATTCTTTCCTGTGATCCGCACTTTTTTCAACCTTATAGTTTTTCCCTTTATCCTCTTTTTTGACCTCAGATGTACCATCATTTTAATAATGTACTAAAAATCTGCACTTAAACTCTTTCTAGAATCCACACCTAAACCATTCCTGAAATCTACACTAATTTTAGAGTGAACCTCATTCTTGTATAATTCAAATGATCCATAGATTCTGAGTTTATATAGTGGTTTCATCTTCTCCCTTAGGCTGACCATTCAGATAGTAGGTAGGCTGAATTTAGTTACTAATATATAGGTCCACATGAATTGTATTTACTCCAACATTTAATGAGGAATTTCTTGACGGTATTTGAATCTTATATTCTAGTGTTGATGAACGTTGTCCATATCCATTTCTTCAAGTATTTGTGACAAGGTTCATGACAAGGTCTAGAAAATGTATTGATAACTATATTCTTCATTTACTAGACACTTAGTTACAAATGTAGCTACAAGAAAACCCTAATAGAGATCAAGAAGAAGTATATAATAAAATATTTCTCGTGAATCCCATGAAGAAAGTATAACCAAAAATACATTTTATTGTTTTTTCTTCTTCTTTACATAGAATACATAATTCCACAATCAATATGAAGACCAACCTAGTTACACTTTTCAACACTCCCTCTTAACTAGGAATGTATTCATACAGGCACATGGTCACTTTCAAACTGAAGAATCTCATAAGAATAATCATAATGGTAATCGCATCTACATAGCATCATATCAGCCAGCATTTTCCTAGTGCAAGGCATTGACTAACAACCCCTTCTCTTAATAAGACAATGGGATACAATGTTGGCGAGACACATGACTAATAGACACCATAGTCATTGTCTCTTCAAGGTACATACCCCACCTGGCTGTTCCCAGAGTATGACCTTCTTAGACTATTCTTCTCTTTGGTATTTAGCCCTAAAAGAATATCAGTCCTCCACTATTCTTATCTTGAATTCCCTATCTCATTCTCAAAGAGTGTTGAATGCCAGATGGTTACCCAATCCTCCATTCTGTCTTCCAAGTGAAGACCAGAATGATGTTTCTATCCATTCTCTTCACATGACCTTCAGTAAGACTTACGGTTGTTAGTCTTGGTCTAGTGCATGAAACATGTAATAGATAATCACATAAGTCACTCCCTTTCAACACAGGAAGGACATGTTTCAATTTTCTTCCAAGTAAGAGACTTACCACCATGCTCCCTATCAACCAAGGTCCTGCAGCAACAATCCAGCTACTCATGAAGAATTCCTCCCCTTGATGTCATGGATTACGATAGTGATGAATATTCAATTGTTGCCTTCATAGGGCATAGATCATCCATCACTTTCATTCACAAGTCATGTCCACTATAATAAAGTGATTCATCAATATTTCTCATATGTTCCACATTATGCCATGTTTCTTTCCTTAAAATCATCTCCAAGGATCATACATCCTTTTTCATGATTAGCAGCCCAACAAAAATTCATCCAAATAAACATATAAATATGAACTCTTAAAACAAAAGTTAGCTCAGTGGTGATATTTCACCATGACATCTTCTTGTAGGCATCAAAATCCTTTATATATATTGACACATATCCTAGTGATATGTTTTTTCAAGAGTCTTCTTCTTTACCAGACTTCTATTAGAGTTTACATATCCTCCTAGGAAATCTCCTAGTCACATCTTCTTGGCCGTTGGATGATAATTGCCTCTTGACATGGTTATGTTTCATGATCTCTTCCTTTCTACACATTCTTCATTCCCAGGAGCTTACAAATTTTCCAATTTCTCGTTCATTTACAACAACCTCATATTCCAAGAGGATATATATGTTGATTTTATCTGTTAGTGTACTGAGAGATCCTCCTATTGGACATTGGGTTCAACACTCCCCGTGGGTTTCGTGACATGGACTAACCGCCTCTCGTGGATCCTAACTCTGGTGATTGTAACAGAGACTAACGCCTGCAGGTTTTGTTCTAATGACAATCGTGACTCCAACAAGATACCACTTGTCTGAATCATGATTTTTGTTAGACCAAAACCCGCCAGATTTAGGATCCACGACAGGCGGTTAGTCCATGTCGCGAAACACAAGGGGAGTGTTTAACCCAAATTCCAACACCTCTTTCATATATCATACTTCTAAATATGGACGTCTATTACCTGAAACCATATGACATGACTTCACATCATCCAGTGTTAGAATATAAATATATACATACCTCATACCTTTATCATTTAAGTCATCTTGTACCAATTTTACTAGAATGAAGAGCTTCATTCCCTTGACCTGCTTCATTCATGTGTCATCACATCCTAGATTTTTTTTTCCATGATGACCCTTGATCTTGACGACTGCCCTCCATCAATGTTGTTATCAAAGAGCTTTTCCCAGAGCTCCTTCACTAAGAGATCCTACCATGAATTTATCATGATACAATAATATGCATTGCTTCCTATCATACTATTTTACAACCAAGAGAAATCTCTTAAAGGAGAATATGATCTCAATCATAGAGGATATCCCTCACTTCTTATTTCTTAGATTTTTTCATCAGGTTCTTCCCTCATTTCTGAGATACAGGATTCTTCCCTATTTCTCATGTCCTTTTAATATTTAGGAAAATCTATTTTATAATGCCCAAGTTCATCACATACAAAGAAATGTGTTTTTTCCATATTGTTATGAGGAACAAATTTACATAATCTTCCTTTATTCCTTGATGTGACTGCAAAGGCTTGATTCCCTTCACTTGATCCTGTAACACCTTTGGCTCTTAATTTTGTTTACTCTATTTTACATAGAGGCCATAAATCATGGAATGGTGTGGCTTCTTTATTCCCATATAAACTTGAAGTGAAGTTTCCATTCTTCTGGCAGAGCACTCAGCACCACTATAGTCATCTAGGTTTCAAACATTACTTCTCCCAGTTCCTACAATTGATCTAAGATTTCTTCTTCTGCGGTACTCATAGAGAATAGCTCCACCTATTTCTCATATATTCATTTTTGATGATTTTATATTTGATACATCATATATGAGAGATTATTTTATGGATTAAATAAGAATACTTTGGGCTCTTATATATCCCTTCATGTATTTGTCATGAAATCATTATCCTTGTCTTCCATGCAGGAAAGGCTGAAACCCTAACTAGTTTGTTGCTTTCTTTGCAAAGAAAAAATTTTGATATATTCATATGAAGTCATAGAGATAATTACTTGAGTATATTATTTTATTCTTCTATCATATTCCTTGTTGAAGATGATGGCAAGCACTCCCCCTGAGATTGATTTCAAAGTGGGCGATCTTTGATCCTTGATGATCAAGGATTACTTCAGAATGAAGATGTATTCAATAGCATTGAGCGATGCTTAATGATGTGTCTTCCAACAATGTCTTCAATATCAATAATATTTTATGTTAAACATTACGTCCTCGATGTGTGGATTCCTTAAATAAGGGTGAAAGTATACTTGATATGGCTTGAGGATTTCCTTGCAAAATGATTTTACCTTACAATGTAGACTTTTGACTTTTTCTTTGATGCTTTATAGAAAACTAAATTTTTATCCTTGAGTGTATCTTTGTCAAATATCCCTTTGTCTTTAGCACCTTAGCTCTGATTCCTTGTTGAGAATTTGGAGGGCTAGTGAATAATTCAAATTATCTTCTTGATAACTACTTGTGAGCTTAACTTGAGTTACTTATGTCTTGTCTTCTTTATCGTAGTTAGTCTTTCATCAAGTCAATTATCAAAATACATGAGACACAAAGTTAGGCTGCTAGAGCCTGAATAATTCAAATTATCTTCTTGATAATTACTTGTGAGCTTAACTTTAGTTACTTATGTCTTGTCTTCCTTATCGTAGTTAGTCTTTCATCAAGTCAATTATCAAAATACATGAGACACAAAGTTAGGCTCCTAGAGCATGAGACACAAATTTAGGCTCCTAGAGCTCCTAGAGCCTGGGAAAACCGGCAAAGAATTCTTCTTATATATCTTCAAATGACAAGTACTATGACCAAGACTCGGACCCTTGACCTAGGAATGACTCCAAGACCTTGTCAATGCTTCTTTGTTTACCTTCAAAACTAATCCTTCATTTTTTTAATAGCTTACACTGATATGCACCATCCTTAGAGATCTTGGTCTCTAATTTGATCTTTGAACTCATCTTCTTGCTCCATGTTTTTCTTGACCTATATTTTTCATTGTATCGAAGATAGGAAGGTAGATTTACCTTCCTTCTATGATTTCACTTTCGAGTGTCATCATAATTAGAGAGTTACTACTTCAATGTATCCATATATATTTTTTTCCTATGTATGCACTGACTCGTGACCTATAGGATGCCTTCAAACATATATTTAATTTAGTACAATCTGCAACTTAAACCAAAATTTTATATGCTATAACCATCACAGATATATTCGCACTAATTTTGTCCTGTGATCTGCATTATTTTCAGCGTTATAGTTTGTCCCTTTATCCTATACTAAACCAATGAAATCCGCACTTAAAATATTCATGGAATCTGCACTTGAACCCTTCCTTAAATCGACACTATTTTCAGAGTGATCTGCATTCTTGTACCATTCAAATGATCTGTAGATTCTAAGTTTATATAGTAGTGTCATATCTGCCTTTAGGCTGACCATTCAGCTAGTGGGTAGGCCAACTTTAGTTACTGATATACAGGCTAACATGAACTGTATTTACTCTAGAATATAATATGTCATTTCTTCACTATATTTGAAGCTTATATTCCAGTGTTAATGAAGGTTGTCCATAGCCATTTCTTCAAGGATTTGTGACAAGGTTCATGACAAGGTCTGGAGCATATATCGATGACTAGATTCTTCATTTACTAGACATTTAATTAAAAATTTAACTAGAAGAAAACAATAATAGACATCAAGAATAAGTCTATAATAAAATATTTCTAATGAAACCCGTGAAGCAAGTACAACCAAAAATATGTTTTATTATCTTTGTCTTCTTCTTTACATAAAATACATAATTACACAGTCAATATGAAGACCAACCTAGTTACACTTTTCAACAACATGGATGCCCAAGATGATCATGAAGGTATATGTTAGGGTTGTGCTGAATGGAAGCATACAAGTGGACTATTCCCCTCAAGTTTCATGAAGACATCTCATATTTTGTAATTGATACATTATGATCTATCTGGTATGCTACCCATAAAATCCTTGCGAGGATGTTCATATTACATGACTTTTATAGATGAATTCTCACACAAGACTTGGATATATTTCTTGACGAAGAAGGACCAAGAATTCAAATGGTTTTTTACCTTCAAGGCCTTGGTTGAAAATCAAGCTGGAAAGAAAATCAAAATTTTGTGGACCGATAATGGGACCAAGTATGAGTTAGATGAATTGAATGAATTGTCCAGGAAATATGACATTAAGAGAGAGACCAAAAATATGTATACTCCCGAGAAAAATGGTGTTACTGAAAGAATGAATAGAACCATTGTGGAATTTTCCGGTGCCATGCTATATGACCAAGGTCTTCTAAATTTTCTATGGGGAGAAGTTGTCAACACTGTTGTGTATGTTAAAAATAGATGCCCGCATTCTAAACTAGACTCCAAAACTCTTGAAGAAGTATTATTTGGTAAGAAGCCTGACGTATCCCACCTTAGAGTTTTTGGAATTCCTATTTATTTGCATGTGTCGAAAGAAAAGCGAAGTAAGATGGATGCTTCTAGGAAGAAGGAAATTATTGTGGGCTACAGTGAAACATCAAAGTCATATAGAATCTATGCTCCTAGTGAAAGATAAGTGGAGATATGCCACGATGTCACCTTCGATAAAGATTCTACCCTCAAGAAAGTAAGGAATATTACTAGTTCAAAGGAAGACAAAGAAGAAGAAGAAGAAGCTAGGAAGAATGAAGAGCTGAAGGATGAACCTATTTTTACATGTTATTTTGTCACCATGAAATTTAACTGTCTATATGGGTTCATCATTACCTATATTATGCTTCCTTAGAAGTTCAAAACCTCAAAGTTCCTAAACCAAGTCTTGGAATTGGAGAAAAGCTCATTTAAAACCCTAAATTCCCAACTCCGCACTTTTCCTAGTCCTTACCTACTGAACCGCAGATTTTTGCTCTATAATATGTGACACATCTTGCACATTCTTCTCATTAAACCTATGAACCCCCGTAAAAGGAAAAATAAAATAAAAAGTAAGTTCTAGAAGCCTAGCTGGTCGAATATTCTCCCAGCTGGAAGCTTCTAGAAGCATAATTTGGTTGAGCTTCATCCATTCATTCATGGACTTCTATCCCTTCATTAATGGAGTTTATACCTTGGTATTTGGAGCTCAAATCCCTTCATAAAAGGAATTTATTCCCCTCTTTATGGAACTGAAACCACCTATATTTTCCTATAAATTGAACTCATGTTTTAGTCTGAAGGGTAGATGATATTTACTGAGAATTTATGAAGAAATCATACTCTCTATACTTGGCATCTTTGGTATGGGAATGATCACATACTCATATACATAGTTTCATGCTATTTTAGAGAGGAGAAGGCTTGTCAAACCTAGAGAGAACGATTTTTCAGGACCCCGGAAGAACCTGCATGACATCAAGGCGAAAAGGTTGTCAGGTTACTTCTTATTATATAATATAATACAAATGGATTCTATTTTCTCATTAGATTGTTCATGTATCTATTGAGTAATTTAATTCTTGGATTCCTTGATCACCAAGATAGATTAGTGTTTTCTCAATTATTATATCTTGGAGGTGTTTTTAATCCTTTTATCTGTCTTTGATTGTAGGTTTCACATGTTGAAGTGACCTCTTTTGGAGCGACTGGATAGAATATTTTAGCAACCGTTGGACTTCAGGTAGGGCCATGTCCTCATACTTTGTTATTTAATAATTTTGAATCACAAATGATCTAGAGAAAATTATTTTCATTTGGATGTTTGTTTCTAGATATCCTTAGGATACTAGGGAGAACGTTCTTGTCCGTAAGAAGGATTTATCTGCATAACACCTATGTCTGATGTTAAAGGACCAATGGATCCTAGTGATCCACCTCTTTCCAATAAAAGGAAACCCTCATGGCTTATGGATACTCTTGAATATGCCGAGAGACATATTTCTCAACGGGGGACATTCCGTGAAAGTAAGAAGTTGAATAGGTACCAAGGGTACCTAGAAGCCATGACTTCTATTGTACAACCTGAGCCTAGATCATTTGAAGAATCCATAAAGAATCAAGTTTGTAAGGATGATATGCATGAAGAATATGAATCTATCATGAAGAATGATGTCTGGTAAGTGGCCTCGACACTGGAGCACAAATCTGTCGTCACCTTGAAATTGCTCTTCAAGATCAAGCATGGAGCCGATGGAAGTGATAAAAAGTACAAGGAAATATTTTTTACCTGAGGCTTCTCTCCAAAAGAAGGAATAGATTGTGATGATATATTTTCACATGTCGCCCGCTATACCACCATCTGATCTACCATTTCCCTTGCTATAATGCAAGGATGGAGTCTCCATCGAATGGATGTGAAGACAACTTTTCTACATGGTTCAATCAAGGAATATGTTTATGTGGAACAACCTCTAGCATTCGAAGTCCAAGATATATAGACATATGTATGCAGGTTGTAGAAATCCATCTATGGGTTGAATCAAGCCCCCAGGGATTGGTATGAGAGGATCGGTAGCTACTTGATGAAGTTGGGCTTCACCTGAAGTGTTATTGATCCAAACCTTTATTTTAAGGTTGATACAAAAAGGCCTCTCATTATGGTTCTCTATGTGGACGATCTCTTCCTGACAGGTGCTGACCCTCTCATTAATCAATGTAAGAGGGAGCTAGCTTCTGAGTTTGAAATGAAGGATCTAGGATTGATGCACTATTTCCTAGGCTTGGAGGTATGGAGAAAGCCAAGTGATATTTTAGTATCTCAAGGAAAATATATTATGAAGTTGCTAGAGAGATTTGGAATGGTGGACTGTAAGTTCGTGTCGACACCAATGGAACTTAAATTTAAGAAGTTCTGTGGAAGCACTGTTGGGCCCAACCTGGGAAACCCCACCGAGTATCGACAATTCGTAGGGGTCGTGATGTTCTTAGTGAAATCTTGTCTAGAAGTATGCTTTGAAGTGAACACTTTGAGTCAACATATGGTTGAGCCTCATCACATTCAATGGATTGGTGCCAAGAATTTTTGAGATATCTTTGGGGCATCATCAACCATGGGCTAGGATACACTGTCATGAGTTTGAGACTCCATGGATATACCAATGTCAATTGGGATGGCAGTGTGGTGGATCATAAGAGCAAATCTAGATGCTTCTTCACCTTAGGTTCTGCTTTGATATATTTGATGATAAGGAAGCATAAATCGGTTGCTTTGAGTACCACTAAGGAAAAATACATTGTAGTGAGTATGGCCTATTCTAAAAAAATTTAGTTGAGAAATATTTTCAGTGAGTTGTTTGGGCATGTGCTATATTCCACCGTTATCCTTTTTGATAACCATAGTGGGATTCATATTTATGAGAATCCCGTGTTCCACAATCGATCCAAGCATATAGATATTAGGTACCACTTTATTTGGGATATGGTACAATGAGGTGTCGTAAGGCTCTATCACATTGGAATTGATGAGCATGTCACAATTATTCTCATGAAGCCCCTGGGGAAGGTCGAATTCTTAACCATCTGTGAGAAGATTCGAATTGTGGAGAGACCCTATTTTGAGGGTCCTTCTTGAGTTAGACAATGAGCTCTAGGAGTTCCAGGGGGCTTGGGGATAGCTTCTTGGAGTTATAAACATGCACGAAGAGGATAGGTTCACTGAAACTTGTTGTGCTCC
Source organism: Pinus albicaulis (assembly GCA_034641835.2). Taxonomy (NCBI): domain Eukaryota; kingdom Viridiplantae; phylum Streptophyta; class Pinopsida; order Pinales; family Pinaceae; genus Pinus; species Pinus albicaulis. The sequence continues at coordinate 530,853,212 of CM076580.1, forward strand.
TGCCCCACTGTTATGATGTTGATATGGTTCACCCTCTCTTTGACCTATACCCCACATGAATCCGACCCATGGAGTTTTAGACTCATGGGAAGTGCCTCTCATTTGGCCAATGATGTGGGAAACATAGACAGAGACCAATAGCAGGACTGATGGATGCATGAAAGATTTTTGTACTCTCTATGTCTAGAATGGGATGTGTCCAACACCCTAATATGCGATCAAGTCTGATGAGGTTCTTACATATAAACTGACTTCGAGTTAGTATGTGACATTCCTGAGTCCAATTCAGGTTTTAACTTCTAAGATGACTTCGTGTCAGTGGAGTGTGATGTATTTGTGACTCACTCTCATTTGTTTAACCTCATATATGGAAAATAATGTTACAAAAATATGACAGAGGATTGCAGGATGATGATTATGATGATTATACACGATGGTATTGATGATAGGATGGAACAGGTGGACAAATGGAGCTCTCCCTAGTTGAGAGGGAGTGTTAATTTTGGCAACTAGGTCCAAACTTCATGTTGCACTGCTCATAAGATGATGATTAATTTTTTTTAGGATTCCTCTTTCGGAGAGGTGAAACATTGATCTAAAGATCTTCTTTTTCATATGAGCAGAAATTATAATTTGATTTTATTTTCCACACATGTGCAAATTGACAAGGTCGGCCAAATTTGTAATGTAGGCTCACAAGCCCCAACATATGTGTCACACATTGTCACTGATTGCTATAAATAGGAGAGATATGATTATCATTTCATAATCATATCATCACACATTCTACTTGTGATATGATTAGTTCATACAACCTAGGAGAGGCTTTCATCCCTCACACGTGTGAATCTAAACCTGAAGAAGCTACATACTGTTTTTTGGCTTTCAGGTCAGCATTGAGCAGAGTTAAGTTTGGGTCAAAAATTGTGCTTTGACTTCGATTTGAGCACATAAATTCTGATTTCTTGAGGCCACATTGAAGGATGAAGAAAAAAAGCCATAGTTGCTCCGACGTCCAAAATCTGGGCCGGGATGGAAACTATGGTGATGGTGATATTGAATTTGGTGATGGAGTTGACGATATTGGATAGTAACTTTATAATGGAGGAAACAAGAGGCCAAGGTGTTGAGCCAAGTGAGGGGTAATCACACTGCGTGGACATTGGAGGTGCCAACCAGATTCTTGGTCTCAGGCGTATTACAGGAAATTTTATCAGATTGTGCCAGAGTTGAATGTTGTGGGAGTTCCTTATTGTGGGAGAATCATGGCGGGAGAGGAGCGTATGTGGGTGTATCAGAGTTTAGATGCCATGGTGGGAGTCCCAGTCAAATTCTATTGAGATTAGTGATTTGGAAAAGCTTAATTCATAAAGACTGTCGTATACACAGAAAATATAAATATATAATTATATACCAAGTTTATTAATCTAAAGGAGAGAAAAGGAACAAAGGATTGGATGGTATGGTGAATGATGAAGTTATAGAGAAATTTCAAGAGATTTTGAATATGTTTTAAAATTCCCATTTGATTAAAATTCAGTTGGCAGTTTTGAAATAGAGAGGGAGATCCATGAATGGAAGTTTGGAGAAAACTAGAATACACAGTACGCTGCAACAATATTGACACGGTATGCTACAATATACAACTCTCATACCATTAAAAAAGTGAAAAAAGTAGCATAACATGTGAACCTCAGTTAAACTATTCACATAGCTCCTCTAGAAACAAATATTTGATTCTCTATAACCCTCATGCATTCCACATCTCGAGGAAGAAAACTCTAAATGAGAGCACAGAATACCAGTTTTGCAGAATAGGCATAATAGGAGGGAGTTACAACAAGGTTCGGAAGGACAAACATTGAGCTAGTAGTATCTAAAAATGTCAAGGCCTGGCCTGCGCTCTGATACCATGCCAAACACATATGCAATTTGATGAGAAATAGATGGTAAAATAGTGAATGAATTTTCTATTCACATGAGGTACAAATTTATACAACTTTGGTGACCCTTGGTTTCATATTCAAAGTGGTCTCTTGGACTCACTTTGACCATTCATCTTCCACACCCACCCTTAGAGGATTAGGTGTCGAACATAAATAAATTTATATATTTTCAATGCCATTGGCATTTTCCAACTCAATATGTCATTAATGCAAACAAGAAAACCAATTGTATATAATTCATTCACATGGTTAATATACACTAAAAAATTGTAATATTTAAAATTATTCATGAGGGCCTACCTTGCATGCAGTACTTATTCACATATAAAAATAACTTGTAATGGAAAGAAGAGAACATATTACTTTTAAATGTATTGATTCTATTTACAAACACCATGTTCATATAACATTCATTAAAATCATTTATATACATTGAAACACTTTTATACTCAATTTTATTGATAAAAAACTAAGCTAAATGCAACACTCGTTTTTGCATACAATAAGCTAAATTAAACACTTGAATGTGTATAGGGGAATATGTGCAGACAAAATATGTAACATTCATTCTGCACACATAAAATTTAACTTAAGTGAAACAGTTAAGAAAGTGTAAGTTTTGGGGTTTTATGTATAAGTGTGCATATATTTTCTAGTGTTTCACTCAACATTGTCAAATTAGAGTAAGAATATCGATTTAACCGTCCCTCTACACATTATTCTCCCAAATGAAACTTTCTCTTCCGCATGTTCCCCTTCCACACACATCCCTACTTCCACATCTTCACTCACATTCTTGCCTTCACACACTTCTTATATATTTGGTAGGATAATTTTTCTCTTCTCGTTAAGTTTTTTTAGAATTTATATAATTAATATATGATAAAATATTTTCTAATGACTATTAAAAAAATATTATCATAAATTATATTTTTATTGATAATAATAACAAATAGTTGTTTCATATCTAAGACATTTTTTAATGTCATTATAGCTTTGTCTTACTCATTCTGAGTATGAATCTCAGCTAGCGATAGTGTTCACCAAACTTAATAGCTTGTGTAATTCATTCATGTAAGATCAAACAAGATAGTTTTATTAATGTCTAGACAATGGAAGTATGGTAATTCATAATTTACTAAACTATCATAATTCCAATAAATTAAAAAAAAAATCCCATTTTAGTTAAGAAATATAATTTTATGAGGGTATCTTCTAAAATTTACATAACTTTATGGAGATGTGATTCTCACTTTTGCACACTATGACGGCTTCCATGAAAATTTGGTATAATCTTATAGATTATTGGTTAAAAAAAATATTTTATTAGGTTATTTATGACAATATATTACAATCATGAAAAGCTAACATAAACTTTATTCTAAGGCAGGGGCTAGCCGCTTTGCAACCATCCCGTTTGTTATAATAATATATAATATTTTTCCATTTGAGAATATATATATATATATATATATATGAAATAAGGTATTTTACATTAAAATGTAATTAATTAAAATTGAGTAAAAATGGGTTAGAATGTACATATGGTTTCTAAAATATTGATAAATACACTTACATGTATTAGGTACAAAAATTAAAGGTAATATTTGATTTTAATAATATCAATGAATGATTACAAACTAGTAGGAACCTCTTTTAATACAACCTTTATACTTGCCCCTCTCCACTAATATTGTGGTGTTGAGTCAATAATCCATATTGCTAATGCACACTTAGTAAGTTATAAATGGCTTATGGATATGAGTTATTCCAATTAATTTCATGATTCATGATGGGAGTACTAGTGACCTTATAAAAAAACTATCTCATGTACAAAATATGTTATTTATAAGTACACAACATAGTTCATCGATTGATAATGTTTCTTTTCACAAAGCTAATTATAATTGTAATGAGAATCATTCCTTACATGATCAAAATAAGAACATATATAGAAAAAAATATGCATTGATTAATACATTAAGTTGTTACTAGCCTATGCTACATAATGGCTAACTAATGCAATAAGTAGATGTGTTACATCCACATGTACCAACTTTTTCTTTCCTATAATTTTTTGAGCCTAAAGTAAAATGAAAAATTATGTAAGGTTAAAATTTATAGCCAAAGTCATTCTACCATGGTCACACTAAGAAAATAGTGGCATATTACACTTCATTAATTTAATACAACTATAGTTACTCCCTTCTTCAACCTTATTTCCTCAATCCCATTGTAATATTAACATTGATATGTTTGATAAATATTCATTGATAGTTTGAATTATATATGGCATTACACATACATTTATTATCATGGTTTTGTTATGATAAATTTGAATGTATTCTACCTATGGGTGACTTAATAAGTTTTTTCATGATACGTTTGTATTGGAAAATATGTTATTCATAGTGTTTAATGATTACATCATCTTGTAAATGTTAAAAAAATATGGGATTCCAAAAAAGAGGAACACCATAAGAAACCACACACACAATTAGATAAAATATCATAACAATAATGTTTTTATGTGGTTAAGGCCCTCTAATATAGAAATAGTTGATGACCCTAGCCAACATGGTCACCTAAGGAAATTTAATAGTGCCAAAAACAATTGTACATAAGAGTGTTTCTCACAATCAACCATCAAAAAATGACCATCCATTATATTTAAATAGAGATCATTAAAAACTTAGGTGTTAATCTATGCATCAATATCCATTAGTATCAAATTTTTAACATATCATTATCATTGGATTACATAAATACAAATTTAATATAATGCATGCTAAAGAAACACACTAAATCAACATGTTTATGCCTAAAGACACATTAGACAAATTTGAACGTCATTGTCTCCTAAATGTATAAATATCATAGCATACCCATTTAAGAGAAAATTGGAATAAGAATGAAGCATTTATAAAAGTTACACAATAAGATAAAGAAGGAGACATTATAGTATGCCCCCTCTAAGTGACAGCTTCCTAAAACCCTTAGATAGATTGAAATTTGGAAAGAATTATTTTTGTAAGAGACTTTGTAAAAAAAATCTACAATTTAATCATTTATAGGGTAATAGAGCACTTCTAGAACATGATAATGAATGAGGCTTATGATGAGTTGTTTTTGTAACTCAATCAATTTTTTATGATGATGTTAAACTATATCTTTATTCAGCTTGATGGTACTCTAACTATCACAATGGAGTGTAGTTTTATGGTGTTATTGGAATAAAATATTGAAAAGGATTTGTTAAATCCATAGGGATTCTTCACTTGCATTTACCACTACTCAGTACTATACTTCTATTGAAGAAATGCAAATATCTTCCTGGTTATTATAGGTGATATATCCAAAACCAAGGCTAAGAACATAACCTATAGTAGGATTTTGAAACTCAAGACCACCATCCTAATTAAAATTAGTGAAACCAAACAAAAAAGGAGTCCCCCATAAAATATAACATGTACCAAACTTAATTGTACCTTGAATATAACAAAGTATATTTTTAACTACTTCCAAATGGATTTCACAGGATATTTTCATTTACCAAGAACAAATACTAGTATGAAAGTAAATATCAAGATAGGTATGAATAAAAATAAGAGGATAAAAAATAATTTATGCTACAAAGTAGCACTGAATTTATTTGTAGTACCAGTGGAATCTAGTTTGGATCTAGGCTAAAAGGGAGAACAAACTATTTTACAATATTTCAAGTGAAAGAAGTGAATAATGTAATGTTCCCAATTTTAGCCTCAAGCTAAAATGGAACATTATAGTAGCATATTTTTATTTTGTTTAATAAAATGGGTAATGAGATCCCTTAACCATTTGGTGATAGAGAAATAGCATTCCTTATGATAAATGAGGATAAATAAGCAGCTGAAATAAACACCTAATGGTGTGAACATGATGAGGATCAATTTGAGTTGGCCATGTTTGACCAAGTCAACAACGCTGCCTTAGAGGGTTGGCTTGCTTGAGGAGACAACACAGTTTTCAGAGGGAAAGCATTCAAAAGTGAATGGAAACCCTAATGGTGGGGCCTATGGTGAAATATAGTTCATTTTATTTATAATAAATAAGGAGCAACTCATTTGTTTTATGCTTGGATTCAGAAATTTCGTAGTGAGGCCAAGGACTTACACATCTGGGCTGTTTAGCAGGATTGCAGTGCTCTTGAGCACTAGGGGTGTTCCTGGGATGGGATCCCCCACCTCTTCCTCATGGGAGGAGAAAATTTGAGCTGAATTTCCTCATTTCAGCATTTGGTCAAGCTCACTCCTTCAGTTGCAGTGTTATTCCTGTAGCAGGATGGTGTTGTGTAGTTGGGGTAGCAGCAAAGGAATTCATAGAGTCCTTCCTTACTTGCCTTTTCAGTGGATGATGGATTTATTCATTGGAGGAGCTATAGAGAAGGATATTGGACAACATTTCAGATCTGTGGCATCAGGCCACTCATTCACCAACTCCCACTGCGCAGTCACTTGGACAAACTGCATTATTCCATGAGGGAAGTGTTGAGGGAGATTCATGTGTTCATCAGGAAGAGTGCTTTTGAGTGAAGGGGGATCAGCCCCCTTTCCCTCGAGGTAATTATCATAGGAGGGAATCAAAATTTCAGATCAGCCATAGCCTCATATTCATTTGGTTTCAGTTGCAGTGACAACTTGCTTGTCACTATTGTATTTTATCTGGCATTTCTAGCAATCTCCCTGAGATTGGCTAGAAATCCCATATTGAGCCCATTTTCCTCTCTTAGGAAATTTTCTTGTATATTTTCAGCTACACTATAATTTTTTATGTACTCAATAGTTTCATATCTCATAGATATTGCATAGTCACTTCCTCAGGCATTTTGTGCAGCAACAACATCTCATGTATTACATTGCTTGTTCATTGGAGGATTGGTTCTAAAGCTTTAGGGTCTTATTCCTCATGATATTTCTGTATAATATTGCTGATATATTAATATGATGATGGATGTAGTATTTAAACTCTCATGATACATTCATATTTTCAGAGTTTTAGATTTATGTTTTGCATATTGCTGTAAGCTCTCTCATGGAGCATTATTTTAGAAATCTAGTTTGGGGAGGTCTGTATAACCCAACTAGAATAACATATTTAAGCTCATTTTCTACAGGGAAGTTATATTAGATGTTTTCTAGGTCATCCCAGTGTTGGTTAGCCTTATTTATGCAACATCTTCCTTATACAGCATCCTCAAGGATCCCATGGAAGAAATTCCCGAGGTGGATTATTGCATATCCATAGGTAGAGTCTGTGAAGGGCCAGATAGCCTTAGGATCTCTCCCTTATCTAAAGGAGAGATATCCTATAAATTCCCAAACAGTCAGTCTCTGAAATGGACTTGCAGTATATCACTGAAGAAGGAAAAATGGAATATCTTAAGATATTCCCGATGGAGCAGAAAATCCCTCATTCGGGATATTACAGTGGTATCGAAGCATGATCTTGGCTCACCCTGTGCCCAAGATCCAAGGCTATCAAAAAGAGGAGATTCTCTCCAAGGAGAAGATATTTACAAAGAAGACAAGGAAAGAGGAATGAAGGAAGAGGAGGTTTCCCTTCTTCTTTTCCAGACCATTGACGAAGTTATTGAAGATCTTGATGAAAGGGAAATTTTGAGAAATTTTCTGAGAAGGGTTTTTTGATGGGACAAATCCTAGCTACTTCATGAAGGGTGTGAGCATTCAGCCACACATGCAGATCCACAACACAGTCCTTTTTTCACTTGCATTGAAAAGTAGTAGAGGAAGAAGTGAGGCCATGGGAGGAGTAGCGCTGCAACTCAACGTATGGCTCATCATTGTTGGTTTGAGGGTTTCATTTTTCATTGACATGAAAATGCAAAAACTTGTGATGCATTCACTAAGGGTTTGATGGAGAAAACTTGGTGAAACTCATTGTGTCATAAACACAAACACTTTGCATACACTGGTAAGAACCAACATCGCTGTCACATTATGAGGAGATCCATCACCACATGGAGGTAAAAGGGGAGACATTTCTTCCACTAGAGGAGCCCTTGTGTCTTTGCAAGGAGTTATAAATATTTTTACATGTGGGGATTGTGAGATGGAAGGGAAAGAGAAGGATCAACATGGAGGGATGATGGGCATTCACCCATATCCATTTCAGAAAATTTCTACACAAAGGAAAGAGACTGCACTGCGCAGAGGAGAGAGGGACAAATTAGTCCACTCATACATGCGGTCTATTTTAGAGCATGATGTCTCACTTGATGGGGGCACTCCACCTAGGAGGCCACTTGATTTAGAGTGGATTAGAGGCATCATTCAATTTTATTCACCACTCATGAATTCCGGAGGGGTGGAGACACTAGAGGGATCCAACACAGGGTAGAGGGTTTGGGGTAAACTCAAGGAGGAGAGATATACTCTCTCATTTTTAGTATCACCCATCCTCATCAGTTTTACTGTGCTAAAATATTTTGCTGCATGGTTGGTGGATGGCATATTCATGATGTAGGATGACTGCTCCATAGATTTGTTGAGAGAGAGGATACTTCTTTTGAGGAAGGACTCTCTCATGCATTGGAGTAGATGGAGGCCACTCATGCTTACATTGCCCAGGATCGAGATATTCTTTGGAGGTGATAGTCTCTCATGGGAGGCTCATTTTCAGAGGTCCATATTTCTGTTTGAGCATGAGTAGCTACATGATGGCATGGAAGCAACTTGGAGGATGAATTTGGCATGAGGGGATGTCAAGGTAGTCGGCAGCAGTGTGATGGAGCACCATATTGCAGAATACCAGCGCTATCTATGTGGAGGACTGATCCAGGATGGAGGGCTCAGTTTGGGTTGAGTATTCCCTAAGATCCTGATGCATGCATGATTATTGATTACCAGCAGGGAGATGACTGATATATATTTTATGATATAATCGTCTAACACTATGGAAAAATCTTCTTGGCTAGAGCTTCTAGCCTCAAGAAGAAAATTACTGCATGCAGCATATGAGGACTTCCTAGTTATGCACTTGGATGCATACTTTTCTTTGCTAGAGGAGTTCACTTGGGAGATCATTCATCATGGCATCTATCAGCATAGGGAGAGATGCATAGCCCACTTGATCATGGTGGAAAGGACCTCACAACCACTTCACTACTCATTGGAGGTAGACGAAAATTTTTAGTTGGGCCATTTCAGCTCAAGAGCCCAAGTGCAAATTGGAGAAGGTATACTCTCACATTTTGTGTTGTACTTTCTTTCCTTGTTTGAGTAGCATGGTGATTCAAGAAGATTTTTTCCTTCTTGCATAATGTACAAGGATGTATTTTTAGACTTTTGTAGTAGAATAATGGACCATTCTTATGGTTGTTTGTCGAGGGAGCCACATGCTCCTTGATGTGCGCCACTAGCACCAATTTATATTTTCATGTTCCTATCTTTTGAGATGTGTGTGGCAGAAAGAAGTTGTTATGTATATTTTGATGCAGGCAAGAGGTTCACTGCATTGGTCCCATGAGAGGAGCAGTGACCCACTCTCTAGTTGTCTTGTGACAACTTGTTTTCATTGTATTATGCTACCTTGTATTGCTGATGCTTATTTATTCACAGGGAGCACTATTTGGAGAGTGAATTTTGTGTTGGGACAGCCCATTGGGAGCACTATTCTCCCCATTATACATGTTCTATATTGCAGGAGATACCATGGGAAAACCATGATTTCCATACTATTACTTTTCTCTTCTAGTGGGGAAAACCACATGGAGAATTTGAAGAGGGATTTCATGGTTGTATATTTTAATGGGGTAGCTTGGGCCACTCTCGGAGGCCATACCATTTCAGCCCAAAAATAGAGGTAGCCCCATATGCACTACAGAGAGAGAGAAGAGCTTATTGGGATGAAGCAGCAAAACTCTCCATTCAGCCCCATTACATTGCGTAGAATTGGGGGCAAGGTTTTCGTTTGGATGATAGCATGGAAAAGGGGATCATCAATGGGATTATATTTTCCCATGCATGTCATCACTCCTACCTTGACGACTCCATAGTTCAATAGGAGGATTTCCACCTACACCTTCTATCTTTCAGGGAGTGCACCATTCTGATTTTCATACTTGGGAGGAGGCATTGGAGGACAGTTTTACCGCAGCATCTCTTGAGCAGTGGTGGAGATTGTTGATGAGGAGGCCATAAGAGAAGAAAGGGGAGAAATTTTTTTCTCTCTATGCAGTTTCTTGGGGACAAGCAACATGTGGGAGGGGAGGACTGTAATGTTCCCAATTTTAGCCTCAAGCTAAAATGGAACATTATAGTGGCATATTTTTATTTTGTTTAATAAAATGGGTAAGGAGACCACTTAACCCTTTGGTGATAGAGAAATAACATTCCTTATGAGAAAGGAGGATAAATAAGCATCTAAAATAAACACCTAATGGTGTGAACATCATGAGGATCACCTTGAGTTGGCCATCTTTGACCAAGTCAACAGCGCTGCCTTAGAGGGTTGGCTTGCTTGAGAAGACAACACATTTTTTGGAGGGAAAGCATTCAAAAGTGAATGAAAACACTAATGGTGGGGCCTATGGTGAAATATAGTTCATTTTATTTATAAGAAAGAAGGAGAATCTCATTTGTTTCATGCTTGGATTCAGAAATTTTGTAGTGAGGCCAAGGACTTACACATCCGGGCTGTTTAGCAGGATTTTTGTGCTCTTGAGCACTCGGGGTGTTCTCGAGAGGGGATCTCCCACATATTCCTCATGGGAGGAGAGGATTTGAGCTAAATTTCATCATTCCGGCATTTGGCCAAGCTCACTCCTTCATTTGCAGCGTTATTCCTGTAGCAGGATGGTGTTTTGTAGCCGGCGTAGCAACAGAGGAACTCATAGAGTCCTTCCTTACTTGCCTTTTCAGTGGAGGATGGATTTATTCATTGGAGGATTTGTAGAGAGGGATCTTGCACCACATTTCAGATTTGTGGCATCAGAACACTCATTCACCAACTCCCACTGTGCAGTCACTTGGAGAAACTGCGTTATTCCATGAGGGAAGTGTTGAGGGAGATTCATGTGTTCATAAAGAGGAGTGCTTTTTAGTGAAGGGGGATCAACCCCTTTTCCCTTGAGGGAATTATCAGAGGAGGCAATCAGCATTTCAGATCAGCCACAGCCTCATATTCATTTGGTTTCAGTTTCAGTGACAACTTTCTTGTCACTATTGTATTTTATCTGGCATTTCTATCAATCTCCCTGAGATTGGCTAGAAATCCCATATTGAGCCCATTTTCCTCTCTTAGGCCATTTTCTTGTATATTTTCAGCTACACTATCATTTTGTATGTATGGAGCAGCTGTATCTCTCATAGATACTACGCAGTCATTGCCTCAGAAATTTTTTGTAGCAACAACATCTCATGTATTACATTGCTTATTCATTAGAGGATTCGTTCTAAAGCTTGAGGGTCTTATTCCTCATGATATTTCTATATAATCTTGTTGATATATTAATATGATAATGGCTGTAGTATCTACCCTCTCACGATACATTCATATTTGTAGAGTTTCAGATTTATCTTTTGCATATTGTTGTAGGCTCTCTCATGGAGCATTATTTTAGAGATCTAGTTTGGGGAGGTCTTTATAACCCAAATAGAATCATTTATTTAAGCTAATTTTCTGCAGGGAAGTTATATTAGATGTTTTATAGGGCATCCCAGCATTGTTTAGCCTTATTTATGCAGCAGCTTCCTTATACATCGTCCTCAAGGACCCTGTGGCAGAAATTCCCGAGTTGGATTATTGCATATCCATAGGCAGAGTCTATGAAGGGCTATATAGCCTCAGGATATCTCCCTTCTCTAAAGGAGACATATCCTGTAAATGCCCCAACAGTAAATCTCTAAAATGGACTTGCAGTATCTCACTGAAGAAGGAAAAATGGAATATCTTAAGATATTCCCGATGGAGCAGAAAATCCCTCATTTGGGATATTACAAATAAGGTGACATAGATACTTAGATTTGGATGGATAAATTCCTTCCCTTGTTTGAAATACCTAGAGACTAAATGTCCTAATTCTATCAATTAAAATTTATTATAAAGGTTATATTTCACATGGGTTAAAAAATTAATGCCATTACTAGTGACGATACGGACATGAACATGAACAAGTATTATGAGATGTATTCCTATATTTTCATGTAGAAATTGGGTTTATAATGTTCACCGTAAAACTTTATGTGAAGAATAAATTCATTCATTTTATCATACTAAAATTGAGGATGTATCCACCCTCCTCCCACACTTACGCAAGGTCATTAGTCTGCCAGGGCAATTAACTGACGAGGAGTTACTATGATATGACTCAACTCCCTAGATGACCTCAAGGAAGTGGAATCGACAAAAAAAAAAAAACTTATTAACTTCCCTTAGGTGCTAGGGAACCCCCAAAGGATAAACCACCCTTCCAGATGCCCAAACATTTAGTTAACTTGATTTTTCAGTGATCTCAACTCCCATACACTGGCACAGTAGTTCTCATATTTGACTACAACTCTCTAGTCGCATGCACAATCTTGCAACAGAGTGAATACACTATTTTTCTCCCACTTCTATGCCCACAACTGTGAGATCTAAAGAAGTTTTTCATGGCTAGTCTCCATACCATTTCCTAGAACTTAATGAAAATTTTGAGAACAATGAATGACACTGGGAAAAATCCATAAAGACAAAATTTAGACAAGAAATTTATCTAACCAGGCCTAACCATTATAGTCATTCTGTCAAACACATCATGAACATGTAATATACAGGTAATAAATAAACATTTCAAAATAGGGGTCTCATACTTATCTTAGAATCTTCAAGAAGGTATGATGCCCTCTAATAATAGTTTTAATATCATCTATTAGGTCATTCACTCATTAAAATTTCATTTACTAACCAAAACATGATGATAGCCATAACATGAGTCTTTCATAAAGCCATACTTATAACTAGTACATAAAAAAATTATATTAATGATAGAAAAACCATTAAATCCACATAATAACAAGTATATTTACTCACAAAATACGAGAGGAAGAGAGCTCTTATTCACATATGAAGAAGCCAACCAAGTTAGGTACTTCCTCGTGCCACCCAAATATAGATTGGGTTGAACCAAATATATCTCTCATCTAATCACCCCACACCATATTTGAAGCATGAATGTGTGATCTCATGGAATAAACCAAGAAAAACTAAAACAGGGCTTCTAGAGGCCAAACTACTGTTGGGAAAAATACTGAGAGGGGGGGGTCAATCAGTATTTAGGGAAAACTAAAATTTTTTACTTTTTCATGCTCTAAAACCCATACGCTACTTTTCTGAAGGCAACTAGCGTATACACGCATATATCCTTCATAAAACTCGCGTATACACAAAGATCTAATTATGCCATTAGTTCTTCACTTATATCATTCCATCATTTATTCATTAGATGTTCTATAAACAGTAAACATGTGCAGTAAGAACAGAATAACCCATCACACATAAGCATCACACATGAACACCAGGATTTTAGGTGGAAACCCAAGTGGGGAGAAAACCACCGCTGCAGTTGCTCAGCCTTCAATATTTTATTATAGAGAAAACATCTTACAACATATGTGTTGGTGTAGACTCCTAACAGCACGCAGGCACCCACCTGTGCTCGTTTACTAGCCTCTCCTGGAAGGGAGCTCCAACCCCCTGACTCGTTTACCAGCCTCTCCTGGAAGGGAGCTACGACCCCCTGATCTCATTTACCAGCCTCACCTAGAAGGGAGCTACGACCCCCTGACTGAAGGCTACAACCCTCAGCACCTCTATGGACCACGTTTCATCAATTTTCACACTGGATCTAAAGCTTCCATTAGGACATAACTTGCAGGCCACGTTTCATCAAATTTTCAGACTGGACCCACTCCATCCTTTTAAGCACAATCAACCATCAAACATATACATATAACTCACTGACAGATATCAGTAAACCAGCAGAACATATCAGACATTTCTTACCACAAACTTCAGTAAACCCTAGTTTTCATACGCGCTTTCCTTTTACTGATGTCGCGTATATACGCGCTTCCGTTCACATAAACCAGCATATACTTCTGTATACATTATAGAGTTAATTTCATTGTGCATACGCTCTTTTTCTTCAGCGAAGCCGCGTATATACGCGCTTCCTCTACGATGAACTAGCGTATATATCTTCAACCATTATAGAGCAGCATACTTCTTCAGATCAGATATTCAGTTCAGATTTACCCTTTTACTTCAGACAGATATTCGCCTCATCTCAGATCAAAGCCTTTCATAAACAGATCTAGCAGATACAAATACATTTCAGATCTAGATATCTCGCTTCATCATTTCTTCATAGGTGCATCATAGATTCAGATCTATCATCAAACCTTTACCCTTTCCATACAGATATACTTCACAGAGAAGTATTCATTCAATCTCAGACATCTTGCCCCAACACTCATGTTTTTCACAATGAATTTCTTCTCTTTATATAGGTTTACCCTTTTTCAATACCATGAGCCAAAACCACATTACTTCCGATGGTATTCTTGGACGGGGTCATTTAGACGAATCATTACCCAATACAATGGGTCAATACCATGGTGGTCACCCCTGGTTTTGCACTTTATGAGGGCTTTTTCCCATATGCGACTTGGCACGTTCTTTCCCGCGTGCATACGCGACTTCCCCTAGACAAATCCGCGTATGCCTAGAGACATACTCTTTTCATCATAGATCTAGTACATACCGAATTTCCTTCTCTACTCACTGTAGATACATCAGATTTACATCATTTAACAGGTTCATCAAGATATATTCTATCAAGCACAACTTCATCAAGTAAGTTGCCATCATCTTCATCAAGTGGGTTGCTATTCAAGGACAACACTCAGCATCATAGTGCTTGCAAACATCATTTCATATCAGATTTACATCATTTACCAAGTCCATCATGTCAGGAATAACTTCATCAGGTGGATTTCCATCAAGGACAACACATGTCCACAATCTCATGTCTTCATCATCATTCAGTGGGTTGCCATCAACGACAACACTCTACATCATATTGCCAACAACTACCTCAACCTTCAACCAATGGTTCCACGTCATGGTCGACCATCACTAACCATCACTAGATCAATCTCTGCCATTTTTTTCTAAGGATCCACAGTGTTTGTTCCAATCCAACTTGAGGAATAGTAACTAAACCCACTAGTTTCCACAAGGTTCTAAAGCATTTTTCCAACCATGGTTTCCAAGACTAGTAACTCAACCCACCAAGGACTCTATAACATTTGTCCAACCAAGGCATCCATGAATAGTAACTCAACCCAAGATGCTTGAGGGATTATAGATCATTTTTCCAACCAAGGTTATAGAAACTAATAACTCAACCCATAACCATAAGGATATATGGATTTATGCAGGAACTCAACAGAATAAATATATAACCATAAATACAAATATGCAGTGGAAATAACACCTCATTTCATTAATATCAAAGAACTAAAATTTTCTTACAGACAGAATGGAAATAAACTAGCTAGGGCGCTGGTAGCTATCTTTGAGAAGAGATGTGGTGGCTACAGGCCTCTGAACTAAATTAAAATGAGGTTCACGGGCATATTTATTATTTATGAACAATGGAAAATCTTAAACATCCAAAGCCCTAACCCTAGGAGATGAAGCGCCAAAACTATAGGCCCCGTTTGGGTAAATTGGTGTTTCAACTTCTTGGGAATGTAACTTTGGCATACGATATCCGTTTGACGCGAACCATACCTCATTAGAAAGATCTATCCGAGGACTAAAAATTTTTAGTGATAAACATCAACATCAATCCATGGACCCATTTATCTCCCACTTTTCCCAAAAAACATCGTTTAGGGCTTCAAAACGGCTCCGGAAGTTCAGAACTCGAAAAACTGCTAAAAATAGTAAGTTGTGCCAAAAATAAAAGAGAAAATGGTGGGGCCTCAAGTGGAATAGGTGAGTGACCACCAATATCCACCTAGATCATCCCTCCCCCTTAGGAGGCAATGGTCCCCATTGCGTTAAGTTCCTCCATGAGATGAGGAAACTTCTGCTGAACTTGGTCACTGGTGAACCACTTTCGTTGGTGTAGGAGTTCGCCAACTTTGACAACCCAATACAGTTGCATCTTCTATTGGCAGGTTTTATTTATTTGCATGTCCATGATACAATCTATGGTGACCTTTTCCATGCAGTTGGGGTTTAACTCTATTGGTGTGAGTTGTTTTGAAATGTCAAAGGTGTCCATTAGAGGTGGGAAGTAAGGAAGAAGGCGGTCCACATTGAATACTAGGTGTAGACCAAGGAATGGTGGAATACTGAGCTCGAAGAAATTTTTCCCTACATCCTTGGTGATGGTGTACAGCTCGTATCGGAGAGGGCGAAGCTTGGGGTGGGGTGCAGTGAGCCACTCCTTCTGCAAATGTAGCCACACTTTATCACCCACCTAGAAGTTATGTGGCACCCGATGTTGATCATGGCATTGCTTGTACTTAGCATTGGATTTATCCAATATGTCATGAACCTGTTGCCGGAAGTGTTGAATGTGTTCAATGAAGCTATTTTCTTTGTCAACTTCAGACTGGACATGAGCCGAATCGGTCTGAGTAGCCGCAAATGGCATGGCTACATTAATGGGACATAGTGGTTGGAATCCCAAGCCCACTTGAAAGGGGCTGTGACTGATTAAGTTGTGGAGAGCCCAATTATAAATATGTTGTACATAGGGGAGGCTCTTGTCCCATGTGTGTGGATGCTTTTAATTGTACATGCACAGAATGTGAACAATCATTATGTTGATGACCTCTGTCTGGCCATCTTTTTGGGGATGGAAAGTTGTGGACTTGGTGAGCTTGGTGTCCAACATTGACCAGAGTCTGGACCAAAATGTGCTGAGGAACCTGCTATCCCAATCTGATATGATATATTTTTGGATCCCAAAGTGCACCCACACTCATTCAAGGAAGATTTTAGTAGTGGATTCTGTTGTGATATTCTTCTTGCAGGCTGCCATAATGGCCATCTTTGAGAATCTATCGACGACCATGAAAAAAAATTCATTTCCATGCTTAGTAGAAGGTAGGACTGACATGTAATCCATGGAGATGGATTCCCAAGGTCGACTAGGGTTAGGTAGCGGAGTATATAGGCCTTGATTCTTGATGGTCGGTTTGGCAATGGCACAAGCAGTGTAGGTTCTGATGTGCTTCCCGACATCCTTTCGAAGGTTCGGCTAATAGAAATACTTTTGCAGTATTGCTACTATTTTCTCGACCCCGAAATGCCCTGCGAATCAACTGTAGTGCGCTTCCCATATCATCTTGGCATGCTCACTTGAAGGAACACAAAGGTGTCCCAAGTGAGATAAAAGTGCATCTTAGAGGTGAAAATTTGGATCTTTCATACCCCTCAAGAGTGCCTTGTATGTGTGGCTGAATTCTTGGTCAATCTCGTAGAGAAGCAGCCAATAATAAGTCTCATGCCCACAAGAGTTGAGAATGGTTGTGAACACCATGATCGGTGGTCGGCTGAGGCATTCTGCAACATTATTGGTGCTACCTTTCTTGTACTCGATGTTAAAATAAAATTGTTGCAGATATGTGGACCAATTTTGATGGCGATCATTATACAACTTCCCTTGTGTCTGTATGAACTGTAGGGGTCGGTGGTTTGTGTGGATGATTTTTTCCTTCCCCAAAATGTAATTCTTCCATTGTCGAAAATCTTGCACAATGGAATACACTTTTTTTATCATAAGTGGGATACTTGCGAACTATGTAAAACAATGTCTCACTTTGATATGCCACTGGATGTCCCTGTTGAGGAATAATTTCCCCAATAGCATAGTTAGAGGCATCTGTCTCGATCTCAAATGGTTGTTACAAGTCTGGTAATGTGAGCACTGGGGCATAACAGAGGCAATTTTTCAATTCTGTGAACACCTTCTGTTGAGATTCCAACCAAAATATTTTTTCTCTCGCTCCTCCCTTAGTGACTTTACTCAAGGACCAAGTGATATGAGAGAATCCCAACACGAACCTACGGTATAAATTAGCAAGACTCAGAAAGCTACGAAGCTCTGTTATAGTGGTTGGGGCTGGCCAATTCTGAATGACTTGGATCTTGGTTGGATTCACATGAAACCCCCTTTCATCAATAATGTATCCCAAATATTGAACCTGGGTCATACCAAAAGTGCACTTCTCCAAATTGGCACACAAATTGTGTTGCCGCAGTGTTTGGAGGACTTGTTAGATGTGGTGGAGGTTCTCTTCCCAAGTCTGGCTGAAAATCAGAATGTAATCCAAGTACACCACTACAAATGAGTTGGTGAATGGCCGCAAGATTTTTTCCATCAACCTCATGAAGGTTGCGGGAGAATTCGTCAACCCAAAAGGCATGACCAGTTATTCAAAAAGGCCTTCTTTGGCTTTGAAGGCAGTATTCCACACATCGGAGGGTTCAATTGGTACTTGATGATACCCAGACTTCAATTCAATCTTGCTGAAATATTTCGCCCCTTTGAGTTGGTTCAGAAGGTCATCAATCCATGGGATCGGGTACCTATTCTAGACAGTGATCTTATTTAGCACCTGATAGTCAATACAAAGTGTCCACATCACATCCTTCTTCTGTACAAACATGATCAGACTCCCACAGGGCGATGAACTTGATCGGATGTGACCTTTCTGCAGCAGCTCCTGAATCTACCTCCTAATCTCATTGTTATCTAGAACAGAGCACCGATAGATCAATCCATTGGGTATCAACGCACCTAGGGTCAAATCAATCGGGTGCTTGACCTGATAGTGCAGCGGAACCCTGATGGGTGAGGTGAAGATGTCCCCGTACTCCTCCACAACCTTGTCCATTTGTTGTTTTCGTGCAGAGGAGTCCTGTCTGGAGGTCACGGCCACAGTATTCTTCTTTCCCTGGGGGTGGATCATCAGGAAAATAAATTTCCTGGTTTGGGAAATGAGCTTACTACATTTTTTTTAGTAACCAAAGAGATAGCGGTAGGAGGTGGTACCTCTGGTATCCTATACAACTTATTTCCCAAAGTAACAATAACAGCACAAGGCCGAGACTCATACACAACATGACGCTTCCACAAGTATGGTTATCCTAATAATACATCAAAAACATCAATAGGAGAAATTTCACATAATACCTCATCCTTGAAGGGCTTGATTCTATAGGGAAGGCGGCACTGCTGGCTGACGCTGAGATCTCGTCCTTGGTGAAGCCACCCAATGGTGTATGGATGTGGGTGAGTTGTGGTCAGAAAACCCAACCGCTTCACGACGTCTGCTGAAATGAGGCTCTTTTGGCTCCCATTGTCGAGAATGAACTATACCAGGGAGCCCTTTATCCACATCTAGGAGTGGAAGAGACGTTCCTCCTCCTTTGGATCTTTCGGTTCCTCCTTCTGGATCTTCGTAGTGGAAACAATGGCATTGGGCTCTGCATCAATAATCTATTTCCCTTTGTCATTCCCCTTGTCAGGTTTTGATTTAGAGTCAGAGCATGCATCTGACTCAGAAGCCCTCATCTCGGCTGCCAACGACTGCTTGGCCCGACACTCACTTGTGTTGTGAGTGGAGCTCTTATGGAACTCACACCACTTTCCCATGTCCTTCTTTGTCTTTGCAGCATTGTTCTTTGCTTGTGGCTTCGAAAGGTTGTATTGAGCTGCCATGCCTTGGCTCTGTCCTTTGTTATTTTTTTTAGGAGCACCTTTCCCTTGCTTTTGATTCATAGATCCAAAGTCTCGCTTCTTCTGTTTGAATTTCTGCTCAATCTTGGCAACATACTAGTATGCTGTACAAAGTGAGGAGATGTCGAGGAACTCCATTTCCTCCTGAATGTATCTGTGCAGACACCTGAAATACTTTAGCACCAAATGTTTCTCTAAATATTTGATACCCAACTTTGTGCATAGGGAATGGAACAGATTGCACATCTTGATCCCTTTGTTGTCGTAGCGTGGTCCATTGTATGTACTTTTCCTCATAGCTCCCCACGGGATAGTATTGTTCCTTTATAGAATCTTGGAAAGAATTTTAAGTCGGTACGACTGAGAACAGCGAGGGTTTTTTCTGATCCTTTTTCACACATTAGGTTTCCTAAGAGTCCTTGACATGGCGGGTAGCTTTGAGGAGTGCAAAAATAATCTTCTCCCGATCGGAAAACTCATGAGCTAAGAAATATCCTTCTAATAGATTCAACCATATATCTATGGCATCTGCATCTATTTAAAACTCAAATATGGGAATGTCAAAATTTAATTTTACCTTAAAAGAAGTTGCACCTCCAAAGTGGCTGTTGGATGCAGATCCACCATCGGTGGGCAACCGTTGAAGGATTTGGGAAAAGTTATCCATCATCGCGTTCCTTTTTTTTTCGAGGTCCTCCTCGAGCAATATTTTGATAGGATATCCTGCTCCCTCGTCTTCCTTTTCGTCCCCGATGGGTGTCCATTGGGGTTTGTGAGGCTAATCTTGCAAGGGTTCCACCAGATCGAGCCTTAACTCCTTATACCCTGACTTTGTTGGGGACATCCAAAGAAGGATCGAGAAAAAGCAGACCGCCCTGATACCACTAATCCGGATTTATGCAAGAATGCAATAGAATAAAAATATAACCATAAATACAAATATGCAGTGGAAATAACACTTCATTTCATTAATATCAAAGAACTAAAATTTTCTTACAGAGAGAATGGAGATAAACTAGCTAGGGTGCTAGTAGCTATCTCTAGGAAGAGATGTGGTGGCAACAGGCCTCTGAACTAAGTTAAAATGAGTCTCAAGGACCTATTTATTATTTAGAAATAATGGAAAAACCTAAATATCCAAAACCCTAACCCTAGGAGATGAAGCGCCAAAACTATGGGCCCCATTTGGGCAAATTGGTGTTCCAACTTCCCGGGGACGTAACTTTAGCATACGATCTCCGTTTGACGTGAACCATACCTCGTTAGAAATATCTATCTGAGGACTACAAATTTTGAGTGAGAAAAATCAATCCATGGACTGATGGACTAATGTTTCACCCATTTTTCCCAGAAAACATCATTTGGGGCCTCAAAATGGCTCTGGAAGTTCAAGACCCGAAAAACTACTAAAAATAGTAGTAAGTTATGCCGAAACTAAAAATCTGAAAGAGACAATGGTGGGGCCTCAAGTGGAATAGGCAGGTGACCACCAATATCGCCCTGGATCAATTGAACATGAGCACCATTAAAAAAATAATGGTAAAACCTACAACACCATGACTATCCAAGTTATGGAAAGGCTAGGAAAAACCACTCTGAATCCAAGTAATATTCCATGCCAATGATATAACATAACCAAAAAACCACGTGCCTACCCATGTATGGAAAAAATAGCAAGGAAATGATACATGCAACTTAGTAAGTTCAAATCGAACACACTATAGTTGTCGATCTCGCTATTCCCTTGCGCTTTCCTATTTTTCCTTTTCCATATCTCTCGAAATCCAATGTGGTCCGAGAATTCTCTAAGAAAGTCTAAGGGTGGAAGAGGGTGAGAGAGGGAAAATTGAAGAGAGATCCAAGCTAAAACTCACAAAAATCTATGAACAGATCCTCAAAATCCCTTTTATCATTGAGGCCTCTATTTTCTTCAATTTCCATTACTTGTATTCATTTTCCTCCTCACATGAAACTTGTGACCTTTCACCAATATTTTCTCCTAATTCCATTATTTTCATAAATATAATGCCAATTAATCACATTTTTCCTTTTTCAATTTCCATAGCCATTAATTAATCACTAGTGATCCCCATCACTATGTTTTTCCCCACATTCAGCTTGGAATATGTTTCCCATTACCTTGGTATTATTATTCTTCTATTAACTTTATTACATGTATTTTTAACTAGGGTTGTTATTGAACCCTCCCCCCTTAGGGAAACACTTTCATTGGTGCTCCAGGACACCTACAACCAACAAACTCATTGAAAACCAAAACATACTTCCCATGGAGATTTATAACTTAGTTCGATGTAGTATTTACAGTGAACAACCTACTGAGAAGCACACCAACATGACAAACATAACAACATGAAAACCATACCTCTTAATGGAGCTTTAAAACTTAACTCATTGTAGTATTTAAAATAATAACCATACATAAATATGTACATATACCAAGACATAAAATCAAAACATACAACAAAATGAATTTTCTCAACCAATTAATAGAGAAGGATACTTAGAAAACATATGATAATCCATCTCCCACGTAGCTTAATCGGGCCTAAAGTGCTTACATTGCACTTTAACTAGTCCAATCCTCTCAATAATTTTTAAGGGCCCACAATACCGAGGTACAAACTTCACACTTGACCCAATCGTCAAGGATCTCTTCTTAGGATTGATGTGAAAGTACACCTATTCCGAAAACCGAAACTCCTTAAACATCTTGTGTTGATATTCATATATCTTATGTCTATATTGTGATACCTTTAAATTCTTCTTAATAACTTTAATTTCATGTTCCATCTCTTCCAACATATCTCGTCAAATCAATACCATTTTCACTGGATCACTCCAACTAATGGGAGTATTAAAAATCTTTCCATACAATGCTTCAAACAAAATCATCCTCATATATTCATGATACCCATTGTTGTAAGAAAACTCCACCAACAAAATATGCTCTTCCCAATTTTTCTCCTGGTACATAAGATACACTCTCAACATTTCCTCCAAAATCCTGTTGACCCTCTCTGTTTGTGCATATTTCCTCGATGATAAGTTGTATTGAAGGCCAACTCCATACCCACACCTATGAATAACTATTTCTAGAGCCTGGAAATGGATTTAGCATCCTTGTCTGATACAATATTTTCTAGTACACCATGCAACCTCACTATATATGTGATGAAGACCTGTGCTACATCACTAGATAGATTCATAGACTTCAGAGGAATAAGGTGAGTTTCCTTAGCCAATTTTTCCACCAAAACCATAATGGAATTATGTTGTCTATATGCCTTTGGGAAACCTATAATAAAACCATGGAAATGATCTTCCATTTCCAGTCTAGAATTGGAACCATATATATCAATCCACCTGTATGCCTACACTCTTCTTTTACCTATTGACAATCCAAGCATCTCGCAAAAAAATCTATCACCTCTTTCTTCAATTTCGGCCAATGATATAAATTCTTCACAGTTGTCAGTGTTGTTTGATATCTTGGGTAACCTAAATCATAGTTGTTAAATAATTAGATAGTTATAAAAACCTTCTATATAAATAATGCATACAAACATGTTATTAATGTAAGTAAGGGATACATAATGAAGAGGAATATATAAGTGTTTTGGTACCATAGTAAAGATCTTGTTTTATATTCTCCCATTACTTGTGTAATCTTCTCCTTTCTCTCATTTGCATGTGTGTATGCTAACTTGTATAATTTTATCTACTACTCCAATGGGATACTAGTGGTAAATACTCACTATTCCTTTGATTATGAAAATATGATAAAATCCAGAAGTTTCTATGGGGATACATCCTTATAGTGATATAGTCCATCTTAATGAACCTGAGACTCTTGAAGAAGTTATAAGGAAAATTATAGTTATCAGAAAAAGAAGGTATGACATATTTTTAAAAGGATTTGGATGATAAAATATTACTAAATTTTTAATAAGGAAAGAAAGGGTGTAAGCCATTGTTTATTTGAAATAGCTCTTAAAAGGGCATTCAACAAAAAATAAGTTCAAAATGATAGATTCATTAGATAAAATTCCAAGATATTCTCCCATAAATTATTGGGAATGTGAACGAGATAACATGTATAAGGATTTTCATGACAAAGGAGAATTAAATTAAGGTTTAGGTGGGTTACTTTGCACTAAATTAGGGTTTATAGGGCTTATAATTATGGAAAGGAAAAATTTAGATACACAATTTTAACTTGTAAATATTCCAAGGAAAAATCCATTTCCAATAAATTTATTTCGATTATATTCATAGATTCACATGATTCAAATTCCAAACCCCTCAAGTTAAATAGTTATCTTGATATTTTTAGAGTTAAGTTATCCCTAAACTATTATTCTCTAAATTGATATCTTGAAACTTGTCTTTCTATGTTGTTTAATGAGTCATAGATCACATAAAATTCCATTTTGTCTCCACAACATATTTATGAAAGTCATGGATATTGTTCTTAAAACCTTTTATCTTCTAAATGATGCAACATTTTTCATAGAAATGATAATGTTCCATGACACTTCCCAATCCTAGACCAATAGATAACTTAATACTCAAGATACTTACATGATTGGAAACACACAAACCTTGAAAATTTAATAAATCCAACTGAAGTCAATGAATTTGATATCATTGGATTTTATCCTTCTTAATCATGCTCATTCCATGAAATGAAAAGGAGTAAATAATGATCAATATAGCTAATCTCGCATGCAAGAGACAACAAGAATTGATGAAAATGGAAGACATAGAGTGATACATTTTAAAACATCTCCTCCATGTCAAGTTCAAGAATTAGGAAGTAACATATAATAAGCTCCAATTCTTAAAACATATAACCTTATGAAGTGTAAATATCTATATATATTCTCTACCCATAATATAATATGTTAAACTTGACTTCGAAATGAGTCAAATGAGTTTAGTTTATTGTCATGTTTTTCTTTTCACATGGTTTTAGTGAACCGTAGTATACTGTCCATAGTATTGTATGTAATGAGGCCTATAAATATTCTTAATATCCTTCTTTATAAGGTCTTGTTGAAGCCTAAAAAATTGATGCTTCAAACATTGGGGGATAACCACCCGGTCGGGACCTTGGGACAACTCCTTTTCCGTTTGGTGTGGTGGCTCCGACTGGATTTATAGGACCAGTTTCCTAATAAATAAATGGGTTGGTAATAGAATGATTGGATGGGTCGAAAATGGGACTAAAATAACCAAAATAACCTATCTAATTTTAATCTATAATTGATAAATAATTCTAAAAATCTAACCCGGGTATCAAATATGAACACAATTTCAAAATTGCTTCAATTATATCAATAACCATGAAAATTTATTATAATTTAACTAAAATATGCAGTATCAAATAATGATAACTCTGTTTAAGAAATTAAACAGAGTTATAATAACACATTGCATTTGTTTGTGCTCAACTTAGTGTTCCTAAATTGAGTTCATTAATTGTCAACCAGGGTTAGTAAACTGCTGAAGTGTGGTGCACTATATGTGCCTAGGTATTTGTTTCTCACTCAAAATTTTTAGTGTTTTATGATGTTTTTTGTTTTTTTTTGGTTTTATGTTTGAAAAGGGAAAGAACTAAGTGCTGGTGAAAAGAAGCTAGTGGTATTATTAAAACAGGACAAAGCCTAATCTATGGATGGCAAACAACAAATGCAAATCTTGATAATGTCTTCATTGCAAGGAAGTAAATCACAACATGAGCTTGAACTTATCCAATTCATTCATTAAATATGTGTTGGAAGAGCTTCAGAAATGGACAAGTTAAGTGTAAATGAAGTTCTCCTAAATAAACAATCAACTCACAATATTACAAAAAAAATGATTATTTGTAACACAATAAGGTTTCTATTCTATATAATCCTATGATGCTGAAGTTACCCTATTCTGCAACTTGACTTA